>JAOQMS010000003.1:7349071-7361436 GCA_027563885.1 Erythroxylum longipes | reverse complement strand
GACATGTTCTACCCTAAGGGGTAGAATGGGTTAATTGTATGATATTATATGTATGATGTGAACTATAGTTTAATGGGTCAACATATAGTCATTAGGATACTACCATGTGCCTCAAATGCAATTAGCAAATTAACCATCCCATTATAGTAATTAAATATACATTAGGCAATTCGATTGTGGTTAGATATATGGAATTAACGTTGTGATTATATCAGTCCACAAATATTGCTAACAGTTGCCTCTTTTTATACTTCATCAGTACGGTACTGTTCACTCCCTTAATTAAGTGCTAAGCATAAACTGGTTTCAGATACATACACATCACCTTGTTTCTTTTCCCTACACAAGTAAATACCAAAGTATGACTAAGTTTATTCTCTTTCCAGGATATCAGTTAGATTTGCAGAAGGAACGGCACTGAAGTCGTCACTATAAAATGCAAGTATAACACTATTATAGTTATGGTCGAGTTTGTTGTTTTAATTATGTTCACAAATTCATATAGATTCTAATTATCACAAACATGTCACCAACGGTTCGTAACAAAGTAACGAATATGTGCCCAACTTTTTTTTTTTTGGTCATATTTGATGAAAAATAAAAATTAGAGGATGAATTGTTATTTTTAGTAAAATATATTATTGTCATTGGAATTTTACGTTAACTTTTATTCTTTCATAAATATTTGATCAATTTTAATATAAATAATAAAATTAAAATTAAATATCTATTTTGGGAGTAGGTCAAGAAACATTACAATTTTCTTTTTTTTAGGGCAATAATTCATGAAAAGGAAGGGATGTGATATGACTTTTGTGCCTTTGCTTTTATCTTGGTGGGCCTGGCAATTTGGCACGTAACTTCAGTGCGTTGTTTTTTGTTTAGGTGGAGGGCCCTTTCACTGGAAAGTGGAAACAATTAGCTCTGGGACTGGGAAAATGATAATATGAGAAAAAAAAAAAGACAAATAAGACAACAAAGGGGTAAACTTTTTACGGGCCACGTAAAACAGAGTTTTGTTTTCCTTACAAGAAAATAATAATATTTATTTCCATTAACTTCTTCCTACTCAAAATTATATATTATTACTTACCCTAACAAATTATAAACATTCGGTTTATAACATGAAAACGGAATGTTTATTTTCATATCAGTTTTTGTATTTATATCAACGTTTTAAATACTTATAATCATAATATTAATTGATGTTATAATTAGGTTTATTATCTAAAACTTGTTGCAATTGAGTTTGCATGTATTTACGTATCAATTTCTATAATGGGTCAAAAAGTCACAGCATTTGAGACATTGTAAAACAGGAGGATCACCTCTGCCTGATCTGCACATAACTATCAAGACACTTATTAACACAAGAGTACCATTCATATCTGTTTCTGGGCCAGACTTATCAAATTTATTATTTGCCGTATGTTACGTGGGAATATGTTCGAAAGGACCCTAATTTGAAAGGTATACTACTCATAATATTCTTCAAGTTTAGGCAACAATTCTAAGCACAACATTGATTTTCTTCCCTTATAAATGATTTCATTCATTGACAGTCTTCATGTATCATGTTTTAAGTAAATTATATGCAGGTTACATGAAACCATGAGAAACTGTTAATTATTTAGACAACAGTCAGAAAATTGGAGATAGACAAACGAGGAAAATCTACCGATATAAGCCATAAAGAGAAACAATACCAGGAACACATTATTTGTATTATTTTTAGTACTTTTTCTACTCAACAGACAGCCAAAACAAGTTTTCGCCAACATAATCTAGATGATCACGAACTCTGAAACTTCGAAGCAGACCCAGTCCTGTGCTATAGGTAATCAATTTTCCATGCCTACGGATCAAGCCTCTCGAGGTTAAATCGCTCACGAACATAGGCAATGTAAGTTGTAGCCTTCATGTCCACATTTTCATCGCCACCAGGATCACGGAAACTTCTGTGACTGAAACTTACAGCCGTTTGCTGTGGCGCTATACAGCTGTGGCTGGCGCGAAATTCTGCTAAACCGTTTGGATTATATGGGGTAGGACTCACTTTGTTGCCACATTGCATTGGTATAGAAGCTTTATTGGCTCGAAACAAGGACTTTGCTAGCTTGCTTCTCATTAACCCTCCTTTCTTGTAGTTTTTCTCCATACCTGAATAAAGGTTTGCTGTTTTCAGTTACTGAAACTTGTGCCTGTGCTCATTTCTGGAGCCACTTCAGCTCTTATATAGAAGTTGATGTCCCGTGCTTCTACACTGCCATGCCAGGAACAAAATAATTAATACGATATTATTAAGGTCATGTGGAGACTTTTGGTTGGGTGGTTTGGATGATAATAACATTCTGGA
This sequence comes from Erythroxylum longipes, assembly GCA_027563885.1. Taxonomy (NCBI): domain Eukaryota; kingdom Viridiplantae; phylum Streptophyta; class Magnoliopsida; order Malpighiales; family Erythroxylaceae; genus Erythroxylum; species Erythroxylum longipes. Next base: position 7,359,080 of record JAOQMS010000003.1, on the reverse strand, counting down.
GGCAATTATGTGAAGTGTGGATAAGTCTATCAAGTATAGAAGAAACTTTTTGTCGGCCCACAGCCCTTTTGATCCCATCCCAGGTTGTGTATGGTTTAGGATATAATATTCCCATCTCTGTTTCTTGAAACTTTTTCACTTCTTGCCAAGATATGGATTATGGAGAACTTTTGCTGTACTTCTGCATCAATCCATTAGGTTTTCTTTTCCTTTGGAAGTTCTGAAATTTAAATCTTCATTTATTTAATTCCCCTTTATAGTCCTTGGAAAGTTGAATTGTCATTTCGATTCTTCGCAGATATATTCTAACTCCTTATTAGTTTTCTGATTAATATTTGTGAACAGCATATAACCATATTGGATAGCCACCCCAGAAGGCCAAAAGCCGGTTTAAACACCAAACAACAATGTCAAGATTGTGCGTGATCTCCAGTTTGGAAAACACACAGTTCTTTCTCTAGATCTCTGAGACAACTGCTACTTTTGTTTGACAAAACAAAAGGACAAGAAACCGAAAGTGAAGAGAAGGATAAGACCTAAGTTAAAACCGAAAGAGAGTGTCAAATAGTGGTTTATTCTGCATGTTTCACGACAGAAAAAATCAAGTATTCATGGTCTTTTCTGAGTACTTTCTACAGGGCATCAACCATTATCTCTGTCAGTCACTCATGTAAGGCGATTATGTTCACCTACCTGATTTGTGCGAATATACTATGAAAAGATCAGACATTATCCTATGTATTGCCTCCAAGTTTGATTCTATTTCGATCTTATGTGGGAAATAAAACAATGTTATTTGAAATTTAATCTGACTGCTCGATAGCTGAGCATAAGCGAGGATAAAAATTTCGCATGTTTTATTTGTATTAGAATGAATACAATTAAGGCTGCAAACTAGTTTTTGTCGTAGTTGCACTCGTATTGTCTGCAAAACATGAGTTATGTTTCAAATCAAATCCGTACGAATAAGCATATCCTTTGACACGTCCCACTTTTTTCCTCCAACGTATTAGTTCTCCCTAAGAATGGAATCTAGCTTACACCCATAAAACATGAGGAGAATTTCAAAAATATTATCATAGTTTTTCATCTGGTAAAAACGTAGGTTACCAGTTTGATTTTAGAAGTCCTGTAATAATTAATCTCATTGTATCAATGTCGCCATTGGAACAACTTTCTTCATACTCCAAAACTCTTATCTTTTGTTTTGTGCAATTTTGAGCAGACACCAGGATAGAACAAATAGGTATTCATCATTTCTACTAGACTAACCTTATCCTTTTCTAGTGAATAATTTTCTTCTTGGGATTTATTATATATACCAATCGGAGAGTACTTCCTAGTTAGTACATTTTTAGGCATAAGACAAGCAGGATAAGGGAATAAAGTATAACAAATAAAGATAAGTTCAAAAGGGTACAAGGACATTGTCTCAAGATCCTTATCAGTTAAAATATGTTTTAATTACAATGCAAAAATCACTTTTAACTTGCTAAAAATATTCACTTCAACTTATTTTAAAAGATGGTTTAGTTTAATGTCTGAAGTACTCTATGAAAATTGAAATATAATCTAGTTAAAAGCTTACAGAATAAAACATAACAAGATAACTGTCATCTATGAAAATATTAAATAAAGAAATTTTTATTTATTAAAATAATATTTTTCCTATATGATAAATAATCTATAATTGAGGAGAAAAAATTAACGAGGGAAGAAAAAGAGGAAAAGCTGAAGCACGAATTAGTAGCTTAGTTACTTGAAAGAGTTTTTATGCAGCAGATAATAGTAGCTTAAAGTTTGTGGAGATTTTAGCAGGTCTAACAAGGGGGGTCAGTCAGGTCAAGTGTTATGTCTTGAAACCTGCAGCAAAGTACTGCAATGGAACGTGCATGCAGTAAGCGAAAACAAAAGCAGAGATAGTTATCAGAAAAACGCTACAAGTGCACTTGAAGCTGTACGATGGCCAATGCGACCAAATCCAAAATCACATGATGCAACACTTGACCGACAGATGAAGCTACTAGACGACAATTTTTGTGGTTGTGGTTGAAAGAGAGTGAAATAACAAGTGCGGTATGATGGTCAAAGATGCCCTTCAAGCTTACGCATATCTGGTTGGAGGTTACGAGATGGAATTTATGCTTCTCTAACACAGAGCATCAAATTAGGTGGTGAACAACTTGGCTGATCTCAGAATTAGGTAAGTCTCTTTTCATATCCCTTTTCTTTATCTGCCGAATATCGGAATACTTGAACTGGGATTTATGTACCTAATTTGAGTATCATCTTAATCAACAAACTTAGAGTTCAGGAAAATAAATTGTCTTATTTTAACCAGTGGAGCCATGTCCGGTCAAGAGAGAACAGCCAACATGAGTACTACTCCCATGAGAACGAAAGCATGTGATGAGATCCAGTGACTGATGACCCATCAGCTCCAATCTTAAACGTACTTTGGTCATGAATACCAGAGCTACTACCTCCATCAAAGACCAGCATAGATCCTGCTGTCTGACTTTTCCTTCCAAGACCATCATAGTGAAGACTCGAGAGCAAGGGCAGTGCTTGGGGATTCATTACAGGCTGCATAAGGTGGCTCAAACCAATCTCCGCCGGTGTGTCAGCTGATGGCGGAGATGACAGAAGAGAGAGAGCACGGTTGGAGTTGATGACTCTTATCAACCCATCAGAGAACATTTTCCGGCCACTACTACTATTGGTGGCTATTGTGCAACTGGTATCGGGTTGAGGGACAGAATCTCCAAGATCCAAGGAACTAGTTCCCTGTAAAAAAGGAAACTGTTTTTCTCCTTTATGGCTGAAGGACAAGGGTTCAGAAAATGGGGTTTTTCCTGGATTGAAGTTTGATGAGTGACTCGTACAAAACGCTGTCTCATTCTCAGTTTTGATAGTCCCAACCCAAGCTGAGCTTGCGGCGGTGGAAAGTGCATGGGAACTACCAAAATGCAAGTATTTTGTACCTGGGAAAAACATGTTTTAAACATGTGCACTTACTTAAACGTAAGGTCAACAGTCATGAAAATGAAGGAAAAAGTTCCCGACTGAGAAGGGAAAGAGAGAGAACTACCAAACCCGAATTTGTCCAGTTCATAAATCGAACCTTGGTGATGGGAAAATAACAAAGCAGGATTTCTGGACGTAGAATCTGGCTGAGGTTTCCTTCGACGCCTGTTGTGTCCATCAAGACGTTTTCTACAGCTTCGTTTTCCTTCATCAAACTCGGTTAGCGAATGGAACCTACCAAAGTGGATTTTGAGTTAGCATTCGTGAGGATAGTCACTACAACAAAATCCTGTCCGTCCTACCATGAATCTCACAAGGTAAAAAGCAAAGCAAAGAATAATCAATGCCTAAAGGGAACTATTGAAGGCAGAAGAGCATGTGACTAAAGATCTATTGATAACCACTTGGAGAAAAGTAATATTTTCTTGCAAGCGTTCGTTTCACAACAGTTAACAAAGCATATAGTTCGAAGAAGCTTATTTATCTTGATTCTATGTTTATTGTTCTTTCCTTAAGCCGAAATGCAATTGCAAGACATGCATGACAAGCACGTAGATTAAAGTCCTGTACTCGAGTCGAGACGAAAACATATCACAGAAACCTCTATCCAAAAAACTCGAATCAACCTATTTTATATCTGTCAAACAGCAGAGAATGCACCAATTTCATGTTCAATTTTAACAATTGAGTCAAGGAAAAAGATTCCAACGGTGATACGCAACTTCCTGAATTCTTGCAGATGGTAATTGGAACGCTGAGGCCCCGGCAGAACTTCATCTACAGAACTCATAACGTGGCGAAACCAGGATCCTAGCACTAAATTTTGATGCTAAACGCCTAAAATTCATGATCCTAAGAGAAAGTATTGAGGCCAGGTAACTAAGCGTATAAGCAATTAAGTTTTTAACACTGAACATTGGTTCAATCAGTTTCTGAAATGCGTCTACATAAGAAAAAGATAGAAAAGAAGCCCCCCCTAACACATGCTCTACTTCTCACCTGCTGCACTGCTGACAGAAGCGTTGCTCCAGACCTCTGATAAAAACCCTTGCAGTCTTGGAGTGAAGTTCACATACTTTATGTCGACGATGATAGTCCCTGCATTTGCTAAGATCAAAGGTGCATCCATCAACCAAGCACGAAGGCACTTGTGTTCCATTGCTAGGAATCCGAGCTCTCTTAGATGATCCTGATGATGATGAATCCATCAAAAACCCCCTCAGAAGATTTAAGCTTTATGTTCTTTTGCCCTCCAAATCACCTAAAAGTTCCAAGTTTGAAGTCTACAGAACAATGTCCAGTCACTTGACAGCCACCAAAACTACCAGGCACTGCACTTTGAGCAATCTGAGGGATACTTTCAGCTCAACTGCCTTACTTTCCATGGTGCTCTAAAATTATAGCCCATAGAGCACCCTTCTTTCTTTATATAATTCTCTGCTCTCCCCAGCAATCTCTAAGTGGTTAATCAAGCCAATTTCAAGAAAGCAATCTGAAATAGCACCGTATAATAAAGATAAAGCTACAAGGATGAGTTATGAGATAGTAAACAAGATGGCAATTGATGGGTTAACAAGATACGTTTAAACTTTGACCTTGTCTCCAAGAAAGATGACAGAACGCTCATACAAATGAACTCGTAGCAGTCAATTGGGTATGCAGCAAATTCGCAGCGAAATATCAGAAGCAAATGAAAGGGCCATATTAGTAAATTACATTCTGGTAGTAAAATATTAGTTTAGTCCAGACGTTCAAACAAGTCACATCATGGTAATCAGCACTCTAATCCCAGCCACACTAAAGGCCTTGAAGAACGAAGATATTTCTTTTCATGGAAAATTGTATCAGACCGAAAAAGTGAGCCCTTTGCAGATAAAATAAACTATGAAACAATATAATTTTTGGACAGGATGAATGTATCTACTAAAGGTGTTTCAAAGCAATTTGCGTGCTACTATATTTCAAATCTCTTCACTAATTCACAAGTGGGGCTATTTTTCTTCGGAAAAAGTTGCCACATAAACTTTGTTGAAGAGATATAAAAGGAAAGTCACCTGCATCACCTAAAAGAGTCATTCATTTAACTTACTTTACACTCTGTCTTCTCTTTTAGAAAATTCAGTCTACATTGCAAGCTACAGGATATAAGGAAACAAGATCTGACCAAGCTTTTTGAGCAGTAACTAGCATTTACAAGTAAAATAATAAAGAGAACATGTTTGAATGACGGGTACCTTGCAAAAACCAGCCCTTGATATCTCCAAGGAGTTGAAAAATCTTGAAAAAAAAAAAACAGGTGACAAATGGAGCAAACTGCAGGTTGGTATACAGGCAAGCAAAAGTTGAAGATCTAAAACAGTGGAAAAGTCGTGACAAACCGATTCCAGAGAGTGAACAAGAGAAACAAGAGGACTACTCCAGGCTTGCTAACCCTGAAAAAACAGTTCAGGGAAAAGAGTTGGCTGTCTCTGGCAATAACCCAAAAGCAGGCAAGGAGAAGGAAAGTGACTGACTTGGGGTTGTATATTGTGAGAATTGCTGCCAACTGAAAGCGGAAAGTGGATAATGTATTCAACTTTGGAGGTAAATAGAAAGTAAGTAAGAGAGAGAGAGAGAGCTAATTTAGAGGGAAGATTTTTGGAAAGTAGATGACTATGAGGAGTAAGGAGTTGAGTCTCTCAAAGTCTCCGTCCCTTCCTTTTTAGGCTTCATGGTCATGGCGATGAGGGGAGGCAAAGTTATAAAATAATGTAAAGCAAAGAAATATAGAAAGAAAAACAAATAAAGAATTTGCAAAAGACCCAAGAATGAGTGGCGAGGAGAGGGAGAGAGTGGAGAAGTTGCTTTCAACTTTCTAGAGAGGGAGAGAGATGTTGAGTTTCTTGTGTCTCACATTCCATGATGTTTCTTATTGGGGCTGTAGCAAGTGTGGAGTTCTGCTGTGATGAGAACTTCCCCACCGCAAGTGCTTGAGGAAGCTATCCTCCAATCCCTTGGATGGATTGACTTTTCACTAACCCATCTGAGGAACTTTTTTTACAATCACAACTATTTAATTTCATAATGAACGAACACTCTAATAAAGATAAGATAAAAAGAATCAATTATATAATTATTAATTTAGTTGTTTTTATGATTATTATAACTAAAAATAATAATCATAAAAATCACCGAATTATGTCCCAAACTTTTTCCATTTACAAGTAGTATATAAATGACCCAGAACTTGGTCGAATCAAATAACAAATAAAAAGCTCTTGACGGAGTCTAACTCAACTCAAATACATATGCACAAGCAAAAGGTTTTAACTTTTTAGGGAGAGGCATGTATGTGCTTTGGTTTGTGGGACAGTGTGGATCAAACGGAAACGGAAACGGAAACGGAAATGGAAATGGAAATGATGGACAAATCGGCCAAAGAATCATTACGGGCACAATCGCGTAAAACCATCATTGGCTCTTGATCCTCCATAAGATTTTTGTCATTTCGAAAACTTTGTGAACAGCCATAAATTAACAGAAAGAGATGTTACCATCAATTTTATTTTATTTTTCTATTTCCACCAAAGCATTACTTCCTAACTTTTGGCCCTTTAGCTATTTGTCGCCATGATTGACTTTAAAATAGTTTGAAGTGATTTTTATTTTTATTTTACAGAGGTAAAGTTACTAAACCAAGATACATAATCTTAATTAGTAAAAACCATTTTCAAATGAGAATATTGGCAATATGTTAATATGATAAGACCCTTTTGCATGATAATAAAATCCATCCACATAAAAGGCATTATCTTAAGATAAGAAGACCTCGTGGGAAAAGATTACTTAAAAGTCGCAGACGCTAATAATTAGAAGTAGAGAAAAGGATATATGGAGGAGATTTGGCTTCAGTGTAACAACTACCAACTTCTTATGATAAAAGATCCAAAAAAATGGAACTGAGAGGCTTAGAGAATGAATATTAACATAAAGAAAAGGCTTTTGATTAAATAAAAATGACAATCATCCTCCTCCAGACCACAAGTTACATAAGTGGCCCCACAGAGGTGCTTCACAAATTTAATGCCGCCGCCCATTTTCTTTAGCCTGTCGAGGAATCTTCCATTCATATTTTCCTTTTGCCTTCTCACCGTCAAAATTCTATTATCAAGTTCAGTACACTAAAATAGAAATAAAGAAAAGAAAGTTGCATACACTATATCACATAAAATTCTGAAATAATATATTATTTACAAAAAAAAATTAGCATAGGTCTCTATTACGATAGCTATTTTTATGAATAAAAGATTTTTAAAAATTTATCATTGATTAACAAAAAAGACTTCACATTAACCATTTAACTTTGAAACTAAGTGCACATTAATTTTTAAAATTTTATTTTTATCAAATTAATCTCAAACTTCTTTAAATTTTTTCTTTAACCTTCAATTTATTGGCATAAAACATTTGCGATATGGCTCCACTTTTGTGGTGTCTGATTCATTATAAGTAAGAACCACACGGGTAATTTCATAATTTTGTTGGCTAAACAAACAAAGTCAAGTTCTCAAAATGTTTTCTTATCGCTCAAAAAATTTGAAAACAATTCTTCACACTTTCTTCTTGTTGTTGTTGGTATCTTCATTTTTCTCTCTTTACTCTCTACTGTTCGTAGGCTATCTTTGTCTCAAGCTAATTGTCACACTCTATCTCGTATAGTGCCCTTCAAATATTAATTTTGTAGGTGATCAACCTTTTTGAAACCTTTGGAGACATTATGATTGACCTTCTGCAAATGATAACTGATCTTATTATTATATTCCTTTAAAAAAGGAAATTTTTTCCTTTTTATTGGCTTTGGCTTATGTTATAGTTATGTGTAATGTGCATTTGTTGGAATTCAAACATTTGCAATGTTTAAAAGAATATATTATAAATGCCATAAGAGAAGAAATACAAAAAAGAAATTGCATTTATTAAAGGCATATAGAAAGAAGATGATTCATGTCTTAGTCGAGAAATAGAAACTTATTGTTGTTGTTGTTGTTCTTTTCAGCTCATTTCATTTAACTTAGATTTTAGCATCATTGTAGACCATATAAGTTTTTGCCTAAAGAGGGAGAGACATCTTGTATATTGATATACACTTTTGTTTGGTAGATATTTGATCCCATTAGCTTTATTTTGCCTTAAAAATGTTCATGGTTATAAGAAAATTGATTTTTGCAATATTAACATTAGTGTCAATTATAAAAATAGACACTAATGTTTGATATTTGATCGATATAGATTTTTATTGATCATAATAGATGGTAAATCGTTTAAACAAACTAAAAATGAATCCCAGCCAAAAGCACTATACTGAGAAGAATTTTTGTTAATGTCGAAGTTGAAGCCCTTTGGTGAATTCTTGAACCAATGACAATCCTAAGAAAAGATTATATGAATGCCCTAATTATGAGGTACGTTAATAATAATAAAGTAGTTGCTATTTGATAAAGTAGTCACTATTTGATAATAAATAATACATGTCACATTATTGTAGGAAAGATATCATTTTTCTTAGAAGGGTAAATGAAAATTTTAATGAAAAGGAAAAATCTATTATAAATAAACTAACAAGTGAGAACAAAATATTTAATTTTAAGAATAAAAAATTAAAAGATGATAAGTGCATGGTTAACATATATTAGTTATATGTTAAATTGATATAAGTGTAAGTGGAGTTGAAATATATAATGTATAAAACAAAAAGATTGTAAAAGATGATATTTAATTATAAAATATGTTTTGTAACATCTGTAGCTAAATTTGTAATCATATTTATTGAAGGGTTAAAGAATATGAATTTTATTAACTTTGGTGTTGCACCATGGTAATTTATTGGGAATATTTTGCTAATTTAAAATTACCTGCAAGTTATATGGACGAATATATTGATAGCTTTGATGGTACTTTTTATATTTGTTTGTGAATCAACCTAATATAGTATCTAGTTTTGTAAATCAACTCAAAAACTCTAAACATAATTCTTTCCTTGTAAATTAACAACATCTCATATAAAATGATGTCCCTTCTTAACTGAACAAGTAGTTTATCTTAAAGAGATAATCATCATCATCCATCATATTAATCATGTACAAAAGGCTACAAGGAAATGTAAAGTTTTAAGCTACTTTCAATACTAACCAATACCATTAACCAACTTTAAAATGTCACAAGTAATAACAAAATTCAAACAAAGGATACAAGGAAATGAAAAATTGTAATTGTCAACTAAGTCTAATGCTAATCAACTTCTATTTAATCAAGTCCAAAATGGAATAAGTAATAACAAAATTTATAATAAGTTTTAAAATCAAGTTTAACTTGAGTTCAAAGTTGAATCTAAAAGTATTGTTCTCTTTGAGTCGCTTTTATTACATAAGGTAGATGAAGTGACATTTTCCCCATTATTCCATTACGATCCTTTTGTTTGAAAGTCAATTGCTAAGTATTAGATTCTACAATAATGAATCTTTATGAGTTATCTGACCTTATTATTTGAACATTTTCTCTTTTTGTTTATATATGAAAATAACAACAATTATTTAGTGTTTTTATACTTTCTAAGAATATACATTATTATTTAGTGTCTGTCTGACCTTATTATTTGACTAATTAGTTCTATGTATAAATTATGACACATTCCTATCCTGAAATGACTAGGCAGCCTGCCTGGCACCCTATGGTGACCTTCCGGTCGATATCCGATGCAATTGGAAAGTTCCCATAGAACTAATGCAATATCCCACTACCATAGGGTACATACCTAAGCTTTTACGAACATAACCTACGATAATGGTATGTTGGAGCAATGGCAAAATTAACTTACACATGACTTTAACCAGTATACTCAAAAGGCGTTATCTTTTTTTGTTCTGAATACATTTATTTCATTCACTGATAAAGTTTACACTGTTCTTCTCAACGATTGTTTACAAAACTCTATACAAGTTCTAAC
>JAOQMS010000003.1:7309129-7324907 GCA_027563885.1 Erythroxylum longipes | reverse complement strand
AAATTCACAATTCAATCCAATTATACCTAGAATTATTCATGAATGCATGTACACTTAAATTCATGTGCAGAAAAGTTCATTATTCACTTGTATGAGCATGTCATATTATGCATGAACATAAAAATGCATCTCTTGCTTCTTACTGAACACTCCTATTTACTATGCTAACCTTCCCATAGGTAATGGGATGTTACACAACTTATCAGCTGTTTTTTAACTTATCGATTAAAAATTAGCGTTTTGACCATTTTAAAAAGTTATTGATATGTTTGATGAATGACTTATTAGTTAACTTATTTAACCCCAATAAGCTGATTTCTAAAAGTTCTATAAGAGGAACTTTTGGAGTTAGTTTTTTGCTTAATGACAGTGCCCTCCACTTTACTCGCTACTTTTTTCTATGTGTGTTTTAAAAGTTGGCTTTTTTTAATCGTACAATTATGCTGTGAAGTTTGGAAGAATATAATAAAGGGGTTAATTAAACTTTTTAATCTTTATCTAATTTTATAATATTAGTTTCCATTTAAAAAATCATAATATTAAGTTTTTGAACATAAATTAATATTTTAGTATATAACTACGATATATCGTATCTGTGTCATGTTATAATTACAGATATTTTTAATTTATTAAATAATAAATCAATAAATATTATATAAAAAATATTAATATAATCTAGCTCGCTGCATCATTCATATTAGTAGAGAATTAAAAGTTTATTATTATTATTATTATTATTATTATTTATTAAAGTTATAAACTTAATTTTTGTAAAATTAAATATTTGAATCTAAATTATTATAAGAATATTCAACGAAATATAATATTCATGCCTTTATAATTTTTCTTTAAATCATGCCCTCGTAACGTATAGAATAACTTATGACACAGCTAATACTAAATAGCTAATTTTACTAAGCATCTTTAATAAACAATTAATATTATCTGCTGACCAAATCAACTGATATAATCAACTATCAGCTAACCGTTGATAGAATGCCAAAATTTTAAAAAAATTTAAAGTTTATTTGATAAAAATAAAAAATTAAAAACTAATTTGAACATAAGTTCAAAGTTAAAGGACTAAATTGAACTTGCTTTTAACACTTAGTGCTCAACTAACATCACATAAATATATATCATAGAATATTTATATCAGTTAATAAATAACATTTTTATCATTCTAAAATTTTCTGAAATTTTGAGTGCAATTTTTATTTTCATATATAATTTGGCTTATATTTTTACATTCTTTTATAACTTATGAAAAAAGATTTTATCTTTTTCTAATTAAAAATGTGAAATAAAAATGCAATTGATATATTTTATTTTATTGTTTTCGTTAATTTGTTAAATGAACGTTTCGTCTGTCCAGTTAATAAATAGATCCCGATAAATGCTCGCACGTACGATCTTTCACGTAGAACGGACAGGATGTTACCCCAGTGCTGTAGGGGTAAGAAGGCAGAATTTTTCCATCCATCAGGCGTTGTCCAGGACCCAAAGAGATATTTCATCGGTGATAATAGAGTTGCCTAGAGTGCGCCAGAGCAAACCAAGTGTGTGCATGGACAAGCAATAAAGAGAAAAACCGGTGGGTGCTTTAATAGAATGGCCCACCAACAATCGAGACAGTTACATCTTAATTCTTACATGACCTATAGTTCGTACTGTAATTAATTTTTATGTGAAAAGAGAAGATTGAAACTAAAACCTGGAATTTACAAATGCTGATGATCCACCTTATGTAAGAAGCTCTTTCAATGCTTCTCTTGGCGTACGGGCACACACCAATACAGTTTTGGCGAATCAGAGCTCATTGATAGATATTTCATACCACCTCTTCTCTTGACCAAACTCTAGCTACGAACCAAGTGATAGGACAATCTCCTGCAACCTACCAAATCGAAGGGTCAACCTTTTACGTGCTGTCCATAAGCCAAGCGGCGGGTTCTTCAATGTTGACACCCTAAATATCAACTCAGCTATTACTAATTATCCTTTAAAGCCCAAGCAAACTCAATTACTGAGTGAGATGAAATAATGGGCTGTCTCAATATGGTAATGAGAAAAGGGAAGAAGCTTTAGCATTATCCACTAATTGAAAACTTCTTTTACTTGAGAGAACGAAGAGTTTCAAAACGCTCAAGATTGCTTGGTGGAAGTTGTAGATCACATTCATGTAAATCAGCTAATATTAACACGTCTCTCGAGTGTAATTAAGCATTTGTGCTCCTTATAACATTCACCTACAAAACATATTAAAAATTTCTTACGAGGAGAAAATACTTTAAAGTCACAAACCTGAAACCAGGAATCCCCTTTCCTAATCTCCTAAAGCTTCTCACGCCGAGGAATGAGCCTGCAAGGCGCAAATGTTGAAAAACACGTTAAGCTTGTTTATACAGCTAAATATGAGATTTTGAAACTCACTGTACTGTTTACACAGCTAAATATGAGATTTTGAAACTCAATGTTCATGGACCAAATTCTCCACACAATGTTATTAATTATCCAGACGCAGTTGAAAGTTGATAGCTTTAAATTGTCTAGTCACATTTTTATTGCGCTGGTAACCAACTACAAATAAATTGCAATGCTTTCTCGCAGGAACTGGGAATGGGGACTAAACAAGTTCATACTGTAGAGCGGAGAGATGCATAATGGCGAGAATCCATTACAGGAAATATGCTAAGTCTTTCAGTCAACCAGGCGCCATTTATTCATCTTCAAGCTTATAAATTCATGGCCTCATCTTTTAATGGAATCTCGATCACGTTGAAGTTCTCCTCAGGTCTTAGTACTTTAGACAAATTCTTAGAGGTTAAAAATTGAATCAAGACACGCAAGTCACATCTGGGCGTTTACCTTGGCCTTCAGGATCTTTTGGCTATCAGTAAAGTACTGGTTAGGATGGTTAACTCCAACATCGTTTGTTGAGCCATGAATAGCTTCAAATGTCAGTGTGCATGCCAACTGTGCGTTTCCATGTTATTCACTTAAAATGGCTATAGTAGAAATAAACAGGTCACACTGGAAGGAAAAATCAAACAGCAAATTGCTGAGTTGCTGAACCTGATAATGTCTATTTCGCATTTTCTCCATTACGTCCTCTGCCGCGCTACCATTGACCCCCATTCTAAAAAGTGCGGCCCTCAAGTTTTCCTCGCTGTCAACAGGAAAGCCAAAGGTTGACCACGTGTCTCTATATAGTCAAAATATCACATCCAGGTAGAGAAGAAGGCAATGCCTTCGAACTGCCGCAATTCAAGAGAGACATGCTACCACTGAATCGACTTAATAAAAGTATAGAAATGGATAGGAACCATTAATATTATGAAGGTTATTTGTTATTTTATAAAAATAACTTAATTTATATTAATCATAATAATCCGTCATAAACTACTAGATGAATGACAATGACCACGCGGCTGCCCCTTAAAAATATTTTAGATTAGCACATATCAATTTTGCCTAATTTTGCCTTCATTCACCAAGGATTTTTAAAACACTTAATAAAACATGGTTTGTTTATTTGTCTCGCCGAAATAGGGTTTAGGAATATGTAGTCAAGACAAAATTGGAAATTTATTTTTTCAACTACACAATTAAAAACCTAGGAGACATTGACATGGTTGCCACAACCGAATAGAGATTTGCACATCGTGACCCATTTGCCAGCCCCTCAAAAAATGAAGATTGCCAACATTTTTTCTCGTAATCAATATTCGTTTCCTTCTAAGCCAACCCCCAACTGTAATCCTAATGACAGCTTTGGTCGAGTTGGTAATAAGAAAAACTGACCGCAGACGCCTTCCAAGTGTGTCGTTATTCTTCTTTACCCAATTACATGCTCATAATATCGCCACTACTAAGAAACTAACCTGAAATGTCGATAAGGGCAGCCGTGATGATCTCCTACACCAGGAGTAGATGAGATGATCTTTTGACAAGAATAAGGTGTGTAATCCTGCAAAAACCAAAATTATTTAGATTGCCAACCGCTGAACGAACTACTTGCACCGAACAATCTCAAAGGAAACTACTCATCACGGATTTTGAAGTATGTGACATGACGATGCCATTGGCTCCACACGTGTCTTGTGTTACTGATCTAACCCATGATGCATTTCTAGATAGCAATCTAAAGCGAAGATTTAATACATAAATATCTAAGTTGATTAAGTCCAACATCTTACCGTTCTCTTCCCCTCTCTTCCATAATTATGGCGTATACTGTATGCATATTCTTTGTCGAACCTTTCTGCCCCAACCTACGATAAAAAAGATTTAAGGGCAAAGAAATCAAAGATTTGGGTGCGTATCAACATTGGAAAAGCTCATTTTGCGAGCAAACTAAGGTAGAAGAGGTATCTTCAATACTCTTTTCTAAACCATTGACATAATGCCATGCATGCTCTGATTACAGAATAAGAGAGCATATACCAGTAAACTCAGATTTTCTTTTGTTATATAAGCAATTACGACACAAATAAAACTAGTATTAAGCAGGAACTAGGACCATATTTTGTCGTACTCACCTTGTGGGAGAATTCTGCCTTCCAGAACGTCAGTGCATCATCTAGATTCAACCCTACACCCTAAAAATGCAGAACAAAATTTTAATTTGAAATTTGCTTAACATATAGTAATATACTAATAACTGCCATAATGAAGCTCGTCTGATTTTTGGATTGCCACACATTATGTGGTGGAAACAAAAGGTACACAATCAGAGACAGAGTGGTTTAAGACAGAGCGGTTTAAGTACCAGGGACCTAAATATCTCTAATTTAGTCATGTTTTAGACCACCCAAGCATTTGGTCACGTAAATAAGAAAGGGGGAGAAAGAGAGGCTCTGGTCAAGAAGTAGAGCCATAATACTCTTTAAGCATCCATAAGAGTAAATATGGGAAGCAGTTCCTGGTCCTCATAAAGAAGAAACAGATATACAACCTTCAAAAAGAGACCCAATTGCATCCTCCCTCCATGCTTCAAATGATGATCCTCTCTAAGCTGCACAATATTTCATTTGAATTGAGCAAACAAGTGAAAAGAAATAATGAAAAATATATGTACTCCGTCAAGGAACGGAAAGACCTTATATCAAGAATCTAAAAAGCTAGAAAAAATAACCACATGCTTAGTTAAACAAAAGGAAAAGCACCAATTTCTCTTACTTTTTCAAACAGGTGTCTCATGCACAGCGGAAATGAGCTCTTCGCTACTTGGTCGATGTCTTTAATGGAAATTTCAGCGAACTCTTTCGACTGTGAGACAATTAACCAAGTTTGTAACTTGAATAAACAACCTTAAGGTAACTGGGATGACAATAGGCATCAAAAAGTACCTGAGAATAGTCAGGACCCAGATAACTTGTACATAAGGCCTCAACGATCTAAATGCATAAAGAAAATGTCATGTAACACAAACGAAACCGAAATAAAGTCAATTAAATTGCAATATTCCTACTAAATGCTGACCGGTGTAAGTCGATCCTTCTCATCTTCTCTGACGGTAGACGTCCACTTCCTACAAAATAATTCTTTTGACAATTTATTCAACAGTTGAAAACTTGTAACAAATATGAATTGTTTGAAATTCTCAGTGTTATATCAGCCAAAATGCGGTCTAAACAAAAACTTCCACTCTCGCAACAGCTATTATTCTATTCAATTTAGCCCTGAACAAACAAAAAAATAACTTTTGTAGCTTCCCAAAGAACACCAACCTGTTTGTTAAAATTAGCGCTTTTGATAGTAGACTGCGAAAACGGGTAGCAACAAGGGAAACAACCTGAAATTTAAAGCACGCTAACGTTAATCATATTTCTAGCTATCCCAACAAAAAGTTGAGAAGGAAGCGTCAATATTGCCTGATTCATGGCCACATAAGCATGCCCTTTGTGGATAAAAACTCTGCGACCAGCTACCAGTTCTGGAACTTCTTCAAATGGTACCTGGTGTTAAGACAGTAACGTAGCCAATATGGGATAGAACCACATTCAAAGTCATAAAATTACAAAAGTCCTTTGACCTAAGGATGTCAAATTCTTAAAACTAAAAAAAAAATGGTGTGGTACACACACATTAGGTATATATCAATCACTTCCCTAACAAAAAATCATTGATGTTTAAGGGATCAGCAGATACTTCCAACGCAAAGAAAAATGACTTCTCTGAGATATTCGGTTTATGGCCAAACGATGCGAATTTGGACTAATTTGAGAACAAACTTTCTGCCCCAGAAGAGATCGTCAAAAGGGCAGGGATAGAGGAAAAGGAGACTTGACTCGCCCCTCACCCCTCAACCGTTCAAAAGAAGCAATAACAGAAATGGCAGCAAGAGTGGAGACAACAAACACTTCGGCGAACAGAAACGGCATATGCAACTTTGGATATGTCTTAAGCACCATTCTCCCATATTAAATAAAACCAACAGGCAACTATTAGCTAAGATAATTGAATTCACGAACAGAATAAACATTGTAATCAAACTTCTAAAACAAATATGTAATCAATTAGAGGCAAACAAACCTTGTAGAATATGTCGCCAGCTGTCGGATGAGAAGAAAAAAAAGATAACACTAGAATCAGGAGTCAGGAAGTCGATAGAAGGGAAAAATGAAAAAAAATTCCAATCAAGAGTCTTTTAACAATGTTAATACGCAATGCTTTTATTTCTGATCCAAATGAAAGAGTTCAGTTTGTCATTGGTCTACAATAAGATTGCTACAGGTAAGGTATGAATTATGCATCTAACAAAACACTATTAAGATTGCAAAATAAAAACAACGAAACAAAAAGTTGATCCGTTCTCACCAGTGGATAAAGACTGTCCTAATGAACGTGCAACCTGACCCAATTTATCTTTTATACTCTGCAAATAATCAAATCACAATAGCTATACAATCAAGCATTGAATCAAGGATTTCAACTGTGAACATTCAAGAAGTTGTACAACTTAAAACCTCGAACTCTGCCGTTCTAAGTGCCTTGTAAGGAAGGTCAAGCTCAGCCATTAGCGCTCTCTGCATACAGAATGATGATTGACAAAGACTCTAAAAAGCTTCATCAGTTATTTAACCAATCTATGAATGTCTCACCTGAACTTCAACAGTCTTCCACTGAAATCGGTAGCGAAACAAAGCCGTCTCCATAGAAAGGAACCATTTCCTCAGATCCTCACTAAAGAACCAAAAGAACACGCAATATAAAATCGATCTCGAAGTTGAAAAAGTCAAAACGAATAACAAAAAATAAAAAGCTCAGAAGCTTACGTTCTGCAATAAACCAAACGCAGGACAAAGTGCGATATAATATCCTTATTGATAACTTCAGATGCCAGTGGATGCCTCATGTTCGCTTTCCAAAGATCAATTACCTGTTCAAAAATTCTATGGGTTCAGAAATTTCTAGAAACTTGTAGTTCTGATCGAGAAAAATAAAAAATCGTCACCAGTTTGTCCATTTCTTCAGGTTTCTTTCCACGAGACAATCCATCGGAGATGGCTTTAAGAACTGCAAAAAACAGCACTACGTGAAGGACTAGAGAACTAAACAAACAAAAAAACATATATGCAGGAAGAGGAGACCTCGGAGGCGATCGACGGCGTAGAGCTCGAAATCTTCAAGTCTGACTTCGAGAGACGGGGCGGACCGGTAGAGGGGGAGGGTGGTGAAGGCGTCGTTCGAGGGAGGCTTCGACTGAGGTCTAAGTATCTCCATCTTTAGAGCTTCTTTTAGTTTTGTGCCTCGTGTGTCTATTTCTGATTCTTGAGCAGTAGAGGAGCAGAGACCAGAGAAAGAAAAGGAAACCTAGTTGGATAATTTTTATTTTAAAAAATTTCTGACATTAGGAATTTTCTTCCTTTTCTTTTTACGCGCGCCAAAAGCCGGAACCGATTTGAATTGGCGGGAAAAGAACCAACCAACCAACCTGCAAATGAAATGGATGTTAGGCCCACCACTGCGACCCAATTTTCTTGTCTTCTGGACCTTCTCTAGGTTATATTTTGCCCGGGAATAAATATAATAATAGTATTTGTAGCAGTATAATACTAGCAGTCGAGATAAATATTATTCTATAATATCTCTAGGATGGAAGGTATAGAGAAAAATGAAATGATAGATTGGACTAATCAAGATTAAAACAAAATGGCTGAATTACAAGCCTTGGCTCTTTTTCCTTTTTAGTAAAAAATATCAAAACTCTTCTGTAATTTTCCTCAATTTTTAAAATGCCCTTATTGTTATAAGTTATTTAACAATTATCTTATAATATTTAAATGTATATTTTTTATTCTATTTATATTAATATTTTTAAGATTAAACAATATTCATTGCACTTAGCTTTTACAAGGAGTACGAGAAAGATTACACGCCATTGCCCAATCTAATCTCATTCTTTGGGACATTCTCCAGTTTTTCTCATTATGCAGAATCTGGTCAATAACTACACAATTCGCATGCCTTTCCTGCATCGAATCTGAGGATTCAAAACTACAAAAATGGCAATTTACAGTAACATAGTAGAATGAAGCGCCGGAATGGTTACCAGAGACATTTAAACAAATTGCCAAGAATTGGAGGCCACAATAATGGCCATCAACTTTCTTAGAAATATAGTTTGTAGAAAATTCCTGACATTATATATATAAAGATGTATTATTATCTCATCCTTCACCTAAAGCCCTACTGTCACTGGTCATAATTTTTTAACCAACGTAACACATACAAGGAATGCCAAATATTTGCAAGTTTGAAACCTTTCTTAGATTGTCTCTACAAAAATTTAGTACCAACCTTGGCACAACCTTCATCTGACAAGGCTCAGGTAGTACAACCAGTCTTCAAGGAACTCCCGATGTTGTATAAAATTTATGCTGACAAGTATATCATCTCTGGGCATATTGTCTGTTTGAACCCACTCGATGGAGTACAGAATTTGTTACACTGCGTGCCCTCTGAAGAAATGGTGGTCTCTGCACAGTGGATGACCCATTACTTGCTACTTCAGGAATATGGAAACCATGGGAAGTCCCAGGATTGCTTGAAGCCTCTACCAATCCAGATATGCCATTACTCGTCTGGAATAGAAACTAATTATTAAAACACCAGATGCCATAACTGAACAACAATCAACAGAAGTTGAAGTTCAAGCTATTAAGGTAAAAGATTGAAGATCAATGATATCAATCGCTTTCATGGAACCCTCTTCTATCCACAAAAGACGGCATATCAACAAACCTCGATAGATCCATTAGAAACACTAGATGGTGACTGTTCAGGTGATGGAGGAGGCAAGGAAGCAACCTAAATACACATAAAGAAAATAAGTGTCATGATCACAATCAAACAAGATGTGAAAAATATCAAGCACCTCAGTCAAAGCAGATTAAGGTTAAGGCCAAAGGAACAGTATAAGAAATGTAAGATTGAATGTGCATATGCATAATCTTAAGCAAAGGCTATGACTATTGTTCAGTCGCCGTCGTCTAGAAGAGAACTATTACCTTAGGTGAGAATGTAATTTGTGAACTCGATTGCAAAACCTACAGAATTTGAGAAACGTGGTTAATAAATGGAGGGAGTACTGAGATTCTGGTAGTTTTTTGGTTGACCAGAACGTCATTTGTAGACAAAATATTTAGGCTCGCTTCCACATTAATACACCAATTTGAAAATAAATCAGCTAAAATGATAAAAATATGGAGAATGACAACATCCAAGATCATGTCTTTGTACACATGCCTGAATATTCTCTTTACGTGCATTGTTCTGCAATTCATCAGCAACTTCACACAATGCCTGTACTCCTTGAACAGTCAGATTCTGAATATAAAATTGAAGGCAATTATTAACGACCATCAAGTAGCATCAACAAATAAATTTTGTAGGATTGTAAAAGACAATTACCTGTTTTCCTTCGATCTCGCTAATTTTAAGTTCCTAAAACATTTTTTAAAAAAAAGTATCAACTTCACATGTAGAAAAGTTCTTTTCACAAATTACACCGGCACCACAGATATTCAACTGAAAGAGATCTTACCAGTGTTTCAACCACATCAAGGACATAACGAACATCATGACCAATCCTTTCTGACTCTTGGAGAAGATCAGTAACCTGAACAAATTAAAGGCTTTGAATAAGCATGAAGAATCAACCCAAAAAAAATCCTAGCCAATATATAAACCAGACCTACCCTGCCTTGTGTATTAGCAGTCAGTTCTGCAACCTCATTCAAATTGGCATCAACGTTATCTATGTTTGAAGACAATTCCCTCCTGGTTGTCTATTAAACATAAAATTTACAAGAAGGTAAGAAATCTCAGTGTGAAATATAGCACAAGTAACATGTCAAATACACCAAACCAAGAATTAGTCATGATGCATCCTCAGCATAAAATACTGACGTCATCAATTTTTAACCACTTCTTTCCTAAAATTAATCAAGGTAACATGCATAAAGACTAGATTGATCATGTCTTTCTGCAATTTACAGTTTTGATCCACAGGTGCAAGTGCTTATAGCGAAATTTAGGGGAAAAGAAACTTGCCCGAATTGATGAATAAACATTCTCAAGTTGTTGGGCTATAGAAGTGCATGCTTCAGACAAGCTACGCCTTGTTGCAAACATCATGTCAGGAAGTTTCCAGCCCTGAATATACACAAGGATACAGTCAACATCAAGGAAAACCATAAAGATAAAAATGCATTCATTAAGAATACAATCAGATAGGATATAAATTAAACTTAGATTCAACAGAAAAAAGGGAAAGAAAAAAAAAAGAGTGCAGCTATCAATCTAAGAAAACCAAAGCATTACCTTCCACCAGAGATAGCCATATCCAACTACTCCAATAACAACAACTATGACATATCTGCTAGAACCTGCACATTGCAAGCACATCAAAGAATATTTGGGAAAAAGCATCAAGCAAGAAGTAAAATATATCAAAAGAATCTAAACAAACAGAAACAGTTAGCATCATATACAATTTACCCAAATAAACCACAAAAACTACAGTGATAATATCACAAACCAAATGATTCTGTCGATCAATGCATAAGATAATGTTCAAATTCAAACCTTTTCCACTTCCAGATACAATGGTGATTGGCCCAGAGGATCTCATTATTTGAAGCTCCCGCTTTATTATATCAACCTATAAAAGATAAAATACAGAAGTTATAACAAAATGTTGGCCTAAACCAGTGAGCAAATGGCATTCTTATTAACAAAACATAAAGGCATGCTTTGCAACAAATATAGAAAGAAGTTAAAGCAGATCAAATTCAACATAATCAAACTACATATTTTGCAAGAAGAAAGGAGAAAAAGAAGAATTAAAAAAATCAATCTTAAACTATTCAAAATGCAATTCTAATGAATAACCTAAGCAAACTCAAATATTTATCAGAACTTTTTAGTGTTCAAGGTGAAATATTCTTTTCAATAACTTCTCAAGACATAATTTCACTGCTGCTTGGAAATCAAAGCATAAATTGTTCTGATCATCCACACCATGTTTTCCGTGGATTCACAAACATTGAGCAATTCAACACGACGCTTAGCCTGTATCAGTTCTGATGATAACTAAGTAGTTTTGACAGTATCCAAAAAGTAAAGTGACAACATTTTAATTCAATTGAACAATATCTGATTGAAGACGTTGTGTTCATTGAACGGGCAGTCTCAGTTTTTTCTTTTCTGTTCATCTTTTAGTTTTCTATTCAAACAGTAATGAGACGAAGAAGGGGTGGCTTTGGCTCCAAAATATTTCAGCCACAAGCAATTGGGTGGGCCATAATCCATATACCATACTTCAGCATAAATTCATTCAACAAAGGAACATCTAGAGAAAATATAAGTTATGAAAACCTGATCTTTGATAGAGTCATGTGGCTTCCTAGCTGATGAAGTAGATTTAGAATCACCCCCTTGAAGAGTTTTGAAAGCAATCTATGTTACAAAATAAATATATTAGTCGGCAGTTTAACACACTACAAAAAGAACTAATAACAGAATAGCAGCTAAATTTCATGTATCAACACACATTCATAATATTAAGTCATCTATATACACCTTTAGAGTGCCCGATATAAAATCAGAAACATTTGACATGCGCCCCTCGCTTGCAAGAACTGAGCCTATAATACCTAAAATGAATAGATCAAACTGATTAAGTGAGGAAAAAAACTATTCCCGATTAGCATCTAACAAGGAGTCAATGAAGGTTAAGAGTAACAGTTTTGTGATGCATTATATGTGCCTGCAGACAATTTTTGGAACAAGATTTCAGATTGCACATAGCTGAGTCATTATAAAAGCATGAAATAGGCTATATATTTCAGCATAATTGAACAAACATGTCACAATTTATGTGGTTACAACTAGGAAAAGGAAAAGGCAGAAGGATTCAGTAAGCCCCCAAATTTAAGTCTGAAACTGAACATAACCCCTAATGGTAGCCGACATTACATTAAGCGCCTAATGTCAGTAATTAGATGAAAAATGTAGGCCACATCATAAAAATTAAAAAAGTTCTGTTTACCATCCGTATACATAAGAGCAAATTTGTTTGGTTTTGTAAGGTACTCTTCAGAACTCATTTAAACGGTCTGAATGAGCTTGGTTGATCCTTTTTCACAGAAAATGAGTGAAAGCATTAAAAAGGCACACCCAATTGTAAATTCCCCATAACCTTACACCTAAACCCAATCTCGTCTTATTCATAACGCAAAACCAAAGGCATTAGCATCTAATAGAACCACCAACATAGCCGTACTCTGATCATATAACACAAAATTAGACTATTTTAGCCAAAATCACAGTAAGTCAAACCCATTAACGCCCCTCTTTTCTGTTCCATTCAAAGCCACCCGAAACCAAGTAACCCATGAAAATATAAGCAACAAATATATTAATAAAAAAGGTCGAATCATACAATTCATAATCTAGGGGTTTACCCAAAAACCCTAACACATCAACAAAATAAAATCA
This sequence comes from Erythroxylum longipes, assembly GCA_027563885.1. Classification (NCBI taxonomy): domain Eukaryota; kingdom Viridiplantae; phylum Streptophyta; class Magnoliopsida; order Malpighiales; family Erythroxylaceae; genus Erythroxylum; species Erythroxylum longipes. The sequence goes on along the minus strand of JAOQMS010000003.1, from coordinate 7,311,899 downwards.
AATGCAGTTCACGATTCTCAGCTCCTCAAAAATCACGCGCACTCGATTAAATCCACCAAGGAAGAAAGTAATAACCAAGATTAACTAAGATACTAATAAATAACTAAATAACCTGCACCGGCGAGGATTGCTATTTTACCCAGACCCATAGCCATAGCTAAGAGTCAGAAACTGTAAACACGAGATTTGGAACTTTATGTCAGTGAGAAACTATGGAGTGCCTGAATACATAACGATGGAGGAAAAACGCAGTGAAATATTTGGCAAGATTGGCGAACAAGGAATGAAATTGGAACTACGAGAAAAGTTCTAGTTCCAGTCGAGCTTAACCCTATCTGGGGGATGCCCCTTTCACTTGTTAATATCAATTATGCCCTTCTTCCTTAACGAATATACCGTCCCTGTAACGTTTAGAGTACTTTTCAGGAGCGTTGGTATTTAACAAGTTTTAACTGATAAATATATTTGTTTAGTTGAACTCTATCACATCTGTGATCTATCCCTAAATAAAGTGAAAGAAAAAGTTTTAATAATTATTAATATGAATTATTAATGATTATGATGTAATTTGGATTGGTTCAATTTAATTAACTGATATGCTTAACCATAAATAGTAAACTTATAACAAATCAATTTAAAAATAATTAATATTTCCTCAAGACATTTGCAATTTTTAAGGAACACTCTAAGCAGTAGTTGTCACATCTATTAGTAGACGTGGAGTTAGTCAAGAGCAATTAGTGTGCGTACTAAAATTATAAACCATTAATAATAAAACATTGGCACAAGTCTCATGCTGCCTTGTCCAACGCCGTGGCCGTTGAAACTTGAAAATCTGATCCCGCGGTTGACATTGATAGCGAAAGCAAATAGAGGCCGGTCCGGTTGATTCTAAATACACGAGTTGTCCAAATTGGGCCAATTTAGTCTTTTTGATTTATTCAACGAAGGCCCAATTCGAGTAATTTCAATAATTTCCGCCAACAATCTTGTAGATCACAATCATTCCATCCATAAGGGTCTTACGGTAAAAGATTTGTGCTCAAATTACTCATTGTTTTGGAAAAAATGAATATAACCTGAGAAATTAATTCACAAACGCGAGAGCGAGTTTGCCCTTTAACGAGATAAATGGCAGATCCTCAACATAAAGGAGTAATTAATGTCGGCTTACAGTTTTTTTGACAACTTTCGACCATGTTTAAAATTAATTTTTCGACTAGTTTGGGTGTTTTATTTATCTACTATGTTTATATCCATTGAAAAAAGCCCTTCATGAAAGTTCCATATCAAAAGTTGAACAGGAATTTAATATTATTGGCAGCTATCACATAAGTTCTTAGACCTTTCCTAATATCATACAATTTTCCTTTGATAAATTGTCTTATCCTTTTTTACATTAGTTGCTTATGATACAAAAAAGAACTTCCCTATGTTGTTACTAAGCTCGAGGAAGATAATGAAGTCAATCATTCATCTTATCTTTAGTTGAGGATGGAAATGCTCTAAGATCATTTCCAACGCATCTCCAAAATAGAGGAAAGACATTAAAATGAAAGAGAAATCGACTCCAATTTATCGATATTTTTTCCTCCATTTTAGAGAGATGCTGCGGTACCATTATAGCATCTCTTCATTATTGTTCATTTTTTAAATTTTTAGGTTTTTTTCTTTTTTTTTCTCTCTCAATCGTCTCTTTCTTTCTTTTTTCATTCATTCATTCATTTTTAATTCATTCATTCTTTATTTTATTATTTAAACAATATTCCAATATTTTTATTATATGTTTATTTAAATAATTATAACTTTAAAATAATTTTAAGGTTTAGTCTCTTGTTTATAAATATTTTCATTATATGTTTATAACTTTATAATTATTGACTAATCAATAAATATTGTAAATAAATAATTTAAAAATATTCATTAGAAAAATTCAAATAAGTAAACCACAAATATATTGTTATTAATAGTCGAATAACATAATAAATTACAAATAAAGATAAAGTAAATTAAAACATATATACATGAATATTAATAGTCATGCAGTATAACTAAATCAAGAAAAATATAATTAACTACTAATACAAAACTGAAAATTTTAATAATCAGGTAGATCAGTTCCATCTCTACCAATATTAGTAAAATATTCGCAAAAAATATTATTTGACGAATTTAGTTGTGGTTGTGGTTGATGAGGTTGATGCGATAATTGTTCCAAAATCTATGCTTGTCCAGCTACAATATAAGCACGCTTGAGACATAATTTTAATTTCTTCTTTCTATTGCTTCAACGCCAACTTTTGTCTTTGAATCTCCATCTTCTGTCTAGTCATTTCAAGCACTACTTGTCTAGCTTCGCTTTGTTTTTTCAATAACTCAATAAGCTCTCGATTTTCAGCTCTAACATTATTTATCTCAAAAGAAGATTTTTCCTCTATTTTTCTCTCCGCTTTCGCTTTCTTCACCCTAATAGGCCTTTTGGATGAAGAGCACATGAGATACTGGTACCTGAGATTCAGGTGTTGGATTATCGGATTATGATGATGTTGGACCCCGAAACTTTTCTTAGAAAATTTCGAACAGTACATGATAAGTGTGGATAGGTTCATGGTTTGCTTTGGTGATTTTGGTAGTGAGAGACTATAAAATGGGCAGAATTAGAGTAAAAGTGATGAAGAACACGTGTATATATATGTGTGTGTGTGTGTGTGTGTGTATGTATGTATGTATGTTCTGTTATTGGTGTTCATGATTAATCATGGACTATAAT
>JAOQMS010000003.1:7265618-7309029 GCA_027563885.1 Erythroxylum longipes | reverse complement strand
ATGTGGCTTGAAAGGCCATTATAGCTTTGTACAACCCTTTGTTGAGGGTAATGAAATGTAATTGATGAAAGTTAGTTATAATTAATGTATTAAAGACTATGATGAAGTAAAGATCGGAGAGTATTATGATATTTTCGATTAAATGTTGGGTTAAGATATATGTGTTCCGAATAAGAGCTGGGTTCTGGAAACGGGGCCCAACAGATTTGGTATCAGAGTAAGTAGGAATTAGGCTCCGGAAACGGGGTCTAACAGATGACACATAGCTGGAAGTTTGCTTCTGATAAATTTGTCTCGGTGTGATGACATCATCATTAAAATTTTCAAAATCTTTGACAATGTTTTATATATGATCATATTTGAAACTTGTTTTGCAATTAATATCTTGCATTAATAACACCTTCGCATGATCCAATTGCAAACAATATATATATATTTGTTAGTTATTCATCCACATATAGGAAATTTCCGGTGCATGCATCATATACACGCAGTGCAGAAAACAAAAAAATTTATTCCAGGACTTTCCCGAAGTACGGGATCTGTGTGCCTATGCAAGGAAATACTATTAAATCTAGCTGAAAATTCCCAATTCACATACATATTTATAACACACACACACACACACACATATATATAGGAATTCATGGCATTTGCATAAATCAATTATTCATATAATAACCATGTATCTTGTGCGTAGTCTCCTTCATTCTTCAATTTTCTACTCGTCAGGTTGTCGCAAACTACAACAACCAAAATACACAGTCTCCAACAGTATCCACTCAGAGATCAGAAAAACTAACTGAATCAAACTCTTTGATCCAAAAATGGTTAGAACAAAGACAAGAGTGCTAGCTCTCTTTTTTGTTCTATGGAGAGCAAAAATGTGAGAGAAAATGAAGAGGCAGAAGATGAGAAAGATGAAGAGAACGAGGTGATAATCGTGTAGATAGCTTACTTAACCATTCTCACGATTATCATCTTACTTTCTAGCTTTTTTTGTTTTTTTTGTTTTTGTCTTTTATCATTTAAAGACAACAATAAATGCACAACTTTAAAAAAAACATAAGAGTTCTTTCCAATATTTTTTATTCTTTTATGTTTCATTGGCGTTCTTGGATTGGTTATTTTATTACATTAACTCAGAAGGAAAGTACTCTTTGATCTTCAATTTCCCCCTTCTGATTTAGTGTGTTCTTATGAATGCAATAATCATTTGGTAGGAATGTTTTCTTCACGAAAATTTAGACTAGGTTTTTGATCATCTTGGTACCTGAGTTTTTAACTTTTGGGTAATTATTATTTCTTCCTTAAAATAAATGTCTTCACTTTATTCAATGGTTCTTCTCGAAGGTGCCATCTTTTACTCTTGTATGTTAATATGAGGAATCATGAATTTAAGAGGGCTAAATTGTTGAGGTTTAGATTCATCTACTTAAACCTTTTCTTTCTTTTGTTTTGGATTGATATTAAATTTGACTTTGGATATCACATCTTGTTTTTGTTTTCTTTTGTTGTTCATATTTATGTCTAAATCTGTTTGATTGTTTGAATTTTTAATGTCTTCATCATCTTCTTTTTGTTCCTCTGTCTTTCTTTTTAACTGGGGTTGGGGGTTGAGCTACATTCTTGTGTAATGTTTTTCCCTACGGCCAAAGTTACTTGATTTTTTAGGTATGGTATTTTATTAAATTGCTGCCAATAGAAGAAACTTGACCTATACTTTTCCTTGTCTTACTTCGTTTTTTAAATAAAAATTTATATTAAGAGACTGAGATGTGTAGCTTCCTTTCTATGATTTTCTGTACGTATTTTTTCCTTTTTACTTTTTTTTGTTCTGCTTGTTCTTCTGTTAGTTAGTAGTTGCGCTTTTACTTGTATGCAACTGTGCGTTTTATTCCGTATTTTCCGTACTAGTTCGTTTTGTGCATAAGCATTTACTATTGCGTTGCTTCTAATTGCATGCCAACATTATGATTAGCAAAGTTTAAGTACATCATTTGCTTAATCATATTTCCCTTCGTGGACATATGATAAAATTAGAAAGATACAGAGCATATTAGCATGACCCTTACATAATGTAATATGCACAATTCGAGGAATGGTGAGCAGACATTTATGGCATAGCAGGCATGAACAGAACTTTACAGCTTTTCTAAGTATATTTGTCTTTATATATATATATATATACTCATGACATTTTTTATCTATTAGCAAATATGAGCACCATATCAGATATCCTATTTGGTTTTATTTTATTTTATTTATTTATTTATTAAATTTTATTTACCTACTCTTTTAACATATGAGTTTTCATATCTACTCATATAATTTGCATCATTTTTTATTGTCACATTCACATGTGAGTCTATCGGAAACAGCCTCTCTACTATGTAGGGGTAAGGCTGCGTACTATCAGACATCTCCAGACTTCGCTTTATATATATCCACACCCGAGACCCGGTAGGACTGATCCTAGTGTGACTGAACCATCTCATATATATATATATATATAACACCGGAGACTTGTTTCAGCAATATTGATGTCGCGATCTCATCGGGATCCATTTAGTTCTATTGCTCTCCATATAATGGATCTCTATCTAAAACCATTTTACAAATCCTCCGAGTCACTCTTATACGTGTGACTCATTAGGAACCTGGTTATGTTAGCTACTTGGATTGACATTTAATCCAAGCAAGTCATAAGTGGCATCTAGCAACACATCATGACCTCCCAATTGACTAGAAAGTAAGTGGTTTGACAAATGAACCCATGCTTGGCACGAACCATCTCACAAACCCTCCCATAAATAATTACTGTGCAATTTGTCCTTTCACCATGCTATACCCCACTTGGTTATGAGTATGGGCAAAGTGTTAACTCTCACTAGATTGACCATGTCAAATCTAGCCCAAGTGATATCATTTCTCGTCCTGGGACTCAATATTCTATATGTCAATGAAGGCATTCTTCATAACACATATACTCCGGCTAGAGATTTCCAAGTAATAACCCCTATAATAGGCCGTGGTTATCATCTTCTGCTATCACAGAAGTGGTGAATCTTCTATTGGCTACTCAATTACCTTCGAATACCTCAAGCTGTACCCAATCACCACCCTATGAGCGACCTCTACAAGGTAACAAGGAATGGAGTCAAAGCACAAAACTAGTATCCAAGATATCCTTGAGTACCTCAAGTCTAAGGATACTTGCACCGTTGCTATAATGATATTATCACTGACATTAGAGTAGGACATCCACGTGATGATCTCATAGTAGGTCATCCAATGTACTTAGTACCTCTAGTAAGCATCCACATCTCAACTCTAAACATCTCATGTTTACAGATTCTGAGATCCACTGCTTGATCAAATCAAGGAGTTTTACATGTGCTAGTCTATCCGGATTAACGATGTCCAGTCTCACTAATCCTATGACTAGGGATAATTTAGATACTGATATAATTGCACATGATAGGAATCTCAATAGTATGATCACATCATGATTTCCTTCATGCTATGTCATATATCATGGACTTCATTAATTTGCTTATACATCAATATCAATTTATAAATAATGAACACCAAATTAATGAAACATGCATTTCTTTATTATTGAAATAAAGTTTGTATATAACTTTGTACAAAATGTGCTAAAGTCGATTGCCTTTAGGGCACTACTTTAACACTACTAAGTATATATAAAATTGCAAGAATTAAAAATTTTGGAAACTCACAATATATTGATCGGATGCACCACTAGGATTCATATTTTCCACTTGTCTGATGCATACTCGTAATTTTTTAATAGCTTGCGCTATTTTCACCATCCCTCTTGTAAAGATCTCTTGTTACGTTGCTCCCACCCATCAGTCGCCTTGTTGTTATATGCCTCTTCAATTTGGCCCTAAAAATGGTCAAAAGTTTGATGCCTCCCAACAATCAGAGCTTGCAAAATCTCCATATAAATCCGACATAAGAGCATATCTTCACTAGTGCTTTATCTAGTGGATCGAGAAGCCATTTTTCTTTAAGAGTTGATGTGCTTGTGAGAATGTAATATTTAGGATGAAGAAAAGTGAAATACTTGGTTCGAAATGGTGATTTGCTTAGACATTCTATCTTTATAGACATGTATATGAATATTATCATTATCTTAACCATCCAATTAGATTTCATCATCATCTCAACCGTCCGATTGGATTTCATCATCATCTTAACCGTTATCATCAACCTTATCCATGTTAGATAAAATTGATAGATTTCATCTAAATCTCAACCGTCCAATTGGATTTCATTATCATCTTAACCATTAGATGGATTACAAATTTAATTATTTGGGAATTTATCATCAGCCTTATCTATATTAGATAAAATTGATAGATTTCATTCAAATCTCAGCTGTCCGATTGGATATCATAATCATCTCAACCTTTATCATCAACCTTATCTATGTTAGATCAAATTGATAGATTTCATTCAAATCTCAGCTGTCCGATTGGATTTTGTAATCACCTCAACTATTATCATCAATCTTATCCAAGTTAGATAAAATTAGTAGATTTCATCCAAATCTCAATCGTCCGATTGGATTTTGTAATCATTTTAACCGTTATCATCAACCTTATCCATGTTAGATAAAATTGATATATTTCATCATAATCTCAACCGTCCGATTGGATTTCATTATCATCATCTCAACTGTTAGATGGATTACATCCCTAATCATTTCAAAACTTATCATCAACCTTATCCATGTTAGATAAAATTGGCGAATTTCATCCAAATCTCAACTGTCCGATTGGATTTCATAATCATCTCAACTGTTATCATCAACTTGTTATCATCAACCTTATCCATGTTAGATAAAATTGGTATATTTCATCCTAATCTCAATTATCTGATTGGATTTCATCATCATCTCAACCGTTAGATGGATTACATCCATAATTATGTCAGAACTTATCATCAACCTTATCCACATTAGATAAAATTGACAGATTTCATCCAAATCTCAACCGTCCGATTAGATTTCATCATAAACTTAACCATTGGATAGATTTTGGTAATATCTTAACCATAGCAAGAACTTTTATGAATATCATCCTTTACTAAATCAAACATGCATCAATTTATTGAAATGGATTATGATATTGGAAGTCTTTCTAATATAAAATTCCAAGAAATGCTATCATCTTCATCTTCATCGTCGTTGTCATCATCATCAAGTGACAGTAAACTTGAGTTGATGATCCTTGAAGATGAAACAATCATACATAATTTCATACAGAAAAATAACTTAGCAATTGAGCTTCTTCTCAGTCAATAAAACAACCAAGGTGGGCATTGTGACTTTATCCCAAGGCATATAATGATCAACTGCAATCGTGAGGTTGCAAATCATAGTTTGTTTCTAGATTATTTTTGCAAAAAATCGCAATATAATGATAATATGTTTAAGTGACGATATCGAATGTCCCGAAGTTTGTTTCTTCACATTGTTGATGCTATAAAAGAGCATGATATAGCTATTTCCAACAACAAAGAGATGGGCTTGGTAGACTTGGATTATCTACTCTACAAAAAATAACAGCTGCATTCCAGATGTTAGCATATGGTATACCTGCGGATGCTACAAATGAGTACGTTAAAATTAGCGAGTCAACAACAATTGAAGGCTTCAGCTTCAAGAGATTCTGTCATGCCATTGTTGAGATTTTTGCAGAACGGTATCTTAGATCACTAAATGATAATGATATTGTAAGGCTTCTTCATATTGGTTAGCAACGTGGTTTTCCAAGAATGTTGGGTAGTCTTGATTGTATGCATTTGGAAGTAGAAAAATTGTCGGACGGCTTAGTCGGGACAATATGCTGGACATTCAAGATCACCAACTATTATTCTTGAAGCTATCGCTGATTATAATCTGTGGATATGGCATGCTTATTTCGGTATGCCAGGTACAAATAATGACATTAATGTGTTGGAATCATCGCATTTACTTTCTAACCTTGCTCAAGGTATTGCTCCTCGTGCTCATTATGTTATTTAAGGAAAAGAATATAATATGAGATATTATTTAGCTGATGGGATTTATCTTAAATAGTCCACCATTATGCAAACAATTCATGAGCCAAGTTCTGTAACGAAAAAATATTTTACTATGAGACAAGAGTCATGTAGGAAGGACGTGGAGCGTGCATTCGGAGTTCTACAATCACGATTTGCGATTATTACAGGGCCGACACGTTTTTAGAAAAAAAGTGTTGCATGATATCATGACTGCTTGCATTATTATGCACAATATGATTGTTGAGGATGAATGCGATCTAAATGGAGCAATCATAGGTGTAATGGAATCTCCATAATCAACTGTAGAAAAGGTAACAGATGAAAATACCCGATTTCAATAATTTATTGCTTGGTATAACAAGTCAAGGACAAAAATGCGCTTATCGAATTAAGGAATGCATTAATAGAACATTTATCGGAACAACATACTAATTTAGAGGATTAGTGGATTATGCTATGTTTATTTTCAATGGCGATACTACCTTTTAACTTTTTTGGTGTAATGAATGTTCTATGCTTTTTTTAATGTTAAAATATTTTTGATTTATGAAATTTAATTAAATTTGATGTTTGATATTACATAATTATATTATCATTTACTATAATTAAATAATATCAAATAGTGCAGTATATCTCATATATTATTTCATTTAGTATTATCAAATAACAAATTATAGTTTAATTGAAATTTTATTATTTATTATTTATTATTTATTAACATAAAATATAACAATAATAAGATTGTGAATAAAAATACGTGAAAAACTAAAGTTGGGTTAATTTTAGAAAGTAATTTTAATAATCATTAATAAAAGGCAAAAAAGAATATGCTAAGAATATTCCTTTTTTGTGTGAAAAATAGAGTTGTGGATTAGAGTGAAGAGTACTGTAGCATCTCTAAAATAGAGAAAACTCTACTTCATTTTGGAGGAATGAGTTGGAGATGCCCTAAGATTGATTTGCTCTTCTATTACTTCTTGTGGCTTCATTCCAGAGCAAATAATATGAAATTATTTTAAGTGTTTATATAGATCTTCACCTGCAAGACCTTGAAAAATAAAGAGTAAGTGAATTAAATCAGATTTCAATTCAGAATCTACCTCAACATCTAGAAATATTATGCATAAGGGTTATTAATTCAAATTTGGTGCTGCTAACACTTTCAATGTTCTACTTAAATACAAATTCCTACATAAAGGGGACGAGAATAAATTTCCTAATTCAATTAAAACTCTTTGGGTGAATCAGGCATTAGGCATGATGTCACATTCTCTATTGCAGCAGTCTATTAACTTTTCCTAAAATTTATGATTTTAATAAATAACGCTTCAATTTGATACGACCTTTAATTGTCATCTCTTAAAACCAATATTTTAAAAACCGAACTAGATATTGAACTGATAAAAGGAAAGGTTTAAGATTTAGAAGTTCAATCGGTAGTGAACCGCTATAAAATTAGTTTATAATAAATAAGAAGTAAAATTTATAAGAATAATTAAAAATAAAATATTTTATTTAAATAAAAAATACACCAATGTTTATTATTATATAATGAACCAATAATAAATAAATATAAGTCTAATATAAAACTTCAAATAACAACACAAATCAAAATTGTATTTGTAAAGGAGGTTGCTTCTCATCATCATCAAAAGCTCCAAATTCTTCGACGCTATTTAAAGATTCGTAAACTACGTTTTCATCCAAAGTATTTGCATCAATTTCTTCTACTGCCTTAAAATAAATTACAAAATAGTAATGCATGAAATTATTCTCAATTGTAAACTTGTAATACAATATAATTTTAACTTAGATATGATCAAAATAAGATATGAACTGACCATCAGTAGATGTTCTTAATTCATTCGTTGTGACAAATGCATTTTATTTATAAATCGTCTTTTCAAGTTCATTATAATCAAGATCAGGCGATGGTTCTTCTTCTTCGATCCAAAAATCAGTATGTTCAATACAATCAATATCAACTGGATCATATGTTCTCTTCTTACTAAGCGCTCTGAACACATAATAGAGAAATTATAAAGTCAATAATAAAAATAAAATTATTAAAATAAAAGCAAAACTATAAAATATATGTTCTTTATTCTCAAATTATAAGTAACGTAAACAAGGTCATTAAGTCTTTAATGTTCCAAATGATTTTGTTTATTTGTATGAATATGGTAAAAAACACTCCAATTACGTTCACAACCTGATGCAAAAGTTGTTAAACTGAGTAACCTAATAACAAGCTTTCTCAATGTTGGAACACTGCCACCGAATAATCTCCACCATTCATCTGTATTTTAAATTAATAGTTATGATAAAAATATATATTATTAATAAGTAAATAATGAATTAAAAGTATAAAACTTACCTAGCTGCATTTTTTTCATCATAAGTTCTCTCTTTACTGATGATCTAGCAAAACTCTCTAAACCTTCACGATACAATTTAATTTCATTTATCGCTTGTAATTGCTCTTCAATAGAGAAAATACCTTTACATTCAATCACATCAAACAAACCACCCATAATATTAATTGTAAGTACTTCTCCACTATATAAGCAATAAGAATTGAGAAAATAAGCTGCTAAGGGATCCTTTGAGTAAGATGTTTATCCTATTATCGATCAATAATATCTATATCTATATAAGGCTTGTACAATTTCTCCTTCCCTTTAAAAAGATTTATAATTGTTTGTGAGCTCTATATATACCATCATATATATACCCCAAAAATAGCTTCTCATCTGAGTCAACAATCCTCAACAGCCTTATAAGCGAAGCCACAATCTTCCCAATAATCAAGCAAGCATCCCAAATTTTGTTATCTAAAATAATGGCACAAACTTTTTTTTCCTTTTTCACTCTTTGGTAATTTATGACTTGAAAAGTGTTTACTTGTCATTAAATTTTGAAGTAGTTGTTTATGTTCATAAACACTTTTTAAAGTAATAAATGTAGTTGCAATTTTGGTAGCAGCAGGACCCACGATCTCAACCTAATCTTCTTGGTTTCTTAACTAAGACAAAAATGTGACATGATTATACACAAAAATTGTGATTTTAGATGCGCGTGAAGCAAGGCCAGAAATATGGTTCATACCACCAATATCTTTTAAAGTAAGATTTATATAATGAGCAGCGTATGGAGACCAATAAATATGCCTATACTTTGATTGTAATAAGTACCCATCTGATAAATAATTAGTTGTATTACCTGTAACAAAATGCATAACATTCTTTAGTCCAACCCACTTGACAATTTCAGAGAACAATTCAGATAAAGCATTAGCAGTTTTTATCATGTCAGAAGCATCAACATACTTGATAAAAGTTGTTCCAATATTACAATAAACCAAGAAATTAATCAAGGTTCTTTGTCTTTGATCAGCCCACCCATCTACCATAATAGCACATACTGTTGATTCCCAACTAGATTTATATGTATCCACAATTAACTGACATTCTTCTTTTAAATCTTGAAGTAAAGGCACACATAACCCATAATAAGATGGTACCTTAATCCTGGATCTATTGCTGTTGTAGCATCAATTGCTTCTTAAAAATATGGTGAATTTAAAGCATTTAAAGGAATACATGAATGATACAACCATCTAGCCCATGCTCTTTTACATCGTAAAACAACATACTTATCAACCATAAAACTTTTTAGACTAGGTTGAGAACTAGGAGTAGTTCTTGGAAAAAAAATAAGAATCTATGTCAATAGTAGCTTTTTTTTTTCCTTTATCTAATACTTGTGGTGTTTCATCATCTTTAAAAAATATATCATGAGCCTCTTTATTTTCCTTTTTCTTTTTTACTTATTGCTGCAAATATTTTCCAATCATATCATATACATCAAGTGGTACTTTTTGCAAGAAGCAATATTACCTTTAACACTAGCAAGATGTTCTTTCATTCAAAAAATTCCTCCCCTTTAAATATTCTACTGCAAAATATACAGTTATATTGGATATTCCTATCAGATGCTTGAGAAGAAGAAAATTAATTCCATGCTGGATCAGACTTACCATGAGTAGGGGATGATTCCATATTCTCCATTATTATTTAACCTAAAAAGTATAAAAATAATAATTGGGTATACTATTGTCAGGGCAAAAGTATACAAATTAAATAATTCTTATTATCAATTGTTATAGAGAAGACCAACAGCAGTAGAATGGATACACAAAAGACCAACAAATATTACTCACTTACTAAACTTTGCTCCAGCAATTGCTCCACTTCAAATAGCCTAACCAAAATATTGCTAGTTTTCAATTTTGGTCCTTTAGATCAACAAATTAAATAGTTGAAAGAGTATATATAACCCAACAATCAAAACTAGAAATTGATATGAAACAGAGTTCTAAATATTACATAAATTGATATGAAATGTAGTTCTAAATATTACAGAAATTGATATGAAATAGAGTTCTAACCAACTGAGCTACTTCAACCAATAGAAATATATTGACACTATCACATCACTTCACAACTCCTGCCTCATTGTTGCGTAATATTCAACAAAACTGGAAAACTTAAGGAAAGAATACATAAACAGACATCAATTAAAGTACGTAAGGTTTTTAAATCTTCTTTGAATTGAACACGTTCCATATTTTATAGGCGGCTAAACTATTACATGACTAGCTAAAATCACATAACAGGACCAAAAGTTACATTGTGTATACAAAAGTAAGCTGATGCTAGTTTTGACAACAGAAACAAACAAATGGCATAGGCATAGATGGGAATAGGACAAAAGAAAAATGTGGATGTGGCTTCATTTCTGGATAGGGTTTTCCAATAGCTCATACAATGAATCCATGCATCTCCGGAGGCTCGTCAAGTCACTATCTTCATTGGAACTTGGAAAACCTTGATTTCTTCTATACAGATAGACAAAAAAAACACTATAAAGTTGGATTTATACTTGAATCTCTTCCCTCTTCATTCCCTTTGAGAATGTTGTATTTGCAAAGAGGACATATAGCATTCATCTTAAAACATTTTACAATGCATATGGAATGAAAATGATGTTGTAAGGAAGTGTGTGAATTGCTTAACTTATAACAAAACTCCCACCAACTTAAACCTAACCTAACGTGGTTCTTTATTAGTTATTATCTGACAGCTTCTTACTTGAAATATGTAGAATTCAATTATAAATCAATAAAAGAAAAAGTAAGCAGATTTGATTCTTTCATCCAGTTAAGCAATTAAAATTGAATTGAAGTCTATCATTCTAATCATAGAATCAACAAATTTATTTTTAACATAACTAAAACACCCTTGTTCCATGTCTTTCTTTTATCTCTACCTTTGTTCTTTTTCTTTTTCTCCAACCCTCAAAATATCTTTCTTTTCTTCCTCTAACTCTACTCTCTTTCTCATCTTAAAGTTTTATTTGTTGGTATCAATTAAAGTGTTTGATGAACATTCACAGTGTTTAAAAAGGAAACGAGAGGCTATGACATAGGAGTAAAGCTTTGTCTCACAGCAGAACATAATTATCAAAATGGGGGGAATCACAACTTCAGCTGAATTATCACTGTCAATAGCAAGTCCTAAAATCTGCCACAAGTGTTACACTATTTCCATACCCATTAAAACTAATCCAAGCAGATGATATGTGGTGATAAAGTTGCATATTATTGCTAGAATCTAACCTTCAAGAAATGCAGAACAGTGGAGACATGTTCTCTAATAATAATATATACATATCCACAGATGACACTATTATGGCATTGGAGGGAGCTGTTCTAATCCTGCTGATAGAAGGATTCATATGTGGCTACTTTTGTCTTTGATTCATGCAAATCGATTTCTTGCTTGAAACATTGAGTTATCTTGATAAAGTCATTTATGTACATTACTTTCCATTGCTTTAAAATATATAATGACACGAGATGTTGAGAAGAAGAAAGCATTAGAAAAACTGAAAATTCATGACTGATTTCCACAAAAGTATTTGCACTGCATTGTATTTACTCAAGTAGCAAGTGACTATTCCAGCATTAATGATTTGTAAATTAGCATCAACAGTGTTCTTATAAAAAGCAAAGACCTCAATCATCTAATTTCATAGAACTCAGAGAAAAGCACCAATTATCCAAGATGAATTTTGATTCAGAAGAAAAAGTAGCTATCTTAATAGGATTTAACAAAAAGAAAATTTCATCACGTCCTATAAGAATCCCTTTAATTCCCTTGTGTTTCTCACGTAAAACAAATCTACAACATGACTAACCATACCCAGTCTAAGAGAAATTTATCTCAAAATACCACTCCATACAAGTTAGGATCATCTTTGTCCAACCAAACATAAGTAAATGCTTGAACTTCCTCATAACTGTCCTGCAACAACATCATCACCATGTTTCAACAAGAACCCATCTCACAGTACACTCGTCCACATACAAACTACATGAAATATAATCCCTAAAACATGCGAAGAAAGAATCAGTAACAAAGCATTTACAAGATTCAATTGAATACCCACCCTTAAAGAAACATATATGGGCCTTCTCTCATATTCCTCGTCCTCGAACATATCCAAAATGTCTCAGAGTTGGTAATGCCAAAGAAGAGCTTCATTCAATCCAAGATCGCTTTCAAGTTTTGTTTTTTGTTATGAAAAAGAAAAATGGGTATTGACTATAGAATTGAAAAAATTAACAAAATAACAATAAGATCAAACTTGCCGTTAACCACGCTGTCTTGCTTCCATTGAAGAGCAACAAATGTTGCTTTTGTGCAATAAAGCGAGAGAAGCGGGAAGGGAGAGAAGAGGGACAACTGGAAAGACAAAAGATTAGGTATTATAAAACTGTCCTTTGTCTCGTCGAACCGATCTAACTGGTTGGATAAAATTGGCCGGTTCTCCAACAAACCAGCCAGTTTTCATACTGATAGGTTTTAGTTAAAACTGAACCGGACCACTGACCAGTTCAGACTTTTTTCGGTTGGACCGGCCAGTCCAGTCCAGTCCAGTTTTTAAAACCTTGCTTAAAACAGAATAAATATAAATTTCACCAATAAAGCACCAAAATTAATCCAAATAAAATGGATACAATTCAATACGTCAATCATCTTAATAACAACCTCTCATCTTCTTTCATCTTATCCAGAAATATCCTAAAAGCTTATACACATTAGAGGTTTAAGATAAAATAACAACTAAGAGAACAAGAACTTGTAGGACACATTTTTAAAATTAAAGATATATCATCTCATCAATTCCTTTAAAGTAAAAATAAACAAGTCTTAACACCCTTTAATAGATTTCACTCTATACACTCAAAGTGTTTAAGGTCCATTAAGCTCTTAAATCAAATTATAGCTAGTTATTTTCATAATCTTGTTAGAGTCAGATGGCAGAATCTGAAGGGGGATATGGTGAAGCAACTTAGGGATAGAGTAACATTTGGAGATGAATGGAGATTGGAAGGAGATGCTAACCAAATGTGGGAGAGAACCCTTTTAAGGAATATATAAAAAGATCTTAAGGGGTTTTTAAGGGGCTTAGGGGTAGTAAGATGGAGTCTTGATGGTGGAATGAAGATGTACAAGAAAATGATAAGATCAAAAAGGGCACCTATAAAGCTCTATTGGATAGCACCACAGAATTAAAGAGAGTAGCTAATAGAGTAACGTACAAACTGGCCAAAAAAGAGGTAAAGAAGACAATCTCAGTAGCTAAAAGCAGAGCTTATGAGAAATTATACCAAAGAATGAAAACTAAGGATGGAGAAAAGGACATTTTTAAGTTCACGAGAGTTAAGGATTTTCCAGAGACTTAGATCAAGTTTATTGTATAAAAGGTAAAGTAGGACGAGTACTTGTAGCTGAAAATGACATCAAGAAAAGATAATAAAGGTACTTCTATAGCCTTTTTAACGAAAGTATAGAGGACAACATCTCTTTAGGTGATCTTAGCACGTCTAAAAGTTTTGTAACTTGAATCGCTGCAAGGAGATTACAAGGGAATAAATTAAAAGAACTTTGAAGGAGATGAAAAGCAGAAGGATAGTAGGGCCCAATAGTTACTCATAGAGATGTGGAAGAGCCTAGGCAAAAAGGGTATTACTTGGCTAGCCAAACTTTTTAATGTGATCCTTAAGTCTGCCAAAATGCCAGAAGACTGAAGACTTACTATGTTAATTCCTCTATACGTAACAATTATAGAGGTATCAAACTACTTAGTGATACTATGAAATTGTGAGAGAAGATAATTGAGAAGAAAGTAAGAAAGGATGCTTCTATATGAGAGAACCAGTTTGACTTCATGCCAGGAAGATCCACGAGAGATACTTTATATCTTCTAAGAAGATTAATGGAATATTACAAGGAAAGACAGAGTAATCTACACTTGGTTTGTATTGATTTGGAGAAGGATTATGATAGGATACCTAGAGAAAACATGTGGAGGTGTTTAAAGATTAAGGGAGTTCCTTTGACCTATATACGAGTAGATAACAGAAAATTTTTATATAGATATTGAGCTACACCAAGGCTTCTCTTTGAGCCATTTTTTGTTTACAGTAATGGCGGATAAGCTCATTAAGAATATTCAAGAAGATGTGCTTTAGTGTATATTTTTTGCTGAAGATATTATCTTAGTGGATGAGACAAAAGAGGGTGTAAATTTCAAGCTAAAACATTGGAGGGATATGTCAGAGTCGAAAGGTTTTAAATTGAGTAGGACTAATCATGCTCGTGTCTTTTGAGAAATAAAACTTAAACCAAAAATTTGTCCTAACGTGTAGATTATTTCTAAACATCAATTATAAAATTTTAGGTTATCATAAGAAATAATCAACATATGAATTATAATATTCATGAGTTCAAGCATAAATCATATGTTACCATAGAAAGATAAAGATTTATTCGGCCACAACTCTCTCCTATAACTAAACCATACATTGTCCCTAATGTATGCATAAAATTCTTATGTTCAATAAAATTAATCGCATAAGATAAGGATTAGAATACCCCCCTTAGTTATGAGCATCAAAAACAAAATACACTAAGGTGTATATGGATATAGAAATGTCATTTAGATTAGCCATAAATTTAACTCTTGTCACTGTCCTATTGTTGCCTTTTGTTCGTCCCATAGCCATGACAACTATGAATAATAAAACTAATCCTAAAAAATAGCTAGAACAACCAATTAATAATTGAAATGAAAATAACCAATATTAATAAGTAAATTAAAAGTAGTAAAATCTAATACCAAAAGAATGCATAAAAATTGATAATGAATTAAAACAACTCTACAAAGATGTGTTAACTGATGTGTGGACTGCTTGGTTGATGGACACATGCTGGGTGGAGGAACGTTGGAGTTTGTTCAGTCTATTATGCGTGTAGGTGGTGCATGGTGCTTGTGCGTGGGTCTAATACATTGTTTCGTATGTTCCTCAATGCTAGTGAGCCATTGGTGCCTGATATAAAGTAAGACGCTAGATGTGTGCATGTGTGGGTACCTGGTATGGACAGAAGTTGGTGCAACTAATGGCGTTGTTATGTTGTTTGGTGTAGATGCTTAGAGCTAGCTGGGGACGCTTGGATTGGTGCGACTTAACGTAGTGTTTGGTTGCTGTCTTTATAGGTGGGGACAGATGATAGGGACGCAAAAGTTTTGTGCCCCGTAGTGTTTGCTCGTTGTTCTCATCCATTTTTGTTCCGTCTTCAGAGTATAAGGACAGAAATTTTTTATTCCTTTTAAGACTGTGGTATAAGATTTGTTGTTCCAATGACAAAAACAAAACACATAAGCAAATGTCAAAAATACCCTTCCCCTTATATAAGTAATTTTTTATTTTTAATTATATTATTAAACTCATAATAATGATGATGATGATGATGATGATTATTATTATTATTATTTATTATAAATTTTGAACTTATTATTATTATTATTATTATTAATTTATTATTATTATTACTATTACTATTATTATTAATTATTGTTATAAATTTTCTACTTATTATTATTCTTTTATTATTAATATTATTATTATTAATTTTATTATAAGAAATTAATTATCTTATTATTATTATTATTATTATTATAAATTTTGTAATTATAATTATTATCAATTATTGCTACAACTGTTATTATTAATTATTGTTATAAATTTTCTACTTATTATTATTATTATTATTATACAAAATTAATTTTCTTATTATTATTTTATTATCATTATTATTCATAATTAATTTTTTATTATTATTGTGATTATTAAATTCCTTATTATTATTAATTTTCTTCTTCTTCTTCTTCTATCATTATTGTTATTATTATTATTATTATACGAAATTAGTTTCTTATTGTTATTGTTGTTATTATTATTTGTTAACTTTTTTACTAATACAGATCATTCGTTTTAAAATAACCAATAAATTACATATTTCCAATTATATTATACTGTAGGAGTATTTTAGTTATTGACACTATTTTTATGTTCTATGAACTGCAACCAAACACATTTCTGTCCTCGAGACGGAGACAATTTTATCTGTTTTGTCCGTTACAACCAAACACTTCACTGTTTTCAATTTTTGTTCTGTTTTGTTTCCAAATTTTTATCTCATTCCGTCTCTGCATATTAGAGACAATAACCAAATGCAACATAAAGCTACTTGGTGACTAATGGGGACATGTTCTCCGCCCAATGGAGTACTAATACGCATGTGCAGTGGTGTGGCTTGGAATGATGTGATTGAATATACTGATGCATGGTGAGTGTGGTTCTACCACGTTAGGACTTTGCTGGTTGTATGTGGTGCAGTGCGGTCTATTACTGCTATCGTGGGTGTGGACATTGGTATAACTTGGAGATACTGGCGTGGGGAGCTTCGAAACAGGTGCAACATTGGTTGATCTGCTTGGGATGATGGTGCGCTTTCCTAGAACGTGGAAATCCTAAAGAAAAAAAAGGAGGTTATGGTTTAATTTTATGTTTTATTTTTTAATATATAAAGAATTCTAATGTTTTATTTGTTTATTTATATCATCATTTTATTCTGTTTTTATTTTTTTAATCATTTAAAAAATATAAATTCTTTAATATAAAACATATACTAATATCTATAAGCTGCGATATCACCTTATGAATGTTAATATTTTGAATGTTAAGGGGCTCCATTTCAAGAAATTAAATCACATAAGTCAAGATCTTACTTTATAAGTTTTAGTATTCTAAAATTTACGCTGGCTGCTACCATAACCTGAGATATATAATGCGTGATCATCTCTTATGAATTTTAACAGTCTGGAATTTTTAATCTTTTATCCTGAAGCTGAATAATATAAGACGTAATCTTGTCTTAAATTTTAGTATTTTAGAATTTAAGACTCAATTCCCTCTTAAGACAATAAACTAACTACTCAAAGACAAGCAAATGAAAATTATATATAACTAAAACATAACTAATTAAAAAATCATGTTTTGGGTTACCTCCCAAAAAGCACAATTGTTTAATGTCATTACGTTGGACACGACTTTTTCTCTCTCAACATTCTACATATTGGGAAAGTGTCAAACAATATCCATCATGCTTGAAATCCTCATCTCCTCGTAAAAAGATTTCAATTTATGTCTATTCACCTTGAAGATTTTTTCAGTATCTAAACTCTTCATTAACACTGCAACATAAGAAAATATATTAGTGATAATAAAAGGACTAAGTTATCAAAAATGTAACTTACCTAGCATAAGCTTCAATTGAGAATTATATAATAGCACTTTCTGTCCCACCTTAAGTTGTTTCCTCAAGATCATATTATTATGGAACAATTTACTTTTCTCTTTGTAAATTCTCAAATTCTTAGATGCATTCAACCTTAGTTCCTCTAGTTTTTACAATTGTAATTTCCTTATCTCCTTAGCTTTTGCCAAATCTATGTTGCAATTTCAGCAATGCCCAATAAGCTTTATGTTTAATACCCATTAGTAAATAACAAGCATTACCAAACATCAAATGGTAAGGAGACATTCCTATCGGTATTTTGTAGGCTATATGATAAGCTTAAAGAGCATCATCTAGATGAAAACTTCAATCCTTTCTTCCTAGATTTTCCGTCTTATTCCAAAATAGATTTCACTTCTTTATCTGATACCTCTACTTATCCATTTGTTTGTGGATGATATACAATCGCTAATTGATGATCTACTCCATATTTTTTAAACAAAGTCGCCACTGTCTTTTAGCATCTTTTTTCTTGTCTTTTATTCAACCTTTTTGAGATGATTACAGGTAGTGACTCTCTTTCACCCAAACAGACATATTTTAGATGATCAAATAAGGCTTTTAATTCTATCTTTGGAGCTTGCAAAATAGAAGGTAACATTTTTTATGAGTTATAATAATTTTAGCATTTAAATTTTTTGAATCTATTAGCATTGTTGATAATAATTCTATAACTTCACAAGTTATATTAAGTCGCTTATTCACTTCTAGTTTAGCATTAAACTTCAACTCATTAGCAACACTTTCTTCTTTAAAAATATCCTGCTAAATTGAATTCACAATATCTATATGATAAATGGAGTGAAAATTGTTAAGATACTTCATTGCTTTGAAAGCATAAAAATTCACTATCTCTTTATCTAATTCTACAAAAAGAATACCTCATCCACATTAATTTTCGTCTTAGCCATCTTTATGAATATCCTTACCAAAAAAATCAAAGCTGAGTGTTCTGTACTATCTCCATCCATTTTTAAGATGTAAAAGTCTACTAAAAATACTAAATTTTAACTAGGACTAAAACATCCTCTCTAACACCAATAAAACGCATATAAGAATGACCAGTTAGCTGAATAATCATATTAGTTTCTTACAGATAACTTATATTTAAAGCTCAGTAAATTGGGTATGACATAACATTAATAGGCACATCAGTGACACAAAGAAGGGTAAATATAACAGGATCTTTTCATTTCCCAGTAATTTTCTATTTATCATAGCTTATATGTTCTTACTCAAAAATTTTCTCTCTTTATCCTTCAACTTCCTTTTATTTATGCATAGTTTTTTCAAGAACTTTGCATATTTTGGAATTTGTTTGATGGCCTTTAGAAGTAGTATATTTATTTTTACCCTTTTGAAGATCTCCAAGATATCTCTTTCATATTCCTCTTCTTTTGATTTAGCCAAATTGCGAGGGAAAGGAGGTACACGTGCATTATTTGAGTCGGTAAAGAAAAATTAGATTTTACCTTAGTTGCATCTTGAGATAAAAACATCATCTTTCTTCTATACTTCTTCATGCTTTCCTATCTCTATTGGTAAGGAAGATTTGGATCAGATTTCCTTTCCACTTCTTAATGTCTCACATCCTCCTTAGGAGTCACCACTATTTGCAAGGACAATTTTCTCAATGCTTGCGCTTCTAATTTATAGACAGAGGTGGCTAATTGAGTGATATAATCTCTTAAGTTTTGAAGGCTTGCTTTTGTTTCTTTTTGTAATTGTTGCGCATTAGTAGCTAGTTCCTTAATAATTTATTCAAAGACATACTTAAGTTTGAAGATTGAGATAGAACATATGTAGGTGCATGAGGTTGTCTATTAACACTGTTTGAGGTTGGTATCTTTGTTGCCCTTCTTTAGTTCTATAGCTCAAGTTTGGATAATCCCTCCATCTTGGATTATAATGATTAGAGTTAGGGTCATATTTCAATTGAGGCTAACTAGGAAATTGTTGTTCGGGTTGTCGAATCAAAATTAATTCTGATTCACTAAACTTTTATAATTGTCATCGAACTAAGTTGAATCTTAAGAGAACTAAAAACTAGCTTCTTAATTTCAATCAATAAAACAATTTGGGGGTTTATGATTGATTAAATAATAAACTACAATTAACAAGGAATCAAAATGAATAAACTAAATATAAAGAGTGAGAAATTCAATTTTAATTAACTCTAAGTCAAGGGAAATATCTTATCCAATTGTAACATTGATCATTAGTCTAAAATTGATATTTTTGACAATTCAATCTGTTAGTCGAAACCTATTAGGAGACCTATAATAAATCTCAAATTTTTTATATTAATTAGTTTAAACTAGTATTCAAGTCAAAACTTATCATAAATTAACTGGGAATGATAACATTTTATATCAATTAAATTATAGCAATAAGCTTAATGAAAAACTAAATTCTAAATTAAATAATTGAGATAACTACAACTATTCAATTTATTTATCTTATTTCTAATAAGTTAAATATGCAAATTCATAAATAAAGTATTTGCTACTTGTACCAATCCTTTATGACAATTACGAATTACTGAATTCCTAGATGACTATAAAATAATTAACATTAAAATAATTTGTCATATCAATCAATATTAATTATTTATAAAATATAGAAAAAACACAAAGTAAGGAATGCTTGAATTGAAATAAAATATCCGTTTAAAACAAAAGCTCACAAGGTTACAACTAGAGCTTTGATTCCCCTTGAATTGGAATATTTGGAATTAGTCACACATAGCTTTAGTTCCAATACCAAAAATAGATGAATAGACGAAAAATGAAGAGAAAACACAAAAAGAAGAAAGAGAATGATGGCGATATTGTATGTACGTATCCTCTGCTTTTCCATCCAAAAACTAGCTTCCTTTTATTTTTAGAGATTCCCTTCTAAATAAATCCAAATCCCTACACAATTGGGATGAGAATAAGTTTCCTAGTTAAATTAAAACTCTTAGGGTAAATTTGAAGTAGGGCGTGATCTCGCCTTATCTACTGTAGCAATCTATCAACTTTTTTCAAAATTTGTGATTTTGATAAATAATATTTCAATTTGATGCAATCTCGACTTATCATCTCCTAAAATAAAATAAATACTATATTACCGTTAAAGCACCAAAATTAGTCCGAAACAAAAGGGATAAGTCCAATTAACATAATCAAATCACGTCTTATGAAACCATATATATGGGCATCTTATAAACTTTAAAAGTTTGACATCTTTATCTAATTAAAAATTGGTGGATGGTTTACCTTTGATCTAGCAAAAGGATTGTATATATGCAACAAGATACCCTGGAAATTTTTTAAGATTTAAATTATTGGATAGGTTGATGAGGTGAATTAGTTTTTGTTTTAATCATTAATTTCTTAATATAATTTGAAGTTAGAAGAAAATTTTGTATGCTTGTGAATTGATTTGTGTTTAATGTTAATTCTTGATAGGTTAAATGAGTTGTTGATTATTTATATAAAAAAGGTGTTTTATTTTACAATCAACAACAAATAAAATGAACTTTATTTGATGTTTTAATCATACTTTTGATATGAATATTGGCTTGAGGGGAATCAAGAAGTTATAAAATTTAATAGAAATATCTATATTTCTTAAGAAGCCATTGAAAGCTGATATTGAATTTGAACTCAAATAAGAGAATTTATTTAAAGAAACTTATAAGTTAATTTTGTTGTTATTGTTGAATACTATTTGATATTTTGTTCACAACTTGTTTATGAGAATATTCTATTGAGATAATTCAAAATGTTATGATGAGTTAAGAGAATCTTATATAGCTTGTACTATCGATTAACTAGCAATGACATAAATTTTCATAATATGATGTCCAACTATTCACCCAAAGTGCTGGACCAACGAATATCTTAACAACTTCATTTCCAAAAAGACAAAAAAAAGTTAATTTTTAAGGTAGAGATTGTAAAAATAGGTTAAAAACAAAAGGATCATTATAGGTAATCATCTAAAGTCAAATCGTAAAATATTTTACAATAGTTTTAAAGTTTTTTTTTTCAGATTCAACATATTTCAAAGAGTTTCTAGTCTATTATTTTTTCTATAAATGCAAGGTTTATATTTTTCTTGTTAAAGTTATTAATATATTCCAATTGAAGTTTTTTTAGGTTAATTGTTATGTTATTTGTACATTTTAAATGTTTTATTTGGTGTTAATTAATTGTTTGTATGCTTTAAATTTTAACTTCAAGTAAAATTGAGGAGAATATTAATTTAGGATAGTGAAAAAAATTAGGTTTATTATTAAATTTAAGTATTTAATAATATTTAATTGAGCTTAATTTTGAATGGGTATTGGTCATATGGTTGCTATTAGGCGTGTGATGTGTGAGTTAGACTATTGGTGAACACCAATAGTTATTGTGGTACTGTTGTTGTCGCATTTAGAGCGTTTGGTACCACATGTGCGTGAATAGTGTATTAAGTGCTAATTTATGATATTTTTGTTACATTAGGAGTCTTGAGGAGGTCATGATTGTGTTTACGTGTGATGTGTGATTATGACATTTAATTGGCTGAAGCCTATTAGCTAGCGTACGTTAGACTGAGGCAATTATCAATTTGTTGGTCGGTCTGAACTACTTTGGCCAATAATAAGGCAAATACCATTTTATTGTTCGATGAATATTATCCAAGGACAATTTTAAACAAGTACAAGGTTGTTGATCGAGGTGAATTAACCAAGACTTACTCTATGTATAGGGCATTGTGTATATTTGTACTGTTTTACGTTACATTTAATATAATTTTCTAAAATGGTGCGTGTCGTACTCATCTTTTCTTTGACAAGTAATACAGTGGAAGATATACTGTCTGTTGCACATAGTATAATAGGATTTGATTTTCATTTAATTTTATTTAATTTGATACTTTCTTGTCTTGTAATATACTCATCTATTATGAATTATTTTAAATGAATAATTTACATAAAAAATAAGGGCATGAGAGAATTTTAAGTACAATTCATAGATTTGGATATAAGAGATTTACTAGATACAAGGAATTATTTGTGAGATTTTTGATTGCTTGAGAAGTATTATGAATATTATTTTAGCAAGTATATTTCTTACCGAAGAGGCTCAGGTCAGGTAGTTGGCTCTTGTCATTAAATAACAGAACATCACAGCTGAAGGCATAACATGCAAGCTATATGTTTGGTAAGCAACATAGAGATATGTCTTAAATGAGTGGTAAGAAGAGAATCAAAACCTGATAAAAAAACTTATTCATATAGACTTGTGTGCCGTTATGAGAACATCTTCTCTAAATCACAACTTGCATTTTATTACTTTTGTTGATGAATATAGTAAGATGACATCGCTTTACTTTATAAAGGAAAATTCTAAAACATTGTCCATCTTCAAAATGTTCAAGACAACTTACATTTTATTATGTTTGTTGATAAATACAATAGAATCACTTAGGATTATTTTATCAAAGAAAGATCTAAAGCTTTGATCATCTTCAAAAGGTTTAAGAATCATGTTAAGAAGCAAACAGCAATTATTTGAGAATTTTGAGAACAAATCTAGGAAGTGAATTTCTTTTGAATGAATTTAATAAGTTTGTGAAGATCGTGATATTGTGAGATAATTAACGTTGTACACTGCTAAACAAAACATTGTCATATAAAGAAATAATAGAAGCCTTTTAGAGATGAAAGAACATAATGGATGCAAAAGGTCTTCCAAAATTTTAATGGGTAGAGACAATTCACAAGATTGCATATATTTTTAATCATTGCCCCACAACAATCTTGCATTATTAAATCTCATTGGAAACTTGGAATAGGTGGAAGCTAAACCACTTCAAAGTCTTTAGCTGCATTTTTTATGTGCATAGTCCTTCCTAAAATAAACTCAAACTTGATGAAAATATCGCTAAATTTATATTATTTTGGGTTATGGTAATTAAGCTAACAACTATTAATGTTTTGACCTTAATATTAAAAAGCTTATTTTTGATGTTGTGTTTAATGAAAATAAGATAAAATTGGAATGAGAAATAAGGTTGACCAAAATTTTGCATGGTTGGTGATGAAGTTTCTAATGTTATTACACATTATATAGAAGATAATTAAGATGATTTAGACCCTTCAAATCTAACTAACCCATTAAGCTCTACATCTTTAAGTTCTAGCTCATGTGATACACCTAAAAAAAAAAGAGGACATTTAAGTAGATTTATCATCAAATAGAACAATGCCAAGTTGCAAGCTCAAATGAATGATATAAAACAAAAAAATAAAGGAAATAAAGACCTCAAATCGCAACAAAACCCAAAAGGAGATTATTGAGTTGCCAAAAGGTGAAAATGTAGTTAGATTAAAATAGATTTATTAGATGAAATGCAAACATAACAGCTCAACTCAGAAATATAAAGCATAGTTAATTACACATAATTATATGTAACGTGATATGAAATTTTTTTCCTTATACCTTGATTTAACACAATAAAATCTATCTTTTGTAATTGCTTATTATAAATGAAATGGCTAACAATTTAATGTCAAATTAGTATTTTTCTAATTGATATTTTGGTTAAAGATGGGCTTTTAGAATAACATGTTATGAAAGAAAAGGGTGAGAGAAGAAGGTGTGCAAGTTAAAGAAGACTTTATATAGCCTAAATCAAAGTCTTAATGTTTAGTATGGAGGATTAATGAGTGTTTTAGCAAAAATAAGTTTTCAAAAAGTGATAGTAGACTAACTTTATATATAAAGATAAGAGATGATGTTGATGAGGTACTCATTGTGCGTTTTTATCAAATGATCTGGTTTATAGTAGTAATAGTTCTTTTTTAATAAATGACTATGAGGAGCTTATCATAAACAAGTTTGATATAAGGATTTGGACGTGATGAGTTATATTTATAGATTAGTAATCCATTAAAGTGATTATGGAATTGCTATTTGTCAATAAGATTATATAAGAGATCTTCTTAGCAAGTTCAAGTTACAAGATTGTAACCAGTGAAAACTCTCATGACCACCAATCAAAAGTTCAGTACTAAAAATAGAGGAGAATAAATTAAAGCTGATGTTTATCGAAATTTAGTAGGCAGTTTGTTATATCCCATAAATATTTCATATGATATTTTATAAGTTGCTCATTTTTTGTCTAGATTCGTATATAAATTAACAAGCGATGGGACACTTGTAAGGAAAATATTTTATGATTATCAATTAAAAATATTTTAAAGCTATGATTAAGTGCATTATTTTGAAGTTCAAAGAAGCAAACATATATAATATCAACACATAATAACATTTATAAAACATTTCGTTTAGCAAAATTTGAATACTTAAGCAAATAATTGGTGTTATAAATCTTTTTGTTAAAAAAGTGTTAGAAATAAAACAACATTTATAGGTCATATCTTTACTTTAATTTTGTAGCCTTATCATTAATTTAGATAACTATCATCTATTAGATTAGAAAAATCGATTTATGTGATTAATTTTGCGTTTTAGTTTTAATGTCAATATGGTGAATAAATGACAACAATTGTTTCCTCCATAACTATCATTTGAGATTATTTCCTTTATCTCTTTTGATCCAGTTGTGTCAAGTATAGAAATACGTTTCTATATGTTTAACCACATAGAAAAATTAACATGGAAAAGGCAAACTTTAGCTTTGTAATGCCAAAATTGATAAGAAATTTAAAATAAGTCTTGCCTGGGAGATCATTTAAGAAGATGAAATATAGCATAAGCGTATTGAATCCATGAGCAAAAAGAAAGTTTTGGTAAATAGTGAAAGAGTTCCAAGAATGTAGTATTATGATTGAACGTATTATTCTAGAAAATGGTAAATGGAAATTGATGTAAAATTGAATAAAAATTATTCAAATATATTAGCTCGGAACTATACCCATTTAGATATGTATAATTACCAATTTGGCCTATTGTTAACTTGTTAATTACACCTCATGAATTATATATATATTTATATATTAATCCCTATACTTTTATATTAGATGACATGGACTCCCAAAAAGAATTAGATTACTTTAATTAAGTCCTTAAACTTTATAATAGAAATATATATACGATTATTTACTTTAATACATATAAGTCTATATGTCTATATGCATTTGTAATTGTGTATGCACATAGATTGTATAACATATGCTCAAACAACAAAACCACCAATCATATGCAAATCTCTTTGACTAATCTTTAGAAGCACAAAGATGAAAATATGTCATCTAAACTTATCTCATCCATTAGCTTTATTGACACAAGGACTAATGGGGCAATCGCTGACATTTTTGTGACTAAACCATCAATGATCTCGTGCATCAACTAAACCAAATAATGTAGATCAAGTGTGGATGTGTAGCATAGCAATTACATATGAGTGATCTATGTATGCTTATTTCCAACTAGTCCAACTTTAACCAAATAATAAACCATAGAATATAGAAAAATAACTGAATAGTCAATTAATGTCATGACATCAAGTATAGTATGAAGCACAAAGAACATAATATGAACTCTCACTAAATCAAATGACATCAAATGTATCAATGCCCATATGAGTAACATGCTCATCCTAGGCTTTGGGCATCAATGCCTTAGTAACCAGATCCACAATCATGTAGTTTGTTTTTATAAGCTCAATACTAACAAACCCATTCTGAAGTCTTCCTTTCGCAACAACAAACTTAATGTCTATATGTTAAGATATAGAAGAGATATTGTTGCTAGTGAAGTACAAGACTACTGCTCTATTGTCATAGTATAATTTGAGTGGCCTCTCAAGACCACTGATTACTCGTGGTCCTGTAATGAAATTGCAGAGGCATATAGCATGAATGAATGCCTCATAATATATAACAAATTCAACCTCCCCAATAAAAGCTACAATTATTGTTTGGTTAGCATTATTCCAAGAAATTGTACCTCCAACTAACAAAAATATATAACCAGATGTCAATTTATCATTGTTTTGGCAACTAGCAAAGTTAGAATTAGAAAACCTAGTGATCTCAAGTTTGTCCTACCTTTTAGATGTGGGCATATAATCCTTATTATTTTGTAAATATGTAAGGATTCTTTTTACTGCTACCGAATGTTCTCTTCCCATATTGCTTTTTAAAATACATAATACTTTTAAAAATATTTTTTAATTTATCATAAAGAAAAGCAATGAACTAAATAAAACAAAATAATACCGTTGATAGTTCATTTAAAACTAAACTAATCATTTAGCACACTTGCTTCATCCATTAATTATAAATCAAACCATTCGATATTGTTAGTTGCTTCACAATTCACATGGATCAAAGCAAGAGCCAATCAATTACTTCAAAGTATTAGGTCCCATGCATTCTGTGCTTGGTAGGCTTAATTGCCCCCCCTTATTTTTTGGGGCTCAGCTCGGAAGCAAATATATATGTATATATATATATAATGTACAAAATACTTGAACAGCGGCGTGTTTATCCTACAAATATAGCTACTTTAATTAATTGATTGATTAATTAAAAAGCAGTGTAGATTTGCATCTGGCTCAATATATGCTCGAAGTTATCTGTGGACTTCTCAATTGGATGAGAGTGCATTCCCTCGTAGGTTGTTACTACCACTCCTTCATCTTTAGTTAAACGTTGAACTTGCTTTTTCACATTGCATCCTTGATGAGTACACCGATAATAGCTTCTGCAATATATATACAAACAGACAAGTTACATGATCAGTATATCATAAAGTCATTGGTAATAACTCAGTGAATTACAAGCTATTGGTGTTGTGTGTTTAAAAGTCAAGCCATCTACTTCATGGGTCCCTAGTTTTTGAAGTTTAAGGTAATCCAACAAATGACACCTATGTAGGGTTAGTAGGATAAGCTTGAATTGTCTCCAATATTGTCTCGTACGAGTATTTCTCAAGTTGTTTCAGTTCTGTCAGCCACCCTCCTCTTTAAGCAATGCATTAAATAAGGAGAGAGGATTGATTTCAATGGTGAAACAATAATGTAAAATTAATTAACCTTTCACCTTCATGTAGTCAAATATTTGTTCTCCACTCTGCATTTCGTAATCGCATAGATTACCTCCAACTAATTGGCTATGTTAAACAATAAAAGGCATCCAAGTAGACTGTCCACTGTCTGGCTTATCTCCTAATGAGTATGTTTCCAGATAATGACCAGCTAATTTGGAAACTTTCAAAGTAAAATGTCACAAAACTCGATTTTAAGTACAGTGAAGAACTGCAAGTGATCGGATAATATATAGCTCCATTTTCCTTTGCAAAACACTTGCACTGTTTCTTAACATACACGGGAAGAGAATTCAAGAATTGGAAGTAGAGCTTTTAAAGCAAATGTGACAAATCCAGTGTCTGCCATGCTGCAAGTGGATGCCGAGTATACTGCATATTATGCATTTGAATGTTTCTGACAATTGGTAAACATTCGAAACGAAGATAAAAAATCAGGATTAGGCAGATCATTGTCAAGGGTACGTGAAGGAGCTACTGAAGTCCCATCGACATGCTTTGCCAAGTCATAGCTGTGAAGTAAAGGCATAAGTTGGGCTTGCCATGACAAATAATTAGTGGAATTGAGTTTGATAGGCAATTGGGTAACAGCATTTGGTAAAGAGGACATCGGGAGTTGAGATGAACAAGAAGAAACAAGTGTTTGGTTTGGAGTAGTTGACATGGTTAAAAAAAAACGAAACGAGAGCAAGAAAGCTGTTAAGCTTTACCTATGCTCTGATACCATATAAGAACAATATAAACAGTGAATAGATTGTTGTATATCATCAGACTTCTGTAAAGGGTTTATAGAGTTATAATCTATAGAGATAAGCATGAACAAGTATAAAAGATTACAGCAGATACTGATAGAGTTTAAATATCAGATGTGATCCTTATCAAGTATCATATAGAGGAGATTAAGGATAGTGATCCTTATGATTAAGCTCCTCTAGGTATGTTTGATCTACATATTAACTCTTAGTGGACGCGAGAGACACCTATGGATAATTGTAACATGATCTATCCTCCTGGAAAATAGAGGAGAAAGAGACTCGAGGCATACAGTGTCGGGATAATGACTAGGGAATACTGATGATATTCATGAAGAACAGAAAATGCAATCAAAAGGGTAAAGAAAAAGAGACTTCGCAAGCTCCACTAATTGGTAAACAATTAGACCCAAAGTCGGTAAGCTTCCTCAGTACATAATCAGTGACCAAGTGCATTAACAGACATACCTGATTATTTATCAAACACTTAGAGAAGGCACTGGTAAGCCATACCACAAACTTATTATCATATATTTCAGAGAAGAAAAGGTAAAAAATTTCTGAAAATCTGTCTAGCATCAATGTGGCACGCATGCATGTCTATGACCAATCAAAAATAAAAAACAGAAAGACTTGCACTTGAGGAACGAATAACTTGGTAAAAGGAGACAGCCAATCCAACCGCATACTGTGTATAAACTATATTTCCCCATTGGCCTGCCGATAAGAAAACTATTTTGATTTGTCACTTCTCTAACGTTCTTCGATCTTATGGCGATTAAGGTATTGAATCTTGACCAGAATATAAGAAGATATGTATATGGAAGAATAGGAAGATGTTCGTAAATAATGAAGACAACTATTAGACCTAGGTGATTTGGTTAATAATTTGATGAGAGTAATGGACGAAACTAGCTATGGGTTAAGGATAACTTCCCAATCATGCCTGACGGCCCTCCAATAACATCAAGTAGGCATGATACTTGTGTTTCGCAATGTGGAACTAGTCAATATTTAAGGCATCACACAGCGATATGGAGTCTAAGAAAGAAGATAGAATTGAATTAATCTCCGACTGTAAGGTTTTAGTTAGCTTCCTTCTCCGACTAGTGTTGTATAGATAAAGTCTTTCTTTCCAACAAGTGTTGCACGCAGTATGTATGGCATTAGATTTTTCCGTTTAATCGAAGGATAGTAAGTTAATATCATATAGGGAACATTACTGACCTTGGAAACTTGTTATTCTTCACTGCCTTTTGGCCATACTTTCTCCATCTATACCCATCATCAAGTATATCAACTTGGCTCCTTGTTTGGAAAGCATATCTAGGCTTTCTTACCTTCTTCTCTCCCTTTTTCTTACCGAACTTTGCTTCAGTTTCAGACCCAACAAAGCTTTTGTCCTCAGAAATCTTGCTCACGCTCAAACCTGTCTGAACATCCATGTCGTCTCCAGGCATCAATCCCAAGAACCCATTTGTCTTGGTATTTTCCAAGTCACTAAAACCATGGGAATTATTGCCAATGGTAAGTGACATGGAAGAATTGCCTGATGTTGTCGGGGAGGAGAATTGAAGAAACGAGGTGTAGTTCTCCATTTTAGAGATGTAATTGGAGGAGACAGGTTGGGATAGAAGAGGTCTGGTTTTGTAGAAGAATGAGATTTTTGTGGCTGCTAAAGTTGGAAGAAGCAGAAATTGTTATATGATTAGTGGAAGGCGGCTCGATGGCTATAGAAGTATCCACCATTCTCGTCACATGCTTAATGGCGTAAACGGCACGTAATTCAATACTGAGATTTTCAGTAGTTGTTGATAATTATTTATCACATAAACACTGTGATTTTAATCTTGTCGAATCACAGGCATTAATTAGGCAGAATTATTTAAAAATTTAAAATGCTTTATGATTATGTTTATATAAAAAATAGAATTAGATAAATTGCATTGTATGATTTATGTTTTAAATTTAGTGGGCATATATTGTCTAATTAATTACACAATCTTTTGATTTCTTTCAGAGGGTATTATGTACTTGTCTATGTATAATGGGGATCGATATATGGTTTAGATTCTAAGACTATAAGAACGCATATGTACATGTGCTACAAGAACCAATTTGCCGAGTTGTTTATGTATTTAATCGAATAATAGTATCATATTGATCTTGGTCAAACAGTAGTTTCTGTAGAATCAGCTGCTCGGCGAGAGGTCAAAATATGTGTTCTGTTCTTATTTCTTAATGGTTTATTTCAGATTATTGTTAATTCAAGGCTGGATAGAATTTCACGTGTGAGAATGTTCTGTGTAAACAAAAATCCATTTCGACCAAGTCGCTGGGTTTATTGAGAAATTAAACCAACACTTAAATCTAAAACCTCTAAATCTTCAAACTAATATCACAGTAATAAGATATTACATGGTTTGGTTTGTTTTATGAAATATCTTTTTTTTTTTGGTTTTATTCTCGTATCAAATTAGATAAAACGAAAATTCAAGGTCATTGCTAGCTTACTCTTTTTTGGTGCTTAAGTCATCCATGACTCATGGTTAATCGTAAAATTCTAATTCAATTATTTACATGCTTTGAAAGTTATAATTGAACTTAAAGTAAATTGAATGAACCTTTGAAAGGTGCAAATCTTTTCTAACGCTTACTCATTTCATTCACAATATTCAAATTTAAGAAAACTCATGATTTAAGTCGATTTTTGTTAATAGATTTGTTAATATCCAATCTCAAATGACATCTAAAATATTAAAAATTGATATATTTACTTATCAAATCATTGCACAAACTATAATTTAAAATAAAAACTTGAATTAGAGCACATAATTGAGTTTTTGTAAAAAGAAAGTAAATATTAAATAGTTCCTCAGAAACTAGATTATAACATATATATATATATATAGACATATATATACACATACGAAATTATATTAATTGTTGTTTAACGGAGTGCATATAGAATTTTTTAAGGCAAAACAGTTAAAATGCAGAAAAAAAGATTACTTAACCATCAATTAATGTATTAGTGATATAAGTACTAATTGAAATAACAAACCAATTGTGTTAAAAACGTCATATGATGATTTTCTAGAAGTAAATGAAGGAGCTGAAAGTTACCTAACCCCAGACAGTTGTTCTATTGGTTACTCCGATATTTCTCTTCACCTAACGCATACGATATGGAATATATATAGGTATAGCCTTGGAAAGACTTGGAAAATGCAACTCTACACTATTAACAATCCAAGCCTTGTTGACAACAGATACCAAACAAAGATAGATTAAATCTTTTCCTAAACCATGACTAACCGAATTAAATATGTTTGCTTAAAATAAACATGCTAGGCAGGCATCACTCCTCCGGACAAAAGTTGTCACTAAATCCAACCTGGGATCCCAGCTTTTCAAAGCAAAGGTTTTTCATTATAACAAAAAAATGTATTAATTGATTAATTATGTGTTTTAAATGGGTTATTTAATAAAGGGTAAATTATATTTTGCACTCTAAATTTTGTCTAATTTTACAATACTAATCAAAATTATTTAAGGTAATAATAAAATATTCAAAATTTAAATTTGTTATAA
Organism: Erythroxylum longipes; assembly: GCA_027563885.1. Classification (NCBI taxonomy): domain Eukaryota; kingdom Viridiplantae; phylum Streptophyta; class Magnoliopsida; order Malpighiales; family Erythroxylaceae; genus Erythroxylum; species Erythroxylum longipes. The sequence continues at coordinate 7,276,785 of JAOQMS010000003.1, read as the reverse complement.
AATAAATATATTGGATAATCGGTGTCGATATAATCCATCAAAAGTTAAAAGATAGTTTCACAACCAAATAATTTTTTAAAAATGAAAAGATAAAATAAATGAATAGATATTCACTTCTCATACATGTTTTGATGAAGTGAATATTCATAAGAAAACAAGGGTTATTTAATTACTTTTTATTCCAAATTTAAGGAGACAAAAATGCTTCATTTTTATCTCTATTTTAACCACTCAGATTCTTCTCCTTATTTTCACCTTCGGTTAATGGCACAAAATTCCTTCAATTTACTGGAAACCATCCGTTTCCATTCTTTTGGTGCAGATGACTTGGATTAGTGTTATATGGTTTTAAACTCTCTACCTCCACCACTTTTCTAGGCTTCTTATCCATTATTGTTCGCTTTAAACGGGACCAGAAAAGGGTCTTTTTTTGGTAACTTTCACAACTCCACTGTTGCTCACGGGACGCCCACAAAAGTGATACTCAAAGCCTATAGGGACAGTCTTCTCAGACTCATATTTGGGCACCTGCATTATACAATGTGGAGGAGGAATATGTTGTACGGGCAGGTTAAACAAATTCATGCCTCCACCCTAATAGAAGTGAACATCTATTGAAAAATTAGAAATCATTTTTTAAGTTTTAAAAGATACTTACATGCATATAATATTATTTAATACACAAATGTTAATATATAAAAGATTATACTAACTTGGTGAATCATGTTAGCACCATTAATTATAGAGTTAACACCAGATTAATTTGTAACAATATCATTATGTCAACAGCTTTAATTATAAAATTAATAATATATTAGTTTTATAAGAAAAATAAAATTTTAAGTATTCTATTAATATTTTAAACATTTTGTCTATTCTTATAAAATTAAACAAAATTAAAGAATTTGAATATAATTTACTTTTTAAATAAATCAACAACTTAAAACAACGAGATTGATCCTACTAATTATTAATAAATTAATGCAGATTAATTTTTTCATTAACTGATAAAAAATTTATGAGTGAATTCCTAAAGAACTTAGGAATTCAACGAACAGGAGTCGAACTCATCTCCAACACTAGAGATTATTTAAAGAAACCTAAGGAGCAAATTAGTACTTTGGTCTAATCTGAATTATGGTCAACAGTAAAGTGCATGCGAATGCGTTGCCTTCTAGTGTGGGATGAAATGAAACCATAGTGGTCATAGTCGTTTTACCACGGAAAATAGAGACCTTGACTAGAGAGCCAAAATGAAACCATTCATTTCGTTTTATCCTTTAATTTCTCCAAAGTTGAATTGAACGTTGAGAGGTCTTGTAGCGAGCACGTGTGTTTGAACGCTTTTTATAATCCTATTCATATAAGGAATAGGAGGTTACGTTAACATGTGTTTTTCTAAAATGTTGTCGGTCGGTAAAGGCCGCAGCCCACAAGGTGGCGCTCTCATCCATCTTGTCCTAGGTATCGGTCAAAGATGATGAGATTTTTAGGTTTTGTTTATGGAAGCCAAAGATGAAAATTCTATACAGTATAAAAAGAGGATTAGGAACGCAACATGAGAAACTTCTCTAAGGTTGCTATTATTGATACGGATTAACTCTTGTATGATATTCTTATTTTTTATTTTTATTCTAATTTTTCTTTTTTTAATTATATTATATACTAAGTAGAAAATACCTTTATTATAATAATATTAAACCTAAAAAAGTTAAGTGAATGGAAAATATAAATTATTTTTAATGAAGTTGTAATGAATCAATCTCTTTTGGCATGCACTTTGATTCTGAACTTGATAAATTTCTGAATCTAAATCAGTAATTGCTTCTGATATTCAATATAAAATTAATTCTTTTTTATTTAAATATCTCACAGATAATCTAGATAGTATCTTGCCACAAATGGGTCTTGATTAGGAAAAAGAAAAAAGAGCATAAGAAATTAGCTGATCTTGATTTACTAAACATTGATTATCAAATTTGACGCATAAGAATAAAACGATATTATGATGAAAAACTGTTAAAATTACTGGGCCGAGCTTAATATCGCCTAAAGAAATTAAATCGATAAGTTCTAAAATCATAGGGTGAGAATGTTAATTGTATTGCATGAGAATGAAAGAAGTGCCAACCTTCAGGGTAAGAGATATACACGTAATTTTAAATCGGAGCTGTTGTAGAAATGACCAAAAGGATGTTGAAGTTTTAGCACTAATCCTGCATATATGTAAGACGTAGTAAAAAGGCTTGACTTTGGGTATTTAAGGCTATTAACTTCAGCTCCTTTGACCTAGGATTTCTTGTGGGATTGATACGATTTAGAAGCAAATGGTTATAAATTCATAGCAACAATATTGTTATCATTATCATATAGCAAATTTGATGGACCATTATGCAAATTTAATTAAACTATTTTGGGTGAAGACACCCTATGTATATGGTCCAATTGATGGTAGGAAACTCTAAAGAAACTTCCGCGATAACGTTTGAAGGACACGTGGTTCATCAATGTAAGATTATATGAGATGATATCTCATAATTCAATAACGTCTCATATTTCTCTTCTATCGAGGGTTGGAACTAGAAACATGGATAAGTAAGGGGATATTTTTATATATTAAAATTAAAATCTTTTGCAAAATATTTATTTATTTTTTTCACATCTAGCTTTGCCTTTGCCTCTATCTAATAATTTATGTCCAGTTGGATCAGTTTCTTATGTTTACATACTAGACTTACTAATACCGAGTGAATAATGACATATATGAAGGCTAAGCAAGCATGAATTAATTAAAACCTCTACCTTATATGCTAATACGTACATGTTTTGCTTCTTTGTAATAAAATTAGGAATGGATGTGTTTATCCCTTTTGAATAGACGAATTCATTGGGATTCTAACCAAGTCATTTTCAAGGAGACGTAGAAAAGAATATTAGTATCCTTCAAAGACAAAAGAATAGTCAAAGTTTTATGGTCACTAGTAACACAATTAGAATAATTTTATACTCAGAAAATGACTTGTTATCGTATTTATTAATATTCGCTTGCACCAATCGCATCTAACATGTTGATCTGTTCTTTCATGCCCAGCATAAAAGTTGTAGGCATTAGGGTTAGAGTTTTTCTAGGGAATTATTAAAAATAATCGGACACCTTGTTCTTTTAGCTAATGTGTGAAGTTGATATATATATATATATATATATAATAAATTTAGTTGTTATATATATGTGCCCATTTATAAACGATGTTTTTCTTTATTGACAAAAAGTTCTACTCCAACTTTCAATTTGCATCTGAAATTGTAAAGAACACTACGAAAGTGAAATAATGTGGTATTTTTCAACGTAAACACCTCATGAGCTTGAGTTACGCTTATACGGTGGTAACAGACACTTCTTCTCGATTGAGCTATCTATACTTTCTCACAAACAAATGCATCGGGTACTAGGAAAGAAACTGAAATGAAGCAATTCTTTGAGTAAATCTTGGAGTGCAGGAAATAGTATCATGCCAGATGATACATCTATGAATTATAGGTATGCTATAGTCTGGATCAAAGCATCAAATCTGTAATGACATGCGTGAGATAAGTCTCATAAATGGTTACATCTCAAGGACCAGGACTTGTCAAATCATACCTATTTGATGTTTACGTGATCTTAAAATTTTCAAAGTTGCCTTAGCCCATTCAGTGGGTTGTCAGTCACCGTTTAGGTTCGATCGGGTGATAATTCATAAAACATAGTTGTCTTTTGATTCAAAGTTTCAAACTGCTGAATCAGGTCTTTTAAGAATGATTATGAACGCTCCTTTTATGCAACTTTCTCAAGCAGCCTTAACTTTCCAGGCAGGAAAAGCATGATATAAAGATTTAAGGCTCATCAGACTTCTAAACTCCATTTTTCAGATTTAAAGTTTGGGTTTGCAATTCTATTATTCGATTTTTAATATTATTTCAAGTAAAAAAGTCATAGCCATTTTTTATTTGAATTGTTTTAAAATATATTTATAATTTTAAATTACTAAAGTTTTTAATATTAAAAATAAAAAAAAACATTATATCAAAATTTACAAATTGTAATGACTTAAATTTCAATATGCGGTTGTGACTTATAATTAGTGCTTAGAGGAATATCAGATGAAATCATCCGTTTATTCAAGTCCTACCCAACGCCAATAACTATTATTCACAAATTTCATAATAAACAAATGAGACAAAAGAAAATTTGTAAATAAGAATTGTTGGCATTAGGTAAAAATTAAATTTCGGAAACAGAATATCTGTTCTCGAGGATTTGACGAGTTGGAAGTAGTCAAATTACTCAACAGTCCGATTTCTGAAAATGTTAAACATGTTACGTCTAGATGATAGAGATGGCTGTAACGGGGTCAATGTTTAGAAATGTGAACTCTCAAGCTTTAGTGAATTGTATGTCAGGTCATATCATCATCGTCACATACCAATATTTCGTAGAGTTATCATGTAATAATAAAAGAGTATGAAAACATTAACCATCAATACTAATGGTATGAATATGCAGAAACTACTTGGAGATTTCCTGACTCGTGCGTTTTCAATCAATAGTCAGCCTCAGCAGGCATGCTTCCTAGTCAAATTTTGCAAACAGCAGCCAAGCAGTCAGGTTTTTTTTATAAATAATTTATTGCACTTCTTAGAAAATTTTATTTTTCAATTTACTTATTCAATTTCTTTGACTAAACATATCTTATTCTAAGCCATTGAAAATCAGTAATTGAAGAATAGTAAAAGAAGAGAAATGTAATGTTGGATTTGAGAAAAGAAAAATTTCTTACTCTGTATTCACAATCACAATGTTACTTCTATAATCTAAGGAGTCAAACACAGAGAAAAATTCTATCATACCAAATTTTATTTAATTTCTTAATTTTTTCGTATCTCATATTTATCATATCCCTAAATTTTCTTCTATCTTATTTCTATTAAATTCATAAACTTTTTCCTATTTATCTCTAATATGCACGATATATACTAAATTATTTTTTTAATATTTTAACAGGCTATCAAGTTAATGCATAACAGTAATGAATGTCTAATTTGTTAAGAAGATATTGAGATTGTTGTCTTCCTAATGCTTTTGCGAGATTTATTAGGCACCCTATTTTGCGCACTTTGTTGACGCCAACTTGTGATTGATCCATAGGAAAATTGACTGGTTTTGCTTCAAGAATCCCGCTTTCTTTAAGGATATCAATTGTGTAGTTTCTTTGAAACAGAAATACTCCTTGATTTCTTTGATCAACTTCTACATCTAATACATATTTTTGAGGACCTAAATCTTTATTAAGAAAATAATTGTTCAAGTATGACTTGAACTTTGTGCATGCCTTCAAATCATTCCCTACTAAAATCAAATCGTCTACACATAATAGCAAGCTCATGAAGATTCCTCCTTTTTGATAGGTAAACAACGAGTAATCTATGTGTGATTGGATGAAACTAAAGTTCAGAACATGAAAGTTTTTAAAACCAATTTCTTAAAGCCTATCAAATTATGTAAATGGACTTTCTAAGCCTGTACACCTTGTTTTCTTTATTCGTGAAGTAGCCCAAAGGTAACCACATATTGACCTCTACTTTCAAATTATAGTGCAGAAATGCATTGTCAACGTGTAAATGATGTAAGTTTTGATCTTTTTTACTACAACAAATAGAACTTTTGACTACTTTTAGTATCTTTATAAATAAAAATTTTTACGTTTAGAATATATTAAGTTTGATATTTGTAGCTAATAACTTTTGAAGACATTTTTTAACAATCAAAAAAATTTCATAGCAAAAATTTTTAGCTATAAAATTATTTTTATAGATCATAAATTTTGGACACATTTTTTCACCGAGAACTTAATTTTGTGGCAAAAAGTTTTAGCTTTGAAATGTTTTTTTTTAAATTAAGACTCAAATATGGTCTAGATCCCTTAGCTATCAGCTACATTTTAAAGCTATGAAATAAATTTCGTAGGCAAAAATTTTTGGCTATAAAAATATTTTTGTAGAGAAAAAAAGCAGAATCCAAAAACAAGAAAACGACATAATTTTTTTCATACTGATAACCTAAAAACACTAGTCTCCTTTAGTTTTTCACGTTCCGTCTTCATGTTCCAGTTACTCTAACAATGTCTTTATCTTCTCTCTTCGTGGTTTTCGATCTTCTATGTTCATGTTCTAGCCACTTACTTCATTGTTGGTGCTCCTCCTCTTGTGTGTTTGTGTTTTCCGCTTAAACAATGTATGTTTCACCTATTCATAAGTGTTCTTCTTCTCACGTCGAAATTTGGTTCTCAAGCAATTGTCTTCTTCTCTTACCATCAACATTTGTAATCTATAGTTTGTATCATCTATAACTACTTTCCTGATACAATGATCAAGAATATATGAATAACATCCTCTTATGTTCTAAGTTTAATATAGTTATGCCATATAAACTAATCTCATTTCCTGCTATTATTAATTATCCATAAGGGAAATTACAAGGATATTTAACTATTTAGAAAAACTATATGCATGACTAAGGCATCGTGGATGTTAATCCAAATTGCAAGTTTCCCTTCCCTTCTCATATTCCTTATATCCACCTTCTCACGACTTCGTACCATTGACCTACACCACTATAAAGTAGTGAGAAATATATGAAGAGGTGTAACCTTTTAAATGCTTAGTTAAAATTATAAAGATTAATTTTGAATGCTTAGTTAACTTCTTCCATGTTAAAAATGACCCAATAAACAAGATGTCATTTGTCCCTAGCCAGAAATATAAACTATATTTCCTTTTCCTGATGTTTGGGATGATGATATCGTAAAGGATGATATAATTTGGAGCTACAATACATGATTAAAGTTTTAAAGTTAAAGGTTTTAAGAAGCTTAATGGAGCCCAATTTTGAAAAATAGGGATGTTAACAACCTGCAACTTTTCAATGCTGTGGCAGTATAAATGAGAGGGTCATTATCTAAACATAGGTTTACAATCTCCACCATTCTAGCATAAGGTCCATTCCATTTTTTCTACACTTAAAGATGGCGAGCAATTGACGTGTAAGAGAGGCTTTGTGTTAGATGTTTCATATTGTAAATTCATATCTCTTTTTATACTTTTATTTGTATGCTTTGGTATGCTTTAATTCACAATTAATGATCCAAAAACATTTTTGTTTCATATTATCTAATCATTGGACCATTGAGATTTTTTAACTTTGAACTTAGGATATGGAATATATATTTTCCAAGTACAATTTATGTTTTATCCATTCTGTCGCTAACTTTTCCTTTCAAGTACGATAACTACTCTATCTAGTACTTATATATAGGCCAATTCAGATGACTAAGATCTTCATTATAGGTTAGCGAGATGGTGGTTTCCTTTAGTAGCATAAGCTACTTTCTTTTTCTCTTGATATGGATATTAGGATATAAGGAAGTGCCAAATACATAAGGAAACAATAATAAATATGATATGGAATTATATATATGGTAGGACATGCATGTTATCTATATAGATGATTGACTGTTAAGGTTGAAAACTACTTTTAACTCTACTTAAAGACTTCATATTCGTCTTCTAAACTCTCCAAGCTTGCATTTTGAGCTCTATCATTTTTGGCTTTTTTCTTTTTGTTATTTTTTTCCTGGCTAGTTTTGTTCTCTTATTGTTCATGTTTGTTTGAAAATATTTCTTTTATTTTTCTTACCTTACTATTTTATATGCAATTTTGTTTTAGGAATATTGCTGGTTCTAGGAAAATTGCTTCAAGCTCAATTGTTAGTTAAATGCACACAGTAATGTTTCACTTTGCTATGCTTCTTTTCAATATTTACATTTTTGTAGTTTTTTTGTCTTTCCCTCTTTGTCGTTATGTTTTCATGTGTGAAGGTACGAAAGGAAGATTTTCATGTTGTAGATTCTAGAATTTTTTGGGTTAAAATTTATCATATTAATTATAGTTGTAATTATTTTAGTGAAAGCTTTGTTGTTGTGAACTTGGGTTATCTGCTTGTTAGGCCTCAATTTTGACATAAATTTGACTATTTTGAATCGATATTCCAAGTTTTAGCAATTAAAATTAAACAAATTTATATTTTATCATTTAATAGCTATGAGTATGCCTACGAGCAAATTGCCAAGTTTTGTCATTTTTTTATGTGATGTTAATAAGTTAGGCATGTATCTGAAAATGCATGTTATATTGAGTTATTTGTGAACTTTAAAGTTTTCATCTTATTTAGTGTGCATGTTACAAATTGGAGAACTTTTGTCATATCAACATTTGAGTGATTTTCAAGTTTCAAAGTGCTAGTCTTCTCCATATTTAAGATGTTTGAGAGCTTTAAAGTTCTCATCTTATTCAGTGTGCATGCTACAAATTGGAAAACTTGTTTCATACAACATTTGAGTTATTTGTGAGCTTTAAAGTGCTTGTATCATTTAGCGTACATGTTATCAATAGGTAGCCTTATTTCTTATTCATCATTTTTGTGAGAGTATAAGATGATGCATACTAGAATTTATAACAACAATATAAATATATAACAGAGAAAAACAAGCAACAAATAGAATAGAAATTTCAAAACTTGGTGGGAGAAGAGAAGTTAATATTAGGGAGGGATAAAAACTAAACTGGTTTGACGTTTAAAGCTCAACATTAGGAATTAGGCCATTGCCACCAAAAATTCACCATATTTTTCACAGACGACATAAACACTAATCATAATTTAAGTATCATATTTCCTATTTCACTTGCCATATGAGGCAAAACTTTATGGACTAGTTTAATTTTGATGATGTACTTGATTGAAAGATAATTTGTATTCTCTTCTAAATTTTTTATCTTCCAATATTATTTAGTAATAAATGTTAATATTTTATATTCTTTTAGGTTTTTTAGCTCTCTTAAGCATTATGTGAGCAATAAAACTTCACTTGAAGGCTCTATTGCAGAGGCTTATGTATTGAATGAAAATTTGACATTTTGTTCTATATACGTGACATGGAGACACGGTTTAATAGAGAAAAACATAAATTTTATTTTGATCAAGATGGTAGCTTGTCAATTTTATCCCAAAAATTAAGGTTACTTGGAACAGGAAAATATGTGGAGTTAACTAAAGACAAACTTAAAATTAGATATGATACAATTTGAACAATTGTGAGGAAGGGAATTTATATATGGAGTATTTATATTACTATAATACAATATTTCATATTAAAATTTAGCATTCAACCTTTATCTTCTTACATCAATTTACTTTTTAAATTGAGAGCCCAATGTGAGATAAGAAGTAGAGATTAGCTTAATGTTGAAAAAAAAGCATAAGATGAACTTCCTATTATGGTTTAAGACACGAGTAAGTTATCTATGTAATAGTGTGAAAAATGAATATTGTAAGTGAGATTACAACATTAAATTTTAGTTATTTTTTCTATAGATGATATGATTACATAACTATAAATTGCTAGAAGTGATGATAGCATTATATGCTTTGGCATGTAGGCCTCATATGTATGGGAAAAATATACATGTTGCATTGTTAATGGAGTTAGATTTCACATAAAAGAGCGTGACAGTGTCCTTAGAAGCCAAAATAATAGGTTTGTTATTGGGGGAAAATATAAGGATGATTTTATTGACTCCTATGGTGTTATCTCTTATATTGACTCCTATGGTGTTATCTCTTCAATAATTGAGTTACAGTACATCAAGAATAAAAAGATTGTTCTATTTAAGTGAAAATGGTTTAATCTTGGTCACAAAGGGATTAACATAAAAGTGAATGAAAATATTAATAGCAGCAATGTTAGTAACACATGGTATGAAAATGAACCATTTGTGCTTGAAAGCCCAGTAAAACAATTATTCTATCTTAATAACACTATATTGAGTAGCAATTGGAAAGTTGTGTAGAAGTTTCGACGTCAAAATCTTCTTAATTTCTGTGAAACAAAAAATGGTCCAATATGTGAAGATGGTAATGAAGTATTGATTGATTGATTTTAAGTGCTTATAAATATTTATAAGTTTTAAATGCAAGTGCAAGGTCTAGCAATAGCTAGCACTAGCAAATACGAGTGGATTCCATGAGGAATGTAAGTACTAGTATTCACCATTTTTATATTATCTAATTGTCCAATCTTGATGTGAATTTAATTAAGATTAAATTAAAAAATTAAACTAAAGTTGACATAATAATAAACTCAGATATAGGAAAAAACTACGATTAATCGATATCAAATAAGTAGTACCTAGGTGATGAATCCCTTACAATATCTCAAACATTAACCGTTTATCATGAAATTAAATTATTGATCATTAGACCATGGAAATTCCTATTTTATGTTAATATCTTTCTCAATACTAGTAACAACTAACCTTCGATTGATTAACTAAAATCTCTTTCTAGTTAAAAACCCTAAGATTGCATTACCCAATTTGTAAAGTTCACTATTAGGTTTAACCATAATCCAAAGGATTTATGCTGACCTATCTCCAAGTTTGCATGTAACTCCTTCCAACTATGGTAGATCTAATCACACAAAAGGATTTCTCAGTCTCTATCATATGAAATCAAACATTGGACTAATATTCTAGACATATCATTTTAAGAATATAAATGCATAATTGAATCATAATAAACCAACCAATAAAACCACACTGAAAAAAAGATTATATCGTATTATGATCACAACTTATTGTTCATCAAACCTAAGCACTAAACAATTTAGTTCCTAAACATAGAGAACAAATCCAATGTCAAATATTTGGGCCAAAAATAGAAATAAAAAAATTTATATTGTTTACCCATTTTTGTCTCTAACGAAGTCTTCTTGCAATTTGGATTGAAGGTTTCTCTATATTAGATCTTATGATGTAATCTTTGTGTTTTCTTCATCCTCTATTTAGAACTCCCTCTTATCTAGTGTCTATTATGATTAAAACTCTCCCTTTAACGTAGCCTTTAATGATATCATTTTATAGTAAAAATTGGGTTTTTAGGATATACATGGTTACTTACACAGTCGTTTGTAGTGACTGCGTGTAACATCCCGTTTCCGTATAACGGGTTGAATTATAGAAATGTGTATACGTGAGATCATTAGGAAAACACATCTCGTGCTCATGCATTTATGA
>JAOQMS010000003.1:7235642-7246751 GCA_027563885.1 Erythroxylum longipes | reverse complement strand
CAGTACCGTATGATAGATGTACAAACCTTTGATTTTGATGGAATGAAATGAGGAAGAAGTTGATTTTAAAATATTGTAGTTTTCTGTTAATGCTTTATTTTTACAAATTAATGTAATGTCATGTGGAGTGAATGTAGTGATAGCAAGTAGCTCACCCTTATCATAGGATATGTACCAGAATGAACTGCAGGCGTCCCGGTGCGTACCCTACGGTAAGGGGGTGCTACATAGCCAAATCAAAATCACAATAGGCACGAAGATAAAGAGATTTATTGCAAGGAAAGATCAAACTCTAACCAGGAGAGCTCTTCATATAGCGTAGGATTTTTAAAGCAGCCTCATAATGAGCTTTGAGAGGTTCCAGTATGAATTAACTGAGTGACTGAACAACAAATGTAATATCTAGTCTAGTGAGCTGAAGATAAAGCTGTCAACCAATAAGACTACGATACCAACTGGGATCATGAAAAGGAACATCCTTAACAAGCGACAAATTTGTCTGAGGAGCCATGGGAAGAAAGGAAGGCATGCAACACAATAAACCTGCTTCTTCCAAAAGATCCAATGCATATTTACGTTGATTTAAGAAAATGGTCGTACGAGAGTGAGCTACCTATAAACAAAGAAAGTAATTAACTTTCCCAAGGTCTTTTAATTTGAAATGAGCCTACAAAGAAGATTTAATAGCAGAACAAGCATCTGAACAATTGCCCGTAATTAGGAGGTCATCCACATAAACCAAAATAACAGTATAAGTAGAGCCCATTATGTGGAAAAAAAGAGAAGTCTCACATTTGGATTTTGTGAAGCCAAGAGAAACAATAACAAAAGATAATCGAGCAAACCATTACCGAGAAGCTTGTTTGAGACCATATATGGACTTATGTAGTCTACAGACATGAGAATCATTATGAGAAAGATAGCCAAATGGAGGTTGCATATAAACTTCTTCATTAAGAAATCCATTAAAAAAAAAGACATTGTTAATGTCAAGCTGCAGCATCTCCCAATTTTTAGCACAAGCAATAGAAAAAAGATAGTGGACAATTGTCAATTGGTGAGGGGAGCAAAAGTGCCAGTGTAGTCCAACCCCTCTTTCTGCATGTAACCTTGAGCCACAAGGCATGTTTTGTAGCACTCAACACTACCATCACACTTCAACTTGATTTTATACACCCATTTAAAGCCAACAACTTTTTTATCAACCGATAAATCAACAAGAGATTGAGTGTAATTTTCTTCCAAAGCTGTGATTTCCCCTATATAGCAAGTCACTATTTGGAGTCCTAAGAAGACTGATTAAAAGTTTTGGGTTCTCGATGGTGGTAAGTTCAAATAAAAAAGCAAATTGTGAATGTGAAAATTTTGAATAACTTAAATAACTGGAAATTGAATGTACTTTTCCTACTTTGACATAGCTATAAAAGAGATTAGTGGAAGAAGTGGGAAGCGAATGCTTAGTCATGGTGAATGCAACTTAAACAAAATCATAAAGCCAAGATGGAGGATTAGAAGCTCGTTTTGATCAAGGTTCAGGAAGAGGGTGAGATTCTGTTTAAGAACTTAGGTTTGGTTGAAGCCTCCGAATTGGGTTGGGCTAAATTTGACACAATAGAAATTAGAGTAAGCAGGTTAAGAGTGTTTTCAGCAGTGTTGGGTGCAGGAAGCAGTGCGGCCAAAGGATCCAATTCGGGTAGAGAGAGAAGGGTTGGATAAAGATTGGGTGTAGTAAGTGTTGGATCGTTAAAAATGGTTGGGCTAAGGAAGTAGAAGGGTCAGTGGGTGTAACGGGATTGGAGACAAGAGGAAACTAGTCTTTATACAATTGTATATCCTTAGAAATCTAATTTTTTTTCGTACTAAGATTATACAATCGATAAGCTTTTTAACCCATGGTATCCCAAAAACATACAAGTTGAAGCACGAAGGTGAAATTTATCTAAATTGGGTTCACTATGACGAATATAACAAAGACATCCAAAGACGCGAAGGTGATTATAAGAGGGAACCTTTTTTAACAAAATTTGTATCAACAATAGATGACAGGGTAATGTTAATCAAATAGGTAATGATTAAAACACATTCCCCCCAAAATTGGCTAAATACCCAATTTTGGGTCTAATGTTTTTTTATTTGATTAATTTAGGCTAAACATTTTAACCTACTCAATTAAGGTCTAAACTTTATCGGGTCTGCTCAATGTTAGGCTATTTTGGATGGAAACTTGGCATTGTCATACATGCGTCGTTAAGTCTGACATACGACCCTTTTACTTTGCTATTCCTTGGTCGTTGTGCTTGCTTCCACACATATGACCCTGTTAGCTACCAAGTTTTGATCTTTTCATACTTTTATTGGATGGAAATGGAAATGGAATCACCAAAAATTTGCAATTTTCTTTATAACCTCCAATATTGATGATTTGAAGTTTAGAAACTAATTATTTATAAAATAAAATTAAACATATGATTATTCATAATAAATATTATTCATTATCTCCTTGTAAATAATAGAAAAATGTGACAAAAGAACCATATACTTAGTCTTACCTTAACTTTCGCAAAAAACAAAGCTTCACCATCAAATTCAAAGCTTCCTTGCCTTCACAATATCTTATATATAATAATTACAGGTCTGCATTTTACTAATTTCTAAAAGAAAATGACCCTTCCATTGGTTGCTTCCTCTTCAATTTGGAGTGTCACAAGCTTACCTTCAAGAAACTAAAACTTATTACTGGTTCACAACCCTAAAGTCTCCGACTAGAAAATAACCTGTAGATCTGGGAACTAACAACCTACTTCATGGGACTTTAATTACTTCTAGTCATTAACAAATGATTTCTTGGTAATGTCTTCTTATTCCTTTCACTCTCTCTTCTATGGTATTGTTGGCATTTTAGTTTCTACTTATTTGTGTAGGTGGAGTCGTCCACAGAACATATCGATAAGCTCAAGGAAGATGTGAGGGCGAAGCTAGGGAATAAAATAATGAATCATTTTGATTAGTTAGAACTGATTGACATGATTCAGAGACTTGGGTTTGATTATGTTTTCAAAAATGAGATAAAAACCATATTGGAGAATTTACAAAGATAAAAAGCATAGTAATACTTCGTCGAATAATGATTTGTATAATGAAGCTCTTGAGTATGGAATCTTAAGTCAACACGATTTTAAGGTTTCGCAAGGTTGAAGGAGAGATTTTTAATATCATGTGCAATGAGCTCTTCATCATCAATCTAGTATACATAATAAATAGCAAAGATTTTTGACATCTTTAAGGATAATCAACAGAACTTTAAAGCATGTCTCTGTGAGTACAAGAAGGGGTTATTGTCTTTATACGAGGCATCGTTCCTTATGGAAGAAGGTGAGAGCATCTTGGAGGATGCAGCAGATTTTGAAAGGAAGTATCTTTAAGAGTATATGAATTACAACAAAGGTGATTACATTCCCATGTTAGCTAGTCATTCCTCGAAGCTCCCATTACATTAGAGAATGTGAAGGTTGGAAGCTAGGTGGTACATGGATATGTACTAGAAGAAACAATCCATAAATCCTATGCTTCTTACGCTTACAAAAATGGAGTATAAAAAGCTTCAGGTAGTTCATCAGGAGGATCTGAAATGAGCATCTGAGTAAGCTTGTATTCCTATGCATTTAACGTAGTAAAATCAAAATAACTCACATCTTAAAAGGTTATGTTTACTTTTCTTAAAGTGATCTCTTCACATAGGCTTTAAAGAAAAACTACCCTTTACAAGAGATAGGAAGGTTGAGAGTTTCAAGTAGACACTTGAGGTTATAACGAAGCCAAAGTATAGTTATTTTAAAACACAAAGCATATAATACAGTCAACTCGGTACAACAATTAATGACATTTACGCTACATATGGCACCTTGGATGAACTTAACCTCTTTACCTCTGCCTTGAAAGGTTAGAGTAGTTGCTCTACATTTAAATTGAATCAAGAACAACTCTAATTTGGGTTTAAGAGAATCTGACAAATGGGATATTTTTATTTGGTTTCAGGGGATATAAACATGATGAACCAGCTTCTGTATTACATTAAGCTAACTTTCTTTGCTCTAGTCAATAACATAAATGAAGTGGCTTATATTGCTCTTCGGGATCATGGAGTTGACATCACATACTACCTTAAGAAATCAGCACTAAACTTCATCTTTAACAGTTTTAATCTGCAAATAGTAATTAAGTACATAATGTTACTAGAGCGCAAGTGGTATGTCAGTGGATATAAGCCGACATTGTAAGAGTATACAAACAATTGGTAGCGCGTCGTAGCACTACCAAAATAACTAGACTAAACTATAGCTAACGGTAAGTCTAGGTCGATTCCACATAGATTAATTCCAATTACTTTCCTAAATTATCTGTATAAGCAAAACAAGAGGGTTCTTGGCTTGAAGCAAATTAGAAGACAAAGTAAAATTAAATATATGAAAAAAAATCAAATTAAATAGCAGCAAAGTGATAAAGTTGATGAATGAGCTAAAATTTAGTTCTTTGATTTAATCTCAGCCTAAGCACAATTTCGCAGATGTCATTGAATCATCAGTTTTACACCTATTTTAAGACAATTGATCGTGAACTAACAATAAACTCTGTTAATTTCAGTATTTCCTTATATCACAGTTAATCAAGAAGAACTCATTAATTAACCTTAACTATTGAGAAACCTAGAACAATCTCTCTAAGTTTATCCAGACAGTCACATTACAAGTGAGGAAAACAAATTAATCTAAATAACAACCACAAAATCTCGGATTATTTAACTTATGCTATGTTATCTCTAACGATTTAATACCGCTAGTTGCCACATATAACCTTTAACATGACTATTATGTATGGCATTCAAGTTCTAGCTATACAAAAGAAAAGGCTAATAAAACTCAAAGGGGGGTTAGCAAAGGAAAATTCACATAAATGGGTAGGCTATTTGGCTAATGTAGCTCATAATCAACAAAGAATGCCTAACCATTTTCATAAAAATGCATGTGATAAAAATGTGGTCTTGAATAGAAAATCAATGCAAAGTAAGGATGTTTATGTTATGAAGGTCACACAAAACAAAGACAGTGAAACTAATATGAATGTATCAGTCTAATACGGCTTAAAACCTCATTAGCTTTTGTCTACCACTAGTCACTGTTCTTCTAAAGAATAATGCACATTAACCAATCACAAGAACAAAAGTACATGTTAAGGTTGCTATGGATTTTTCTAGTTAATTCACACTCTAATTACGACTAAATAATCTTAAAAGAAAAAAATTCAATTTTGTTTCTTTGATTTTAAAAACCGCCCAAGAAGTCACATAAGCAACAATTAAGCTAAAAAATGCATAAAAGCTAATATCAAACTAAGATCCCCACCCCCCACTTAAAATTTACATTGTCCCCAATGTAACATCAAATGCAAGAAATGGGACACCTAAGGAAAATAGCAATTGCGAAAATGTAAAGAGATAGTAATTAACTTCCTTTAGGTTGCCTGCCAAGTAAGGCCTTTGTTTACCATCGTTGGCTCGACTCCATGTTGCTTAGTCTTCATAATGAGGGTTTTCTAACCTGATCACTTACACATCCTCCACTTGGAATCCTTCATAAAAGGGTTTCAGTCGATGACCATTGAATTTAAATTTCTTGTTAGTCTGTACGCTTTCAATTTCAAATGCACCATGTGAAAATACATTAGTACCAACAAAAGGTCCAATCCAACGGGAACACAATTTACCTGGAAAAAGCTTAAATTGTGAATGGTAAAGAAGAACTTTTCTCTAACCATAAAATTCTTCCTAACAATCATCTTGCCATGAAATTGTTTTGTCTTTTCTTTGTAAATTTCTACATTCTCATCAGATTCAAGTCTAAGCTCGTCTAATTCTTGCAGTTGCAGTTTCCTCTATTCACCCACTGCATCCATCTTTATATTGCATTGCTTAATGGCCCAAAAGGCCTTATGCTCAATTTCTATTGGAAGATGACACAACTTTCCATAGATTATTCGATATGGAAATATGTCAATCGGTGTCTTGTATGCAGTCCTATATGCTCAAAGAGCATCATCAAGTCTTTGACTCCAATCTTTATGATTTGGGTTCACCATTTTCTCAAGAATGGACTTGATTTCTCTATTTGACACCTTTGCTTGCCCTTCATTTGTGGATGACAGCCCGTAGACACCTTATGAGTGACAAGGTACTTCTTTAAAAGGTTTTTTACCAATCAGTTGCAAAAATGAATACCCCTGTCACTAATCAATGCTCTCAGTTTTCCAAACTTAGCAAAAATGTTAGCTTGGCAAATTTTGCAACAACCTTAGAATCGTCAGTCATGGTAGCTTTAGCTCCCACCTATTTAGAAATATAATCCACAGCCAACAAAATGTAAAAAAAACCAAAAGAAGAAGGAAATGGTCCTATAAAATTGATGCCCTATACATCAAAATTTTCACATTAATGTATTGGAGATAAAGAATTTGATCTCTATGGGATAAATTACCTTGTTTCTGGCATTGTTCACATGCTTTACAAAACATATAGGAGTCTCAAAAAATATTTGGCCAATAAAACCACATTCAAGAATTTTCCTAGCAATTTTATTAGGCCCAAAATGACCATCATAAGCATATGAATGACAAATTTTCAAATTTGATTTATATCATATTCAGGCACACATCTCCTGATCACTTGGTCATAACAACACTTCCACAATTGAGGATCATCCTAAATATAATATTTTGTCTCACTCTTTATCCTGTTCCATTTAGCCTTACTCAAATTATTAGGTACTTTATGGTTCATAAGAAAGTTCACAACATCAGCATACCATGGAACCTTACCTCGAAGTGTTAGTAATTACTAATCTGGAAACAATTCTTACAATGGTAGTGAATCCTCCTCCTTCACCAGTCGATTCAAGTGATCCGCGACTAAATTCTTTGCACCTTTCTTATCTTTGATCTCTAAATCAAACTCTTAGAGTAGGAGAATCCATCTAATCAGGCTTGGTTTTGCTTTTTTCTTCTATAAAAGGTACCTTAATGCTGTATGATCAGAACACATAATCACTTTAGAACCAAGAAAATAAGGTCTAAATTTATCCAAAGCAAACACAATAGCTAAAAGCTCCTTTTCAGTGGCGGAATAGTTACATTGAACTGGATTGAGTGTTCGGGAAGCATAGTAAATAGCATGAGTCATTTTTCCACATTTCTGACCAAGGCCAACACCCACAATAAAATTGCTTACAGCACACATAATCTCAAATGGTTGACTCCAATTAGGTGGTTGAATGATCGGTGCTGAAGTCAAAAGTTCTTTCAACTTGTCAAATGCTTCCTTGCATCCCTCATCAAACTTAAAGGGTACATCCTTTTGTAACAAATGACAGAGTTTTGTTGAAATCTTATTGAAGTCCTTGATAAACCTATGATAAAAACCTGCATGGACAAGAAAAGAACGAACTTCCCGGACATTTATGGGGTTGGGTAAATTTCGCACAATTTCTATCTTAGCTTTATCAACTACAATTCCTTTACCTGAGATCACATGTCCCAAAACTATTCCTTTTTCAACCATAAAATGAAAATTTTCAGAATTGAGAACAAGATTAGTTTCGATGCAACGTTCACGTACACAATTTAGATTATCCAAGCATGCATCAAATGAATCTCCATAGACAGTAAAATCATCTATAAAGACCTCAATAATGTGTTCAACATACTCAGATAAAATACTTACCATGCATCTTTGAAAGGTGGTCTGGGGCATTGCAGAGTCCAAATGGCATCCTTCTATAGGCAAATGTACCAAATTGGCATGTGAAAGTTATTTTCTCCTAATCCTCTGGAGCTCTCACGATTTGATTATATCCCGAATACCCATCCAAAAAATAGTAGTGAGATCATCCCGCAAGTGTTCAAGCATCTGATCGATGAATAGGAGTGGAAAGTGATCCTTGCATGTAGCAACATTCAACTTCCTATAATTGATGCAAACTTTGCATCCATTTTGAATTCTTGTAGGCACAAACTCATTATTTTCATTCTTCACCATAGTGATCCAGTTTTCTTCGGTACTACTTGGGGATTGGACTCATCCATTTACTATTCGAAATTGGATAGATTATAGCAACATCAAGCAACTTTAAGATCTTCATCTTTACCACTTCCATCATCGGGGGATTCAACTTTTTTTGTGATTCTCTTAATAGTTTGGATCCTTCTTCCAACAGAATTCGATGCATACACATCGAAGGGCTAATACCCTTGATGTTGGTTATGGTCCACCTTATAGTTGTGATGTGTTCCTTAAGCACTCAAATGAGTTTTTCCTTTTGAAGCTTAGTTAAGTTCCTGGATAAGATTACCGGAAGTGTTTCTCCTTCTCCTAAAAACAAGTATTTCAAGCGCTTTGGTAATTGCTTCAATTCAATTGTAGGTGCTTGCAGAACCGAAGGTAAAGATTTCGTATTAAATGTTGGCAATTTGATATTTTGAAATACATACCTTTTTGGTATTATTTGTAGTGATTGTAGTGCTAGCACCGTTTCTTCCATTTCATCTACAATGAGCAAGTTAGAATTTCGCAACATGTTTTTCGTTAAACTCATGCAAAGAATGACTTTTAACTCGTCCTTAACATCTAGATCAAAAATTTCTTGAGATAAAGAATCAATGAAATTAATTGACAAAACATAATGAAAATCACTAGGATACCTCATAGGTTCAAAAATATTAAAACGAACAATTTCACCGTCAAACTCCATAGTCAATGTTCTTGCATCCACGTCGATCTTCGTCTTTGATGTCTTCAAAAATGGTAGACATAAAAGGATAAGTGTAGAATTAGACAAAGGTTCTCCCTCCATGTTCAACACATAAAAGACAGCTGGGAAAACCAATTCGTTAATCTGCACTAACACATCCTCTACAACCCCTTTCGGATAAGCATTAGATCTATCAGCTAATTGAATTATAACATGTGTTTCTTTCAACGATCCCAAATTCAATGAAGTATGAATGGAATATGACATAATGTTAATTAAAGCTCCTAGATCTAACATTTATTTTTCAAAGCAGGTGTCACCAATATTAGAGGGAATTGTAAACATACCTGGATCCTTACACTTTGACGGAAGCTTTTTTTGAATGATTGTGGACACGTTCTCCCTTACACTTACTTTCTTGTCTCCCCTTAATTTCCTCTTAGACATGCATAACTCTTTGAGAAATTTGGCGTATCGAGGAACTTGCTTAATTGCATCAATTAGAGGTATGTTCAACTTTACCTTTTCGAACATCTCCAAAATCTCCCTAACTTGCTTTTCTTTCTTTGATTTAGCAAACCTGCTAGGAAAAGGAGGCAAACTATTAGAAAAAATTTTAATCACATGAGATTAATTTAGAATTTACCTGAGTTCCCGTTTTTGCTTCTTTTGGAGGCACTTTAAGTTCTTTTTCAGCTTCTTCCTCATTGCTAATAACAGGAGTCTTGTGTGGTGCCTCTATTTCCTTACCACTTCTTGTAATAGCACTTGCATTCTCTTCCAGGTTTACAATTGTTTGAGAAGGAAGCTTACCTAAATTATAATTCTCTAATCAGCTCACCACAGTAGCTATATGACTCAGTTGATTCTCCATATTCTGGATGCTAGCTCTTACTTGTTGTTGGAATTGTCGAGTATTATTCTAGAGCTGAGTGGTATTATAAGCTAACATTTTCATCATTTCTTCCAGTGAAGGTCTTGAACTTGATGATTAAGCTTACCTTTGACATGGTTGTTGATAGGAACCTTATTGTTGTCCTTACTGCCTATAGGTGTTAAATGGGAGATTCTTCCATCCTGAATTATGTGCATATGGGTAGCTAGGATTCGTTTATGGTTGACCTGGAAAGCTTTCAAAAGCATTCACTTGTTTTGTAGATCTATCCTATAAAGTTAAACATATATCAGTTGGGATGTCCTGCCATTATGCAAATTCCACATACCTTGACTTGTTGAGCACCACTTGCAGCCATTTGCCTAACTAAAGATGTCAACGCAGCTATTTTTTGCTCAAGTGTAGTAGTACTAGCTTCATTAACTTTCAATGGGCAGGGGTCCTCTTGAATACTAAATTGTTGGGAGTTAGCACCCATGTTGGAAATGAGATTTCTGGCTTTAATAGGTGTCTTGTCCATCAGTGCTCCTCCCCTTGCTGCATCTACCATATTTCTTTCTTGTGGCATAAACCCTCCCAGAAATACTGTATCAAAAGTTGCTCATTGATTTGATAGTACGAGTAGCTGGCACACAACCTTTTGAAATGCTCTCAGTACTCATATAATGTTTCCCCATGATGTTATCGAATTGCACAAATCTACTTCCGAATATTTGTAGGTCGAGATGTAGGAAAGTATTTTTTCCAGAAAAAGTCTCTGCATCTCATTCCAAGTGGTAATAGTTGCGGAAGGCAAGTAATATACCAATCCTTAGCAGTGTCTTCCAACAAGAATGAGAATGTTCTTAACTTAATATGCTCTTCTTGCACCCTGGTTGGCTTTATGCTAAAACAGACCATGTGGAACTCTTTAACATGCTTGTGAGGATCTTCACATGGCATACCACGAAAAGTAGGCAAAAGATGAATTAAATCATATTTAACTTAAAAGCCACATCAATAGTAGGAAAATCAATGTACAATGGTTGATGATTAAAATCAGGGGCAGATAATTGTTTAAGAGTACAATCATTATTTTGCTCAGCCATGTTAGAAGTAATATTAGAAATGGAATCACTAGAAGACTCAGAATGTAACATCCCGTTACTCATGTTGAGGCTAAAATAGTAAATATGAGAGATTATTAAGAAATTAGAAAATGCATTTCATGCTCATGCATTATATAATATGCACCTACACGTGAATATTGAATTTTTTGCACATGAAAATAATTGTACATGTGTAACATCCCGTTTCCATATAACAGGTTGGATCATGGAAACAGGTACACGAGAGATCAATCGGAGAAAATAGGAAAACACATCTCATGCTCATGCATTTGTAAATAGTGATTTTTGCACATGAAAAATATTTGTACAT
>JAOQMS010000003.1:7220144-7233559 GCA_027563885.1 Erythroxylum longipes | reverse complement strand
CCTATGGGCCAAACTCTGTATATGTGTGTGAAAGGTACTCAGTCACAACAATAAGAACGAATATGAGTCTCATGCATATCCCATGCAAATACGTGTGAAGTGTTTGAACGATATACAAGTTGAAATGAATGATCTTCTGTTATGCTAATTTCTGAATAAATGCTTATCTGCTTGATTGAATAAATGTGATATATGTGTTGTATTTGTGTAATCCGGTGAATTCACCAATGATAGTTCACTCACTGAGTTTCGCAAAACTCACCCAAAATTTGCAATTATTTTTTAGGATCAGGAGATTACCCCTGTTAGGCTAACGAGAGTATACCTACAGCATACAGGTGAAGGATAGAGGTCGGGATCAGTTTGCATCTACATTGCATTTTTCTAAACTTGTATTAAATTATTTAATTCGGATCTTC
The DNA here is from genome assembly GCA_027563885.1 of Erythroxylum longipes. Lineage (NCBI taxonomy): Eukaryota > Viridiplantae > Streptophyta > Magnoliopsida > Malpighiales > Erythroxylaceae > Erythroxylum > Erythroxylum longipes. Next base: position 7,233,140 of record JAOQMS010000003.1, on the reverse strand, counting down.
TTGTATACTCAACAATGTATGTTTTATCAATGAATGAACTGAACGCTTTGTTGAGAATACGATAATGATATTGCGTATTTTAGATGATGCCATGTGCAAATTAGATTTGTTATTGCTCTAACATACCATTATCGTAGGTTATGTACCTAAAAGCTTAGGTACGTGCCCTATGGTAGTGAGATGTTACATTATAGATCCATGTCGTTACCATCAAGATACACTTTATCCAATTGGATTTCACCAACAATGTCCTCCGTCAACGAATCCAAGCTTTCCTTTGGCAATAAGGGCTTAAACAATAGCATGATGCCAGGCTTTGTAATTTCCTTCTCTAGTGAGTGGAATGGCAGCAATAGGGATGCCTAGTCCATCAGAGGAGGAAAGGTAAAAAGGAGACTTGGTGGCTTTATAGCACCTAATGCTTGAGAGATTGTAAAATATCTTTATTGTTCATATAAAATCCTTGGAGATTTTGTACTCTCTTTTTCCTATAGTAAAATTTTGATCGGTTAGTTATTCATTGTGAATTTTCCTTTAGGTCAAGAGTTTTTCACGTAAATTTAGTGTATCTTTAATTATTATTTTTGCTTTTTAATTTTCTTATTTTGAAAATTTGAATTAATGAAGGTGTTTTAATAAGAAATTTTGGAGTCATCTAAAAATTCTTATTATTATATATTCGTAATAGATATATTACTATAATATCTATGTGGGTCGTAGAGATTATTGGACATATATAAGAAATCTTGGATGATTCTTATTACATTCTTCTAAATGACATGAACTCTAACAATTGTCCAATTCATATATGAGAACAGGAGCAACCTTAGCAATAGCCACTCAAAGTGATTCCTTAAAAGATTTTCATCTTTTAAGTACAGGCCGTTTAGAAACTTTCGAATTAGATTCAAATATATTTGTGGGATTGAATTAAATTCGATCTGTATTTTGTAGAATAAATCTATAAAAATTAGAATTGAATTCAATTATAGTGTTTAATAAATTTAACTACTTTATATGACTTTTTTATCCTTAACTAAAAATAGAATATAATCAATGTGTATGTTTTTTGTAGTAATTTGTATATTTATAATATGTATATTTGGAAAAAAATTTAATATTTTAAAAAGAATTAACTCTTTAATTTATGATCCAATTCACATCATTTAAAATGTAAATTGAATTTATAAAAAAATGAGATTTAATTACATGGTTGAATTCAAGTCATCTAATTTTTAACATTCCAAACGCAGGAATTGAATTCAATTACATAAAATTAAAGAATTAAATCCAATTTATTAGTTTCCGAACACCACGTAAATCACGGATTAATCTTTTTTTTTTTGGAAACTCTGATTTCTAAAAGTGCATTTTCGACACGCTGTTAAATTTCGAATTGATTGTGATGCCTACTAAATTATCTAAAAATATTGTCGATGATGTCTCGGCAAAAACTTCTGACAACGACTTTTTTGTTTGCTTTGCTTTTGCTCTACAGGTACATTTTGGAATTGGAGGAGCCAGGCAAAACCTTTTTCCCGCCAATTCTATGTTTTTTGTTGATGAGCGAGTGGGCATGTGATCTATGGTACCGGCATGGACTTCATCGACACACGTGTTATCCAGCTAAGCATTTTAGTGTTCCGTGATTGGTGAGGTCATCGCTAGTTATAGTTCACATCCTCGTGAAATGTACAACAAAAGAAGCGTTGATCATATTTTATATTAAAATTTTTAAAGATAACTAATTATTATCTAATTGTACATAACATGAACATAAATAATTTAATATATTATCATAACTCTTGACATAAATATTAATGAGAACTGATATAGTTACTTAAATATTATTTTTTTACTATTTAATAGCCAAAAAATAATAATAATAACAATGCCTTAAAATGTAAGATAATATCTTAAACATAGAAAACTGATTTAAGAAAACGTTAAATGGCACGAGGATTGAAGCATTTAACTTTTTTTCAATGGCCTTGGCCTTTATCCACATAGATTACCCGCGATAACCGTGTAAGAACATATATTGTCGTTCCAAGTTTCTTTTAGTCAGATATTGAGAATTTATAATAATTAAAAATTTTAATCGATTTGATTTGGTTAATTGCAAAAATATTGAAATTTTTATTTTTTCGATTTGAGTTATTTTAATAATTATTATCATTAAAAATCAATTTTGTAAATTAATAAATTTATATATAATAAAATAAATTAATTAATTTTTATTTAATAATCTTTTTTAATTAACTTTAAATTTTTATAAAAATAATTTATTTTAAATATATTTCAAATTCTTTAATTTTATTTAATATTTAACCGAATTTATAAAGGTCTAATATAGTTAAATTTTTAAACCTTATACCTTTTTTTTAAGTCATTTTTTAAAATATTAGAATTTAAAGCTTATAGAATTAATCTTAATTAAAAAGTATTTTCTCAAAAAAAGAAAACCTTAAAAAACATTTAAAAATGCCACGTCAAAATTGGACCGTTACCTTGAAAACCGTTGTTGGCTAAGATATCTAGAAGCCTCCAACCACGTGTAGGCGCAGGTTTATATTGGTTCTGAATTTCATTGGACAACAGAAACTTAGGTCCCACAAAACATTACTTGTATGAAAGCTATTGGTTTTACAAAATCCACGTCATTGCTTACCTTGGAGGGGAATATGCCTGCCAGCTCACAGCAATCTCTAGTGGGGGAATATTACGATATTCAATAATATTAATCTGCCTCGTTCATGATCTACCGGCTTATGTTAGCATCTTTCAACTGGTCAAAGAACAACATCTCTTTAGATGCCCCAGATAGAGCCACGTGTCAGAGCTAATCTCCCGCGTCGTACATCTATCCGTTAACCCTAATCTGGCACCCTCTCTCTCTCTCTCTCTCTCTCTCTCTCCCTCCCTCTGCAGCTCTCTTCTACTGAAGCAGAAAGAAAATACAAAGAAAACTCCAGAGGTGTAAAGACAGGGAAGAAATTACAAAATAGAAATTTGAATGGGGAAAGTGTTTGTTGATGCGGCAGTGGCGACGACATTTCAAGCACCGTCGTCTCCGGCCGTTCACTGGAGAGAGACGGAGCCGGCTTCAATCGAGGTCGTTGGTCTCACGGACCAGAGTACATCACAGACCGCCACGTGGGAGGATGTGATTGGCTTAGAAGACCAACAGCGACGCCATCTCATACGACTCCACGATAAGGGCGTCCTTTGGAAACATCCAGCCGACAGTAACGGCTCAGTGACCGACAGATCGGTCGTGTTCCGGCTGTCGCATGGGGGCGAGGTGTCGGCGGACGGGAACTGCCTCTTCACGGCGTCGCAGAAAGCGATGATGGCGCGTGGAATCGACGCGCGGGAGCTGAGACGGCGGACGGTGCGAAGGTTCTCGGAAGATTTTGGATCGGCGAGTAGCGAAGAGAAAGAGGCTATAAACGACGCGATTAGGCACTTGTACTCTCCAGATCTGAAGAACGGTTGGGGAATACATGTCGTTCAGGAGTTGAAGCTTTTAGCGAAGAAGGAGGATCGCTTAGCTTTGGATTCTGCCATTGATGAGCTTGTTCAGCTCGGTGTGCAAAGGTATTTCATTTTACTGCACGTGAATAATCGGAACTATTTTCTAGTAATTTTTCACGTTGATTTCATTACGATTCTTTTTGGTTCCTGACAAAAACAAAAACAAAAAGAAAGAAAAGAAACTGAAGATCCGTTCTTTTGATGACAATACATTCTCTTTTGTTAATGTTGTATATTGTATGTGGTTGTTTGGGATTTTGGTGTACTATTCTTGGATTGTTAGGAGTATTAGTTGTTAACGCTGTGTTGGTTTATTGGTTACTTGTTGTGATTTGAAGAGAGATGGCGGCGGAGTCTATTTACAAAGAGAGATGTATTCCGGTGAATGACGGCCCCAGTTGGGCCAAGTACATGTCCATCTCTGGTTCACGTGATGATGACTATGATATCATCTCTTTGCAATATACTGAGGAAGGTTTGTTATCTGTAGATGAGAATAGACAAGGCCATGCTGCAGCGTTCGGAGATGATATTGCCATCGAATGCCTTGCCACAGAGTTCAAGCGTGAGATATATGTGGTAAGGGCACAGTTCTGTTAGCTACTTGCATTTGAGAGTTTGCACACTGTATGTTTGGTTCGTTTGGTGGGTCAAAGTGTGTGCTTGTTCTCAGAAATTATATCCATGCAAATGGATGCTGTCATTCTGGTCTAATCATTTCCATGTCCTTGCTATTTGATTCTCATTTTCTTTCCCATCTTTTCATTTTTTTTTCCTTTCTGATGAATGATTCTAAATTGGATGGAGATAACTGTTTTATAGGGCTTGCTTCAACCTTTTAAGCCATTATAGTCTATCAAATTTCAATTTCATGGTACTAGGACTAGATGTGCATTTGATTTGATTTTGTAGCGGGGAACTTCAATGCACAAAGAAGAAATTAGTAGTTGTTCTCTGGCTTCCATGGTAGGTTATTGTCAGCTATTCTTCAGACTATTAGATTGCGTGTTTGTGTCACTCAGATTCTTCATAGTTTGTTCAAATATTATATAAATTTTCTTCTCTTCTGAAGCTCTTGCATATTCATTCTGCTTGGTTGTTCTCCTCAAAAATTCACACAGGTGCAAGCACATGGATCTGATGCCATGGTTGATGAAGAAAATTGTGTTTTCTTTCTCCCACATCGTCCCAGATGTGAAATTTGCGAGCTTCCTTTCTTTCTGTTTATGAAAGGAACAGGTAATTGAGCTTCGCAACTTTATAGGAAACACATCGTATCATCTTATTGCTATAATGCAGCTACATTCTTTTTATTTCTTTTTAACAATCCAGCTAAATTCTTGATTTGCTAACAAATTGCATGTATAAATGTGACAGGATGGTGTGGTGCTGGAGCTGATCATTATGAACCTTTGATTGCCTACACGGCTTCAGTCGTCTCCCATGAGAAAGTTGCTTTAGTACTGTGAAAAGAAATAGTTTTGTGGCTTAAGAGTTTGACTAGGAGTAGTAATTTTTAGCTTTTTACCCCCAGCCTACAGTTTTGTGGTGCACTGATTCTCTCCTATAAGGAGGCTTTGATTGCATTGAACCCAATTTTTTGTTCTTTAGATCGTCTAGATTTGGAACCTTTTTCTTCTTTAGTCCACAGTTTTACTGCCTGCTTTAACAACCACAGTTTTTGTAGTAGCTTTGCCGGCTTCTCTTTATTGTTCTTGAGTGTTCTGAGTTCTGACTGTTTAAGTTGGATAAAAACCATCTTGTTGTATTTTAGCCCCTTAAATGATAGATTGAGAGGTGAAGTTTTTTGGTTAACCATCTTTCTATAAATTATGGTATAGTTTCTCTGTTCTTCATTTTTGGTTTGAGATGGCCACATTTGACCAATAACTTCTCAGCTTCCAGATCAATTCTTTTGGCTGTTTAGCATTGTAAAGTTGCCTTTCATAAGTTTTGTGAGTTAGGAAATAGATGAAGTTGTAATTAACTGTCCAACCCAGTTAATAATTGTGGAGCATCCATACATAAGCATACTGATCAAAATTTACTTCTTGTGAAAAGGAATTTGCGAATTTGATTGCGAAATCATTTTGGAGGGGGTTCAAATCATTTGATGCACATTAGCTCATTAAGGGCTCAAATGAACTTTGGAAGCTTCTGTTGTAGTTTTGGAGAGGTACCTGTCTTTAGGCTTACATCTCCAGGCTTCACAAAACTGTAACTGGACGAAACTGCATCCTTTTACAAGCTCGCTAAAGACCCTTCCATGAATGAACCTTCATCCACCTACAAGGACCAAGTATCTACAAGGAATCTAAAGTTTCAATCTTGCAAAAGCATTAGCAATAGCATGGTTATTTCTTAAACTATATTTTCAATGACAGTTATTATTTGTGTATATTATTTATCAATTATATAATTAAAATAAATTATTAACTCAAAATTCAATGACATATTTATTTGTGTCTTTAAGGAGTCTTGCTTGCCCACTAGTTAAGCAACTCTTAAGGCGCGTTATTCCTTGAGCCTTACATCTCGGAAAATAGCGAACAATGGCAAGAAGCTGCAACAACTCAAGTAACGTAGCGTGAAGTATTTGTACAACCAACACAAATCAAGTAGTAGCTACGCATGCTTGACTTGATTAGCTTATCCTTGCAGTTTCTCTTTACAAAGTTATCTCACGAATGGCTCCAAACTTCTCAAACATACAATTACAAGCTTCGATTTCCCTTTGCGAAGTGATGATATACAGATTTGGTTCGTTTTCCCTTTGCGAAGCGATGATGTGCAGATTTGGTATTTTAAATTTAGTGATAGCATTGGAATGGGTCGCGATCGGGAATCTTAAACCGTGTCGTTTTTTAAAATAACATTATTTATATTTGACACGAGCTTCCAGTTAGATCGAATTGAATCATAAAACCCAAATTCAAACGGGGCTTAAAGTTAACTTGAAGTCCATTTAACTCGGGCCAAATCGTTAATTTCAAACCAAACCGAATTGAGTTTAAACACAAAAGTTATCCTTAATTTTGATTCGAGCATATGTCGGCTCGAAATGAATAAATAAAATTTGAGTGGATAGAAATTTAAATTTCACTTAAATTTTAATTAAGGAAAGTTCAATTTTTAAATTTAAGAAGTTAATTTTAATTCAAGATATCAATTTTTTCCTAGGTTGATTAGGCCACGGGCCAAAAGAGTCGGCCCGACTAGATCACAGACACTGACCAATCCGGCCCAGCTCGGCTTGTGACCCGACCATTATTTCAAAATAGACATCATTTTTGACTTTTTAAAAAATATATATATGATGGGTCAGATTATCTGGGCTGACCTATTTCGGTCCGTTGAGCTACAAGCCACCCTACTCTATGGTCGGGCCGGGCGAGGGTTAACATTCCTAATTCTAATCATAATAATTAAAATTAATATAAAATTCAAAATTCAAACAATTTTTTTTTATCTACCTTGAATTTAATCACACTTCAAATCGGACCAATTTAAAAATTTTTGAAACATACTTAATCATATATTATTATAATTTTTATTCAGCCTCATTTTTTCATAAAATTAATAATCTTAATAAGCCTATTGTATAAATTAAAAGATCTCCTAAACTCCAAAGCAATGTCTGTTTTTTTTTTTAAAAAAATCTAAGTCTAGATGAAGAGTTAAAAAGTATCAAATCATAATTTGGTAGATATCAATATAATTTTTGAAATAAAAGTAATAATTACGAAAAACACAACTGAGAGTGATTAGCCACATGAACAACCTAGAAAACGACCTTTTTTTGCATTAAGCACCCAAATCACAAGTCCTGTAACTTTCACTTCAATTATGGAACGAAAAGTATGCGTAACTTTGTGAAAAAGCTTTGAAATCAATGCCAATTGGCACATGAACTCCTTCATACTTTGTGAAAAAGCTTTGAAATCAATGCCAATTGGCACATGAACTCCTTCTTTCAAGCCATGACAAACAGGAAGAATAAATTCCTTCCTTTCTATTGCAAACTTTTTTCTTTTTGTTTTTTCTTTTTCTTTTTCTTTTTCCTTTTCCTTATCAAATAACTTAAAAGTAAAACCTGTCATATACGCAAATCACCAAAAGCTATATATGAAAATAACGTAATTGATATGATATTTTCATTCAAGAATGTCCTGTAAGACGCGAACTAGCTACAATATGCACGTAACTTCTTGTCCCGTTCTAGAATACGAGATTTGTTGTATTCCATGTATATGTATAGGAAATTGATTTTGCAGACAGATGTTGAATTGTTGATTCCGGAAAGCATGACAGGTTGCTGACTTTTTATGTATGTTAATTTTTTTTATGGACGGAAACTGAAAACAATTATCAGGCACTGTGGAAAGCTAATGAAGGCTTAAAAAACACATTTTGAAAGTGCCATTGCTTTTCAAAAGCAACTTCTCTTAAAGTAGCATCTCTTGAATCCCACCAAAATATCCTTCATTGGTTCCTCCTTTTCACTCTCTATATAACTCCTCCATTTCATAGCTCTATTTTCTGTCACATGAGAATCCTCACTTCATGCAACCAAAGGTGTCTCCTAAAGAACTACTCGATCATCCATCTTGACCACTCTCTAGATCTTTGTAGTTCCATCAACAATTAAAACATAGAAATCTTAATTGAGGGTGAAAACACGTAATCCTGTTCAGCAGATGTCATTGGTATATATACAGTTACAATAGCTAAGAGGTAAGCATATACAGAGATATTTTATGGATGCTAATTATCTTTTCTAACTATCTTGATTTTACAAATAACTTTTTGTTACAACTAAACCAAATTTGTTGATAGCAGGTTGAAATTCGACCTTATCTCCGATAACAATGGATGCGATTACCAATTTTGGAAAGCATCAAACCATTGACCGTTACAAGACTCGTCAGTTTGTTCACAGCCTATTTTCTCACTTGCTCACTGCAATGACATGCACTTTACTATGTTCCTACACTTACTGGGTGCCCTCTTTACGTTCTTCCCTGGAGCAACTTCTCTTCCTATCTCTCCCAAAAATGTTATCTTCCTTCCTCTGCCCCAAATGGTTGTTTATAGTAGTTAATGTTATTGTTGTTTATCTCGTCGGAGAATCAAAGCTCCTGGGGTCACCCACCTTTTCTTGTTCGTCATCAGCTGAAATTTACGAGGAGTATGTTGAACGAAGTAAAAGTTTCAGAAGATCATCAGTGTCCAGCCGTCCACAAACCACAGAGCAGAGTAAGTTAGAATTGAATTTGGTTGAGAATAGACACGTGCTCGACGATGAAAAAGAAGAAGAAGGAATGTTGTCAGCGGAAGACAAACATCAAGTTCCAGAAGAGGAACAAGAAGAAGAGGAAAAGGAAAAGGACAGGGAAGTTGAAGAAGACTGTGAAGAACAAGAGGAAAAGGTTGGAGAAGAAGAGATTGGATTGCCAGCTGATGAACTAAACAAAAGAGTAGAGGAGTTCATTGCAAGGATTAACAAACAAAGATGGCTTGAAGAGAAGTTGCTAGTTAGTTGCATGGCATGATTAATCTGACAGAGTCCAAAATTATCAAACGCGCACTATGTATGTAGCTTTCGTGCTAGTCATTGATTTTGGCGGAAACTAGCCATGTTGCTATCGTTTGTGCTTGGTAGAAATTGGCGTACCTAAGCATAGTTTCAATGAAATCGTTCATGTCTTCAATTCGTTTCATCGTACACCATCAAATTTTTAATGAAAAATGAATCAACATGAACATCAAACAACTTTCGCATTCAATTTAGACCGTGACTTATGTTTTATTTTCATAACTCTCATATTTGGCATACAATCATAACTGTCAGGGTATCATTTGTAATAAGTAACGTTATCTTAATTATGTACCTCGATCGAACGTGAAAGGGCAAAAAATCGAAAAAAAATAGAAATATCTGATTTTCCGATCTAAACTTTAAACGAGCTTTTCGAAACTAAAATGATCTCGAAATTACCGTCGTCTTTATAGGAATCTATCACCAAAATACGGGCTAGATCTTTCTACAGTTTTCTTAATACTTAAGCTTTCTTAATGGGTCAAAAATTCCTTATGTTTACGATTGATATGAGCAACTGTAGGAGACCTTAACCTATTTATATAGCTTTCATATCGGGCTTCCCCATCACAAGGCTGATATAGACTAGGTTCACAATAAAAGGAATTCTTTGCCATCCGTACTTTGATCCATTGATTTAGATCATTTATTGAGCTACTTTAGTATCTTTATTACATAACTTAACCAATAATTTATTTAAAATCAAATAATGTAATTAAATGTTATCCACTTAATGAGAAAATGACAAAATTACCCTTAAAAGCAAAAATGTCTAAATCTTTCACATTACTGGCATAAATAGTTTCTCTATCATATTATACAGTATCAACAAAATTCTCATATGAATTTGGTAAGGAGCGTAAAAAGATTATAGCTGATCCTTGTCTCCAATTTTAACTCCAATACTTTGAAGATCTCAAATGATCTAATTAAAATTATCAATGTGATTTTTTGTTGTGTAAACATCCTTAAGGTATATAAACATTACTTTTGAAAAAAACTACTTCTCCTTGTTATTGTGAAAAAAAGAATACAAGGAGAAGTATGACCAAAACTACCACCTTTTATAACTCTTAACAAGGTATGTATTGAGTTAATTACAATGAAACTCTATTACCACATTGATTAATCCCAAGAACATTGATATTCTATTTCCACTAAAACTCTATTTCATGGAAAGCTTAAAATTACTAAAATTTAGGTTATATCTCATAATTCTAAAACTATGTTCTTTTCTTTCCTTCCTTCTATCTACCCAAAATTTCCACTATGAAATTAGTGACATGAAAAACTAAATATTTCGATTATAACTCACCTACAATTCTTAATCAAGATAATTTATGGAGAATAGAGATATTTGCAAACATTAATCATATTGAGTATGGTATTTAATTTTAAAATAATTTATGAATTATTATACAGCCAAATAACTTAATTAGTGCTTACTCAAAAAGTTACAAATGCGGTTCCATTGTTACATATATATATATATAGATAAGATAGTCCAAAGGTTGGTTTAAAAGTTGATATATTTTATCGACCTCCAAATACTTCTCAGAATAGAAGTGATGGTTCATTTTATATTAGAATTTATTCTCAATTATTATAGTGTTATTTGATTAGAATTTACAAATTTATTGAATAACTTATCTAATTAAAATAATAATTAGCACACTAAATATGTAAAGAGACACGAGATTACACATGCATGGGATGAAAAAATATGTACAGCCCATTAGATGAAAACATAAACTTGTGGTGGTGGAATATTAATGCCAATAGAATATTTTACTTTAGAAATGAAAGGTACGTAGTGTAGTTCCTAATTTCGAGACGAGATGAGAGTGAAGTCCCTGTGTTTTCTAGGGCCAGCTAGTTTCCATCCATCCGCTTTTGTGACCTTGACCTCTTTGATTGAACAATTCGTTCCTTAATACCTAAGGGATTCGTACTAGTATAATTTTACACATGGCGGGTGGGTGCTCTTTTTGTCTGCGCATGCCTAACTTGCCTGCACCTTCTGTCTTCGAAATTTCTGCAGGAAAGGACTGTTATTGTTATTGTTCTAAAGGGGTCTTGGTCTCGGGCTCGTTTATGTTACAGAACAAGAGTTCTGAGCTTTTGAAGGCCTCAAATGGATGAGTACGTAGTTGGGTACATGTTTTCGAGCTTTTTAGATCAGGATATGTTCCTGACCAATTAAAATATAATTGGGTTTGAGAGAATAAAGCCGAGGCCTACCTTATGCTAAGTGGTAATTTACCAAACAAAACTTGGAATCAGCCGACTTCCAAACAAAAAAGAACCGTATATTCTTTGCTTAATTGCTTGACCCGTCAGCCAAAGCAAGCAGCCCCAAGTCCTTTTCCTCTCAACTCAAGTCTAAAATTTTAGTATTCATCATTCAACCGATAAAATACTTTTTATTATTAAAAGTTTTATTTACTTTGGTACTGAATTAATCCTTACAGATAAGCAATATTCTAGTAATTACATCTTTTTTTATTTCCGTTTAAACCAATCCCTAAGAAGCATTAATTATTTATATTATACTATTTACACCGAAAAATAGGTTCGGCCCATTTTTACTGTTTTAGGCTAAAAATCCGAAGCCCAAAAAAAAGTTCATGGTTCAAAGTCCAGACACTGGCCTTGGTCTATCAGATTTCAGTGTCTAGCAAAGAAGAACGTATTAGAGTTGGAGTTGAATTGGGAGTCTAGGAATCTAAATTTAAAGAAGAGATAAAAGGATAAGATGATAGCCACCAACCCAAACTCTATCTCTATTGGATAAGATAGGGTTTTATCCAAATCTTTATCTTTATCTAGAAAGATAAAATTTTATCAAGATTACAAGTTGAATTGGACTGGGACACTCAACATCTTCGGCTATAAATAGGAGTTTTGAAGAAGAAAGAAGGGCTACAACCTCTGACATATTAAAAGTCTGGCATCCTAGCAAATCTTTGAATTCTTTAGCTTATTATTTTCAGCAATCTTTTATTTTTCCTAGCTTAGTCCTTTCCTTTTCAATTGTTCTCAGTAAATTTTCGATTTCTTAGTCATTGCGTTTTGCCGATTTGTTTATCAATAAAGCAAAGTTCTTTCTGTTAGATTTTTGTCCCTTTCTAGCAATACATAGTTGTTTTGATTTCAATCAGATTACAAGGCGCAATCTTTTTCTTTATTTCTTTAGTTTGGAAATACTTTAAATTCCTAGCACGCTCGCAAACTGAAACAAAGGGCTACGTGTTGTCCTTTAGTCAAAATAAAGGCCAAACATATTTTTGGCACGCCCAGTGGGACCCACGCAATAACAAGAACAAGATCTAATAAAAGTACTAATGTTTCCTTCGGCGGAGACGATGATATGAAAAAAGTTGCAACAGCAACGCAGGAAGACCAACCTCAACCCGTTGAGTTAAGTCAAGCAAGCAACATTAAGACCCTTTTGATAAAGGTTCTGGAGGCCATAGAGAAGTCGGCGGCTAAGACGGACACTCTCCTGAACACTATGGGGAGTAACCAAAAGGAGCTTTTAGCCGCGGTCAGCGGATCTGCCATGCCAGGAAAAGACAGGGGCATATGCGGAGAAGAGTCAAGCAAGACGTTGCGCCAAGCTGAGTCGCAGGCCAGTAAGTTACCAGTGGCCGCAAAAAATCAACTAGTGGCGATCACGGTCACTCCAACTGGAGGTGAAGGGTCGTCAGCCAAGACAGCCAAATTGGGAGAAACTTCTCCTGTGAAGGTGCTCGGGGGGCAGTCCACCAGGATTGACAACCTCAACAAGGAGAAACAGCTAGTGACCACTTACTAGCCACCGCACAGAAGGGATGAGACACCGAGTGCTGCTATGCCTC
>JAOQMS010000003.1:7195867-7220044 GCA_027563885.1 Erythroxylum longipes | reverse complement strand
ATAGGCACTATTTTTATGTTCTGTCCCCTGCAACCAAACACATTTCTGTTCTTGAGACGGAGACAATTGTTTCTGTTCTGTCCATCACAACCAAACAGCTTACTGTCTCCAATTTCTGTTCTGTTCTGTCTCTAAATTTCTGTCTCTAAATTTCTGTCTCGTTCCGTCTCTACATATTGGAGACAGTAACCAAACAGACTGTTAAGTCCATCGCAGCCAAGGAGTCCTCCCAAGAGAGCTCTTCTTCCAGTGCGACACTAATGGAGGCTAGAGCCTACGGAGAATAAAGACAAGTCAGCAAGGATGTACCAGCATAAAGGGAGAAGGTAGTTGGTAACGCAAAGTCCATACAGTCGTAGGAGAAGAAGCTTGGTCACCTGTAGTTCTGGTGCCCGTGATGTCCTTCGTGACCACAGGTTCGGTGTCCTGTTGGTCACCAGCAACTCCCAAACCCCGGGTGACCTCAAGGAAGCTCAGGACTTCCTCCTCCTCACCTGCCCCTCTGAATCTTCATCACTGGTGACCTCCAGAATACCAGTGACCGCCCTAAATGTTGGTTGACTAGCCAACCTTCCAGATCTGCGGGAACCAGCAAAAGCAGCTTTCTTCTTGTCCAGTGTCTTTTTAACTTTGACACTGAGGAAGACTTTGGATTGTTTAGGTGTTTTCTCACCTGAGAGAGCTGCAAACCAAGGATGAAATTAGAAGGGAATAGAGAAAGGAAGAGATGAAGAGAAATGGTGATTACCTTGGTCAGTCTTGCGAACTTTGCTTTTGGCGGAGGCAGCAGACAATTTTCCTCTGGAGGCCGAGGGAGAGAGAACACCTAAAAGGAAAGAAGAAAGTTAAATATCGGCATAAAGTTCTCAGTAATAAGGAAGGTTAGAAGTTAAAAGATATACCTTGAGCAGGCGGGGAAAGTATGAAGGTCTGAGAAACATGCCGCCACCAGGAATCAAAGGAATTGGCCATCGAGACCGGATCCCTTTCAACACAGACGATTGGCCTGATTCCAGTGTCAGACAGCTTCTTCTGTCGCCTCTCGATGAATTCTTTAATTTCGGCGTCTCTGCCTCTAATAAAGAGACCCTACTACCATCTGGCTTAGAGAGACGCTGGATAGCGTCCGGACAGTCCTGCGTCAAACCAAACTGACAGCACCACAGTTGCGGCATATAAATTTCACAGCAGACTCCCAGCTGCTTATCACCTCCTTTCAGCATAGCAGAGGTCCCACTCAAAAGATGCCAAGCCTCGCAAACCAGACGCCAATCTTTTTCATGCTCCTCGAGTAGGCCGGACACATACCGCTGTAAATGCACCGGGAGGACGTCCCATTCCTCGCTGTGGTCAAAAAGAAACATAGGAGGGGCATCTTGCCCCCTCAAGTTCAGAAAATACTTCACCACCTCTTCCTGAGGTGAAGAGCAGGGACAGCAAGAAGCTGCAATCCCAGGGGCAACTTCATTCCTCCAAATAGCAGCTGAAGAGCGCAGAGCTGGGAAGTACAGAAGGAGCCACAGCTGGAGAAGCCAAGCAGACGGAGGTAGCTCTTTGAATGGCTCCGAGGTAACAGCCACATATAGTCCCTGATAACAGTGGCCAAGGAAAATGCTGGCTAGGGAGACCTGTTGACCCTGGTGGAGCACGAGGGCCAAATTCTTGGTCTCCTTTGTAAGTCTTTCGGCTGGGGAGCAAGTAATGTACTTGACGACCAAATACCACATCAGAGCCAAGTTTTGACTTGGCAGGTCCAAGTCTTTGGCTTGCCTCACCACCTACAAGAGAGGGAAACGAGTAGTTAGAAATACTGAAAAGCAGAGGGGAAGCAGGCGGTAGTCAAGTTAAGAGATACTCACCCCACTTAAGGAAGAAGCGGTGGGCAGAGAAACTAATGCATCCTCCAAAGAGCTGTCTTCCTCCGGGAAAACAACAGAAGCTGCCTCCTCTCTCCGCAATGGGAGGCTAGTAATCGCCACCACATCCCGTAAAGTCACCAACATCAGACCATGGGGAAAGAGGAAAGAATTGCAGCTATGACTCTAGAAGTGTAGGGCCCCCATAATTAGGTCCATGTTGAAATACTGTTGGTGTAGAGACAACTCAATGAGATCAGCAACACCAGCCTGCTTCCAGTAACTCTCGAAATGTGGCCGTAAAGTGGCCACCTAAGCTCCATACTCCGATGCGTTGGGAATCCACGTCCTTTGTTTACCAGGTACATTGAAAGAATCGTGATGGAGATGAATGGTTTCTCCCTTAAGTAGCGGAAAAGGCATGTCCAGAGGAGTTGGGAAGGACGGAGAAACAGTCAGGCACTAGCGAAAGCCACCATAAGTAATAAAAGACGTTAAGACCAAAGGAAATTTAGAAGGGTAAAGAAACACAAAAGAGAGGTCTATACTCGTTTGATGACCAAGTCCGTAGATGCAAGAAGAGCTAGAGAAATTTCCGAGTCTGCAATACAAAAATGGGAGGTCAGTTCCTGAGGAAATTTTGGCAGAGTTCCCCCTGTAATTGGGAGTCCCCAAAATTACCTTCAAGCAAACACACCCCAATACTCACTACATTAATCAAGCAACAATTCCTGAACTTCAAATTTCAGAGACACCCGAAACCTTGGAGGTCACTGAGAACTCTCAAGGTCACCAGAAACCGCAGTAGTCACCAGAAAGTACAATGGTCACCCAAAATTGAAATGATGGAGTTCGAGAAGATTCGTACCTAACATCCTGTTGAATGATTTGCAGAGCTTGTGACGGTCGAAAGAAGGAAGTGCTTCTGGAAAAGAATGTGGTTTATTAGAGTTAACGAAAGTCGTAGAAATGAAAAGAGGAGAAGGAAGCGCAGGCTTACCGACGGGACACTTTCAGACGACTGGACTTTTTCAGACGACTGGACTTCAACGATGTTAGAAAGCTAAACGCTGAGAGATTGTGCGACGGTGTTGACGACAACGGGACGGTGGGAGTGCCAGGAGAAAAAGAGAAGAAAATTTGGGCAAGTTTTTGAAAAACCATCTTCTCGGGTGGTTAATAGAGAACAAGGAGTAGCCCTTATATATTGACGGCATTAGAGTCTTTTGAGAGCTGGCGAGGTTATGTTTTAAAAGGGAGCATCGAATGGGTCTGCCTCGGGGTTGCTATTTGGTGCAGTATTTGTCGGAGAACCTTTTGAAATTTCGATGTCCGTGTCCATTCAATGACTTAGGCCATCTCCAACCATTACACCAAATTTGGTGTAAAATGGAATATTCCCAAAATCTTTTTACACCAAATTTGGTGTTACTTCAACCATTCTACACCAAAATTTTACACCAAAATTTCTACACCAAAATTTTTCAAAGAATATACCAAAATAATTTAGTTATTAATTAAATTAATTTATATTTATACAATAATTTTTATTTATTTATTTATTCATTAAAAATTAAAATAAAATAATTATTCTTAATTAATTAATATATGCTTTATATTAAATTAATATTATTTATAAAATATATTTAATATTATTGCAACAACAAATTAATAACATACATAAATATAAACTGATTAAAATTTCTCATTTAACCTCTAATCATTTAAATTTCCATATTGTTCCCACAAATGTTCAATCAATACATTACGAAGTTCATAATGAGCTTCTTTATCTCTAATTTGCCTATGTCTAGCTAGGAATTCTTGAAATATAACTGTGTCGTCTCTATTGATATTAATTTCAGGGGTTGGCGTTTCGTTCCAATCTTGTATGACCGTTTGAGTATCATGTTCATCCTCAATGATCATATTGTGCATTATAATGAATGCTGACATAATATCATGTAATACGAATTTTGATTTTGGAGGAAACGGGGATGACCTTCCAAACTATTAATTATTTATGTTAAATTAATATTTTCAAGTGCTTTAGTTTTCTTTTTAAGTTGATTGTTGTAATTTTAGTTTGATTATAATATCGAGTCTGATTTCCATTGTAATTTATTTTAGTCTTGTTGTAATTTCAAATATTTTTGTTGAGTTTTAATTTTTAAAATCAATGGTGTGGTTTAAATTTATGTACTTTTTATTTCAAATTATCTTTTTATTCTTAACATATTTTATTAATGAATTTATAACACTTATAAATAAGAATTAAAAATAAATATTAAAAATATATTTAATATTATATTTAATATTAGTCTCGTTTTAAATGTCTCAATGAGATCTTTGTAATGATATATTTTGTGTAAAGTAATATATATTTTAAATTTAATTACTTAGTAAATTATGTAAATAAATCAATTTGTAAAAAGAGCATAAAAGGAATATGTTAAAAAATAATTAGATAAAGTTGGCTTTTTGTACTTTTGGTGTGAAGATTTGGTGTCTTCCTTGGAATGAATTTATTGCACCAAAACACCAAATTTGGTGTTTTGGTACCTTGGTTGGAGATGGCCTTATGTTCGGATGGCCAGTACAAGGAGTTACTTGAGTTATTACCAATCAGAGGTGGAGGACTTTTGGGTATAACCTTAAGAGACAAAATATCTAAAGGATCTAACCAGATGTTCAAAGACCACCATAAGGCTTATAAAAATGTTGCAGGGGGCAATTGTTTACACCGAACAATGGGTTCGGCCCATTTTTACTGTTTTAGGCCGAAAATTCGAAGCCCAAAAGAAAGTCCATGGTTCGAAGTCCAGACACTAACCTTGGCCCATCAGATTTCAGTGTCCAATAGAGAAGGACGTATTAGAGTTGGAGTTGAATTGGGAGTCTAGGAATCCAAATTTAAAGAGGAGATAAAAAGGATAAGATTATAGTCACTAGCCCAAACTCTATCTCTACTAGATAAGATAGGGTTTTATCCAAATCTTATCTTTATCTAGAAAGATAAAATTTTATCAAGATTATAAGTTGAATTGGACTGGGACACTCAACATCTTCGACTATAAATAAGAGTTTTAAAGAAGAAAGAAGAGCTACAACCTCTGACATATCAAAAGCCTAGCATCCCAGCAAATCTTTGAATTCTTTAGCTTATTATTTTCGGTAATCTTTTATTTTTCCTAGCCTTAGTCTTTTCCTTTTCAATTGTTCTCAGCAAATTTTCGATTCCTTAATCATTGCGTTTTGCCGATTTGTTTATCAATAAAGCAAAGTTCTTTCTGTTAGATTTTTGTCCCTTTCTAGCAATACACAGTCGTTTTGATTTTAGTCAGATTAGAAGGCACAATCTTTTTCCTTATTTTTTTAGTTTGGAAATACTTTAAATTCCTGACAAGCTCGCAAACCGAAACAAAGGGCTATGTGTTGTCCTTTAGTCAAAATAAAGGCCAAACATATACCAATCAATGAGCATACAATTAACTGACGTTATATTTAATTGAATCACAAATGAAAAGTCTTAGCTTATGTCTTGAATAATGAGTTAAATACTAAGTAGAGTTGGAACATTTAATACCGAGGGGTTGGTGGCTCTGACCTTCTCACAAGGAAAAAAAACAAAAGCAATTTGTGCTCCTGTAGTAATATGTCATGTCATGTTGGTCCAGAAAGTACAGCGGCGTTTAAGCACAAGCGACTTTCCATGCAATTCCTGACTTCTTAATTTATAAATTTGCCCTCTCATGGTCACATTAAGCTCACAACTTGGTTCGTTACTGTTCAAAGGTATGGGCGCTACACAACTTTTACCTACACCAGAACTCTGAAATTTTATGTGCAGTTGACTTATTTATTTCGGCAGCTTATTTTCACAGTCAATTATTAGATGAGACTCGCCCTTCAGATGGTCTAAGTGGTTGGACCAAGTTCTTTTCAAAAGATTTATAAGTTATTGCATGTATTTTAAATTATTTTATTGAAATAATGTATTCCAATTATGTAATTTATAAAATTTAAATTACATTATATATATGATTAATTATTCTTTACACGGCTAGTTATCCATTATAAAAGAAAAAAAAATGATATAACCTAAGAGCAACGTTTTACACATTTGAATAGTACTCCTCAACTTCTTTTGCATGTTTTCCACATTCAGCATATTCTTGGCGATGAACATGGGCATAGGTTATTCAAGTGAAAGGGACTGATTTTTCAAAGGTTTTTCATTCTTAAATGGAGAAACTAATAGGAATGCTTTGGTTTGGCTTAGTTTTTTCTCATAGAAAATTACAACAAGAGTCTCAGAATGAACAAGGTTGACTGTACTCAACCTAATAAAAAAGTGTCGAGAAAAAAAAAATTCCTACTAATTTCAATTTTAAAAAAACATTATTTTTCTTTGGTCTTCATATCATGTCAGAAAGAAGAAACAAGAAAGCCAAAGTGGACTCTCGACCCAGGTGTCAAAGAAGGCGTACAAGCAAATTTAGTCATTACCGTCAGATTAAACATTGTTTAACTAACCCTAATCAGCGTCATTAAATCCAATTCCAAGTGTTTTTCTAAAATCAACTTCTTAATCATACCATAGAAAAGAGAGAGGAAAGTGTTATTGTTCTTCTTGAAGGCAAAAGACAACAAAACAGCAACCTTTCGGAGATCTCAAGGGCCCAATACCTTGGTGTATCCGAACACATTTCTCAACTTTTTAACTCTGTTCTTCTCAAGTTCTTTTACTTGATATATTGTCTTCTTTGTTTTCTGGGTACATACAGATACCAAGTTTAGGTGCCTAGAGACAGTAGTTGATAAGAAATGGCGAACCTTTCTTCAACGCATTGTCGTTCTTATTCGTCTTCCTATTGCCTGTTCTCTTCATCAATTAACGAACAACACCATCGCGCCAACTTTTCGATTCCTACAAGGAGGGTCTTTACTGCTAAGACGTCTCTTCATTCTCAGAGAATTTCCCATCCTGATGTTGTTCTGATGCAAGATGGTTAGACGTTGTTGGCATTTTATATTGTGTTTTCTCTATTTTCAACGAAATGATTGCTGTTTTAAAGTTTAGATCCTTTTTATTACTGAGTTTAATTGAATCGCCTGATGGGTCCGTTGTCTGCCTATTAATCATGCCGGAAACTGACAGAACTTGGTAAATGTAATTGGGAATTGTTTTGTTTAGGTGTTAAAAGTTAGCTGCTTGAATTATCCGGCAAGTCAATGTTGCGTTATTCCTGAGTCAGTTAGATTCTTTTGAGACTTGTCTTTTACCGTTTTTCTTAAAATGATTATTGAGTGTAGGTGCGGTGGCCAGTCCAGCGAACCCAGCTGAAAATGAGATTCCTTTCAAAACTTTGAAAAAAGGCTTGTTGTCGTCAGTGACTTCTTCAGAAGAATTCATTGAAACTGCTGGTTTTGATGTCAATAAGAATGAATCAACTGTCAGCATCACTGTGGTTGGTGCCTCCGGTGACCTTGCCAAGAAGAAGATATTTCCTGCCCTTTTTGCTCTTTATTACGAGGGTTGTCTTCCCGAGGTTCGATTTCCAGTACGCTTTTGGTTTCTTCTTCAATTGAAGTTTGGTTTAATTATTCTCTTAGTTTGGAAAATATGCAGCGTTTTCATGATACATTCAGATTGGTATGTTGAGTCGTGATCATTTTTGTAGCATTTTACTGTATTTGGCTATGCACGGAGTAAGATGACAGATGCTGAACTTAGAAACATGGTTAGCAAGACCCTTACTTGCAGGATTGATAAGAGGTTATTCAATCTCTATACTTTAGCTCTGCCATGAAATTTGAATTCTGAATGCATCTCTTACTGCAACTTTTGAAGACATATAAAATGATGCAGGAGCATTCTGAAAACGAGTCAATTTTATCAGGTTTGGACCTTGCCTTACATCATAGAATCTTATATGCATTGCTGATTGTAATTTCAGGGAGAACTGTGGTGAAAAGATGGATCAGTTTCTGAAGAGATGCTTCTACCACTCTGGTCAGTACGATTGTGGGGACAATTTTGCAGAGCTGGACAAGAAACTCAAAGAACATGAGGTGATCATAACTTGGCCTAGACGTTTTGACATAACCAGCAATTTCTTTAGATGCAAGAGAGGTTAGGGGTGGTTTCAGATAAGCAACTAAATCTTATCATTGTCAGTCAAGATTAAGCCAAATTTTTTTCCAAAAAAAAAATTAAGCCAAATTTTGGCTCTTGTTTATGACTCGTGTTGGATCTTGTGTTGATCATGCTTGTTCTACAAAATAGAAAGCTTGGTCATTATATTATGTTACTGCATTGTTTTACCATAAGATGCTGAGGTTGATCTCTTTGGTTGGATGGACAGAGACTTGTTCTATTTAACATGTTCTCATTCTTTACGTGACGCCTTCTACTTTTCTAGGTATCTTTTATATCCTTTCCTAGGTTGTTGGGATTTCAGGCTGATCCTTGGTTTCCTGAGTTTGTTTTTAGGGTTATTCTGAGCTTGAGGTTTTCTCTTTGCAATTCCATTGATGATCCAATAACTCAAATGCTATTTAATTGAATCACATTCTCATGCACAGGGTGGGAGAGTTTCCAATCGCCTCTTTTACCTGTCAATTCCACCCAACATATTCATAGATGCAGTAAGATGTGCAAGCTCAACTGCTTCATCTAGTGTTGGCTGGACCAGGGTCATTGTTGAGAAACCCTTTGGCCGGGATTCAGAGTCATCTGCTGCTTTGACGAAATCCCTCAAACAGTACCTAGGGGAAGATCAAATATTTAGGTGAAGATTTTAGAAATTCAAGAATCTATTCGGAGGAAGGTTCATATTCTGACCTGATGTTCTTTTTTCAGGATAGACCACTATTTGGGAAAGGAGCTGGTGGAAAACCTATCTGTGCTCCGCTTCTCAAATCTTATTTTTGAACCTTTGTGGTCAAGGCAGTATATCAGAAATGTCCAATTTTTATTCTCTGAAGATTTTGGGACTGAAGGACGTGGAGGGTACTTTTTTTCTCCAATGACCCTATTGTCCTAAATCAGAATCAGTACGCTGTGACTTATTTTCTTCAATTGGTTAAACCAGGTACTTTGACAATTATGGAATAATAAGGGATATAATGCAGAACCATCTTCTTCAGATACTAGCACTTTTTGCCATGGAAACTCCTGTTAGTTTGGATGCAGAAGACATCAGAAATGAGAAGGTTTCTATCTACATTCTGAATAATGGGCTTTCCCAGATTCAATGTTATATTCTGTGTTCGTAACCTGGATGTGTAGCAATCTGATATTTCATTTTTTGGATTTAATTTCTTTGATTGTTGGTCACAGGTCAAAGTCTTACGATCAATGAGACCAATACGACTTGAAGATGTGGTCATTGGACAGTACAAGAGTCACACTAGAGGAGGAGTTACTTATCCAGCCTACACAGATGATAAGACTGTGCCAAAAGACAGCCTAACCCCTACTTTTGCGGCAGCTGCTCTTTTCATAGATAATGCAAGATGGGACGGAGTGCCCTTTCTGATGAAAGCTGGCAAAGCATTGCATACAAAGAGGTAGGCAGCATTATGCAACTTGCAGCCTGTATAATAATATGAAACTGATTATGTTGTTTAATACCCGCAATTTACCTGTTTCCCTCAGAGCCGAGATCAGGGTACAGTTCAGACATGTGCCTGGCAACTTGTACAATCGGAATTTCGGAACAGATCTTGATCGGGCTACAAATGAGCTTGTTATCCGAGTGCAACCAGATGAAGCTATATATTTGAAGATAAATAACAAAGTCCCCGGATTGGGAATGAGATTGGACCGTAGCAACCTGAATCTTCACTATGCAGCAAGGTATTTCATTTTTTGAATTTTATGCATAAGAAATTTGCATCATGTAAGCATCCCATCTCCATTTTTTTAGTTTAAGCTCGCAAATCCCTGACTACTATAATATTTTCTTTAGCCGGTAAACATGTGAAATCTTAGGATTAGTTTTCCTTTTCTTTCCCATGTAAACTGAAGCATAACTTACAACTACCGTATGGGCTGCCCTTGTCCAAAGTGAACAAATTGCAATAAAGACGATCTCCCTTTCTGATCATTATTACTTGATAAGTCTTGCTCAAAATTCATTTTACTGATTGTTGTAATACTCAATCAAACATCCAGATACTCAAAGGAGATTCCAGATGCATATGAGAGGCTTCTGCTTGATGCGATTGAAGGTGAAAGAAGATTATTTATCAGGAGTGATGAGCTGGATGCTGCTTGGGCACTCTTCACTCCAGTTCTGAAGGAGTTAGAAGAGAAAAAGATTAACCCTGAGTACTACCCTTACGGTAGTAGGGGCCCTGTTGGGGCTCACTATCTTGCAGCAAGATACAATGTGAGATGGGGCGATCTTGGTATAGAGCCATAACCCTTGCATTTTCTTTTGACATTTTTATTATAACGAGAAAAGCAGATTGGTTGTAACTTGAATATACTTATTGGCTACGTGAATCACCTTGGAGTTAAAACAGCTCTTGTAAATGGAACTCTATGGAAGATAAGAAGCATGGAGCTTACTTATGTATAACTGTAATGGAAGAGAAGGGTTAGTTCATTAGTTCTGAAGGCATATTTCCTACATTTTCTCCCTTGAGAATACATACACTGATGCCCTGTCTGTTCTAGCTTCTGAAACCAAATAATTTGTCTCCCGCAAGATATAATATGCTTCTCAAAATCTATCATTTCACATCAAAATCGAACATTTATGAGATATGTCAGTAACAACCTCAAAAATCTTCATCCTGGTAAGAGTCCTGGTTCCTTAAAGGAGAGTTCTTTTCTGATTAAAAAAGAGATGTGCGTTTAACTTGTGCCTTTGGATTCGTCTCATTTACTTCCTGTTCAATAGTACGATAGTAGGTATTTGACATTTCAGATCTTCCATGAGTTCTTTTATTAGAGCAACTCCAACCCTCCTGGATCACTCTAATCACACGCCAATCTCTTCCTTATTTTGGAGGAGAGCTAATTTAGAGGAATACTGTAGCTCCTCCATTACTATTCTCTTTTTTTTTGTTTTTGTTTTTTTTTCTTTTTCCTTCCTTTTTCATTAATTCAATTTTTTTAATTTTTAATTAATTATTTTTTATTTAAATAAAATTTCAAAATTTTCATTATATATTTATTTATCTTTATAATTATTTTAAGGATTAATTTCATATTTATAAATTTTTTCATTATATATTTATAATTTTATAATTATTTACTTATGAATAAAGATTTTTAACAAAAATTTTTAAAAATATTCATTAGAAAATTTCAAAAGAATATGCTGAAAATATTCTTTTTTGGTGTGAAAAATAGAGTTGTGAGTTGAAGTAAAAAACACTATAACATCTTTAAAATAGAGGAAACTTTACTTTATTTTGGAGGAATGGGTTGGTGATGGCCTCATGGTCTTAGTAGTTGGGAAAGGCATACCACAGGGTTATAGTTTATAGTTTTCGAGGAGTACAGCTACTGTTTGTATATTAACTTCGACATCGTCATCTTTTATATATCAGAAAAGCTTAGAATAGTTTGAAAGGTAAAATTTGCATGATATTACTGTTTTTCAGAAGCAAAATACTTCCTAGAAAATATGGTGAGAAACTGCTTCTGCGAAAAATTATTTTTAACGAATTTGGCAGATCCAGCCCACGGCTATCCCTACGGAAGTCAAGGTAAAATAAGTTCAAACCATAACCAATCAATGCTTTCTATTAACTCTGACTCTAAAAGGGTATAATATTAACGTGCAGTGAGTAGCAAAATGCAAAAACAGTGTAGAGAATCAGGTTTCTTTTCCAAGAACGTTTTAATTGCCAATTTTAACTTTGTTCAATGGAGCACAAAGCTAGTGTGATGAAATCTGTATTGGCGCTCGTTCTGGTGAGCTGAGCTTTCATGACAACCAGTCCAAGCAAAGTTGAAGGAGTGGATGGGATCTTGATGGATCCTTGTGTACTGTCCAAGTGCGTAGATGCTTGCAAGAATCTCCTCAAATCTCAGTATCAGAGCGCTTCTTGATACAATGGTCACGCTTGTTTCTGCTTTGGTGGGGCTGAACATGGCAATGCAAAACCTCCTTTCTTAAATATGTGAATATGTTCTCTTGTTCCATTTTCTTCAAGCTGAACCTGAAAGAGGAGGATCATTAATTATCACCCTTTATTCTAAGAGTGGCTGTTCTCAGCCGCCAGGTGTAGTGGTAACACGTTATCGATAATTCATTTTCTGACGTTATATAATATAGTGCAACATCTCAATTGATTCTCTTTTAGACTGTAATAACAAGACTAATCTTCTAAAACGTCGGTTCATGCACGGAGGATGATAACTACATATTTTCAGACGAACTTAAACATCAATCATTTTCACCGATTCGTGGCACATCAAGATTAAAAAAAGCCTCATGTTTTATTACTAATTAATTTATCATTTTTGAAAATCGAGAAATATTATCTGCTTAAACAAATGCATTTACATAATCAAGGCACAACATACAATTTTTTAATAAATGTATTTTTAAAACTGAAGCTAAATTAAATAGATAATAAATTAATGTTTGAAAAAATCAAGACAAAATAATATGTGCACTAAATAAATACATTTAAAATTAAAGATACAATATACAAATTTCTAAATAAATATATTTTAAATTGAATTTAATCAAACAAATATTAAATTAAAGATGACTATATAATTTTTTATTCCAAAATTAACGCAAAATAAATATATTAAAAAATATTTATAATAAAATCCATTGTATTTTTCAGCTTTACATTTAGTAAAAATGTGTTAATGTCCAATGACATTCAAAGAGGGGAAGAGAATTGATTATTTATAAAATTTAAAGAACTTTTCTATTCAATATACTCAATTAATAACAATCAATATATATACAAATAAAGGAAATTGTTAAGTATAAATCAATCAAACAATAAGATAATAACTTAGGGAGAATAAAGAAGAAAGAATAAAATTTGATTTACAGTAGTTCGACAAACAACCCTTGCATATATCCACCCGCAAGACTATTCTTAAAATTCTACTATAATTTTTCTTTCAAGATGAATAATAACTTTTGCACAATCTTTATCAATAAAGAGAAACTCTTTTATAATCTTCTTCTATGGTAAGAAGGGATCTTAATCTTACTCCGATCACCTCCAAATAAAATAATATAATACATCAAACAAATTTTATAATTCAAAATACCTCGCTTTATTATTTGATAATTTCAAATAGGGTCACTCTTATAAATATGGGGCGTAGATACTCAAATGATTAAAAACATTGAGAAATATGTGTAAAATATACCTAAATATTTGTTGATGTTCAAAGTAATGAGAAAAGGAGATATTTATAAGTTTTGGGATCCCTACTAGTTGTTAGAGCCTAAAAATAGCCATTATAAGGGCTACTTATTATGTATTAATCAATCAGTATAGCATATTGGTTTACCGGAATATATTGAATGTATTGATTCACTAACCATTGAGACCTTGATTCATAAATAGGCAAATTGATCTAATAGTGTGGATTGAATACACAAATTCACTAATTGTCGAGACGCTGGTGAGTAGGAGGTATATTAGTGGACTAGTACACACATTGCTCAACCATTAGAAATATTGGTCAACCAATATAATAAATTAACTAATGTTACAACAAATTCTCGGTAATATCAAATTTAATAAATTTAACTTATATTGGTTAATCACTAACCTATATAAGTTGACTAATCACTATAAAAGCATGATTTTAACAACTTTAAATACTTCAAATTAATTTGTTTAATGTAATTATGATTTAAACACTTTCTAAAATATTTCCTAAAGAATTTTTGAAAGATTAAAAAGATTTTTTAAAAAAATAAAAGCTTTAACACTTCTAAATAAATGAAAAGGCTCCTGCGATAAAGTAGGATGAAATGTTTATACTTAATGAATCTTTAAGATTAACAAATTAACAAAGTGACATTATAATTAATAATACAAATTGTAAAATAACCTTTATTAGTCTTGTTCTTCATTTCAACGATTACAAACTTCATCTTCTATTTATCAATTTTATAAACTATCTTTTTGAATTTATAGTTTCATTTTTAAACCATATATCTTTATATATTATCAACAATAATTAATTGGTATTAATTTAATTTGTTATGATTTTTTAAGATGAGTAATACGGTAAAAGTTGATAAAAATTTTGAAGTGAGATAAGTATAATTTATTAGTCATATTATTGTTAAATAAGTAAAGAGATAAAAAATTTTATTTTGAAATTTGAAAATGTATATTTCAATATGAATATGTGAATAACTATATCTATTATTATCTAGTTATAATTTTATAACAAACTAAGATTAACTACCAAAATAATTTGTATTCCCATTGCAAAATTATTTTAAGCTTAACTAAATTCATGTGTTTCAAATTCTTTTAATCTCATATAGAATTAATCTCTTCCAATATGCATTATTAAACTAAAATATATTATTTAATATTTTAAAATTGTATAAAATATTATACATGATATAAATTATTTATGAATAAATTATAATAAACTTCTTTAAATGAATTACAAGTAAATGCACATATATTAAGGAAATAGTAATTACACACCATATAACTAAACTATATTAATTTAAATAAATAAAGTTTAAATGAAATTAAAATAAAACAAAGTATTGAGTTTAATTCTAGTGTACGCTAATCTTAAGTTAGTTGAACATCATATGAGACTAATTTCTTAGCAAATCTGTCTAATTAGATGGTTAAAGGATATTTTCATATCAACTCGAGCATTAATGCAAAATAATCTCTTAATGAATTGTGTCATTTTGAATGCACCTAAAAGAATTATCTTTCCTTTTAATGTATTGAACTCATGAAGTGACTATGGTTAATGTAACCATTTAATCACATTACTCATGAAGTGACCATGGTTAATGTACCCATTTAATCACATTTCCCTAAGCTAACTCCGGTGAGTTTAGGAGGTTTTACACTTATATTGTTACGGGTCTAATTTCACTCTATCCAACTTTGTCTAATGCTCAAAACGAGTAGAGATAATTTATCCAATTTTATTCTGTTCAATTTTATCCAATGCTTAAACGATGTCGTTTTAGTTATTAGACAGAGTTGAATAAACTCATATCTAATAGTTAAAATGACGTCGTTTTGAATATTAGACATAATTAAACGGGTTAAATTAGACAGAACATTCGAACTCACTTTAGTAACAAGGCGAAACAAAGGTCTACACATCATTCAAGCTAAACAATCTAGCTTCAACTATGGATTTTTTGGAGCAGACCTAAATTTTAATTATTGAACCAAACTCAGCCAAGTCATCACCAAACCTACGTAGTTTGGGCCTATGAAACAACCCTACAATCTCAGTCTGGTAAAATCAAATCCCCACCTCTGCTCCATTATAACAGAAGAGGAAGGACACAAGAAGTCAGAACTAGTGGACTATTGTAACAAACTTCTGCGAGAGAAAGCAGGACAAAAGCTATCTGTTTTGGCATCGAATTGGTTACAGGGTTTTTGTCTCTTTACATGATGAGCTCACACTTCAGAGAGTTAATGATGGTAGCTTGGTGTCGAGACTTGGAACCAGTAACAGAAACATATGCTTCTTACGTTTTTGAAAAGCCTGTATACTTGTATGTCATATCAATATCGCAAAACTCAAAGAGTGACCATTTCATACTGTTGTAAGAGCATAACACGACATGTTAGTTCTGTGTGCTCAAGGCTTCTATGTGGGCTTCCTTCGTTTCTGTACGTTACTGAACGATTTGGAACGTTTTCCTTAGGAACCATTAGAGCTAGTTTTTAAGTTAATCATAAGACGAAAGTTGCCGCTCAAGGGGGTGGTAAACTGGTAGAAGAGAACTCCCTGAACAGTCTCTAATTATAAAATTTGGAGTTCGAATTCCCGAATTTGAGCATTGCTTTTAGGCTATTCAACCCCCCAAAAAAAATCATTTTAATTGGCGAAATATAGGTTGCTCGAGTCTACTATTTTTCTATCGGATGTTCATGATTTGGTTCTAAATTGGGTATGTTCTTGGCTTATTACTATCATCACTTTCCAGTTGGATCTCGTTTGAAATCAAGGTAAAACCAAGTAAATGATTCCCCAAATAATTGAGAATTAAAGTTATTTGTGCTTGGAAAAACCCCTGAAATGAATCCAATGTTTCAAAAGATAAGAAGTAGTAGATTCAAGTACTTGATCATTACTCCACGTAGTTAGGGTCTAAACCATGTTTTTCGTTGCCTAGAGGCCATAGCTTATTGATATGTAATGTACACCTACCTGTACATGGCATTGGTGTAAAAGTGGTGTTTGACTTGAAGGACTTCGAGTTTGAACTGAACGACCAGTATCTACTTGGAGATATGCAAAAACAACTTTATTAAATGCCATCAAGACCTGTTTT
The DNA here is from genome assembly GCA_027563885.1 of Erythroxylum longipes. Taxonomy (NCBI): domain Eukaryota; kingdom Viridiplantae; phylum Streptophyta; class Magnoliopsida; order Malpighiales; family Erythroxylaceae; genus Erythroxylum; species Erythroxylum longipes. Next base: position 7,203,678 of record JAOQMS010000003.1, on the reverse strand, counting down.
CCAAAGAGGCGGTGGAGAAATGGCCTGAATTATCGGGGTTGATTTGGTTTACTGTAGCTTTAGCGGTCTACTACTACTACTGCTCTTAGAATAAAAATGGAACATGAATAATTAAATTTCATAATATTTATTTATAGTGAGTTGGTATTTTTAATAAGGCGAATTACAATTTAAATTAAGATTATGTTGAAAATTAATTTGTTGTTCTCAAGTTAAAGGCATAGTTTAAAATAAATTAAGGGGTTTTGATTAATTAGTATGAGAAACAAAAAACCCCTAATAGCTTAAAGATGTGAAAACGGCTTTCAGATAAAAGAATTTAGAGTCGCTTAAGCATGGAAACATCGTGATAAGTAGTAAAGTAACAATCTTTGTTTTTCAAAAACAATCTTCAAAATGAAGGGAATTTGGTGATATGTCAATGGCTACACTTTGCATGGGTCCCCCTTTGTCCCCAAGATGGGCAGCACATATAGAAAACAAGGTAAAGCACTAAAACAATAATCATACCTACCCATAATTACCACCCACCCCATTTGCTTTTTTCCTTGAGAAAAGTCCATTCTTCCAATGCTGTGTTGAAATTCTACGTATAGCTATCGAACTTGAAATCACAAGAAGGCTAGTTGAGTGCAGCTGACTGTAGAGTGTTCAAAAGAAAAAAGGAAAGGCCTTTCTTTACTATCAAATGCCTAACAATAACAAATGAGCGTTAGCTGGTGAAAAGACACTTGCTTCAAGATTATTGTGCAACTCTCTTCAAGTCTTAAAGTAAACAAATAAGTGCTAAAACAATACTGTCACTGTTAGCTTCTGTAATCTAGTGTTAGATCGGCTGTTTAATAATGTGGTCACCAGCCCTGGAATATGTATTGAATAAAACCCTCTAGATGTTGAACTGTAGCCCTGGAATATGTATTGAATAAAACCCTCTAGATGTTGAGCTTTACTTGCACATCAGTACCAAATATCATTCTGGTATGCTTAAGAGTCTGCACATCCTGATTCCTGAACAAGGGAAATGTTGTTGAAATGATCAAAGGTCCGTCTCTAAAGCCTCTAATAAACCCTTAGTTTTATGTATATCCACTTTCATCGCTAGACAATTTACCCTTACTTCCTAATTTTCAGTTGCTTTTGTAAGCGTACCATCAACATGGAGTGCAGAAACGTAATGAAGCCCTGTCGTTTAGAGCTTTATGATTATCCGGAGAGGAACAACCACCTGTCATCTTTTTTTCTTCTATAACCCAAATCCAATCATATAAGGTTTATCAACATGGAACAGTTAGAATAACCCATATTTCATGATTGCATTTATGTGTATACATATACACACACACTTTTGGCTTCGAGGAGGGCCCGATGATCCTAGAAGTTTAAGTAACATAACTCCCAACATCCATTGGACCCACTTGTTATTATCTGGAATAAAACCTTATGAAGGACCATTATCTGTATTTTCATTTTCCTCTGACGAAACAGTGGAAGCTCCCTGGTTCGCTTCTGTACAAGGCATAAAATCTACTACCGAGCCATGCTGACCACAATGGACGCGTGATTGCCATTATTTTCAACTGTATCTTTCAGGAGATATTAACATGGATGTCGGAGCATTGAAACTTATCGTTGTCGGAGTTCGGAACATAGTGAAAATTGCAGATTTGAGTGAAACAAGCTTAGGTTTCTGTCAGTAGAAATCTAGTACTCCATTTCCAATGGCTTCTATGTGTCTATCTTCCAAAAATATTGCTAATTTGTGGTCAAGTTTGATACGAGTCGTACGAATACTAGTTTATTTTGAGTAGAGTTACTTAACCAAATTCACAAGGGAGAGTTTTTAACTCGAATGAAAGCGATGGCCGTATAAGTTAAATCATGTAGTGGTAACTTTAAGTTGAAACTTTGCGATTCCAAGTTTTGAACTTAAAGCCAAATTTGATGACCCTTATATTCAAAGGACAAGAAAGTATATGCCTTTTGAGGTCATCTTCTTTAATCAAAGAGGAACCTATTTTTTTCACCTGTTCTCATGGAACCCAAGGGCCCAAATCATCGTCAACAAGAGGTGCCCACCTTCATGAATCCCCCACAGAAACCAAATATGGCAGACAACACCACCACAACCACAGCCAAAAGGCCTGCAGATATCCAAGAATTTCAGATTAAAATTGCAAACAAAGATGACAACAAGAAGCAACTGGCTCCAAAGAGAACCTCAAACAAGGATAGGCACAAGAAAGTGGATGGCAGAGGAAGAAGAATAAGGATGCCAGCTCTATGTGCGGCGAGGATTTTTCAGTTGACAAGAGAATTGGGTCACAAATCTGATGGTGAGACAATTCAGTGGCTATTGCAACAAGCTGAACAATCAATTATTGCTGCAACTGGTACTGGGACAATTCCTGCTTCTGCTCTTGCAGCTGCTGGATCCTCTGTTTCAGACCAGGGGAACTCGGTTCTCTCGGGTTTGCATACGAAAGTTGAAGGTCTTGCACCGAGTATTGGGGCCAGAGATAGGACCAGTTGGCCAATGATATCAGGTAGTTTGGGAAGATCTAACGTTCCAAGCGGAGTTTGGCCCTCTGTTGGTGGAATTGGGTCAGGTTTCGTTCCTAGTTCAGGCCAGTCAACATCGACTTTTGGAAATGAAAACTCAAACAATCTCCCAAAGTTTGGGTTCCATGGGGTTGAATTCCCAAATATTAACATGGGGTTAATGGGTTTTTACTCTATGTTCAGTGGTACTAATCAACAAGTTCCAGGCTTGGAGCTTGGACTCTCACAGGAAGGCCATAGCGGTGTGTTGAGTTCTCAAGCTTTGAGCCAATTTTACCCGCAGATAGGTCAGGGTCGCGGAGGTCTAAACTCATTGAATCAGCAACAACAGCATCAAACTCCTGATAAGGACGACTCTCAAGGATCAAGACAGGGAGGGAATTGAGATACAGGAGTTTGTTAGCAGGGTAAAAAGCTTTGTAGTGTATTAGTGTCGAATAGTTTCTCGTTTCCACGGACAAGAAGTGAGTGCCAAGGCTTGAAAATTTTCTATAGGTCCCCAGCACTGGAATTGGCTTCTAGCATAAGCCCTTGTTTCGCAGTTCCATCCAACTTCTTTAAAACAGGTGCTTTAGCTGTCTCCACTTCTGTCTCTAATTGATGAGTGGAATTTCTGGTTCAAAACCGTTTGATGATAATATGATTCCTTCTTGTTTCACATATGCAGGGTGATATACAAAGAGAACTTGGCTTGAAGATTGCATGCGAGTTAGTTTGAGTATAAACATTTGAGAGTCTTTTGTTTTTGACGCAAACATTTGTGTGCTGGCCGTCAGGCATATTTTGCGAGTTTCTTGCTTGTTTGATTAAAGTAATAATCTTTCTCCTTGGAGAAAAGAAAATCCAAATTCAAGTTCTTTGTGCTTATATAGTCCTTGAATTTCTTTTGGTAAAAGGCAAAACGTTGATCTTAATTTCTTGAGTTTCCACCGCTTGAAGGAACTTGTTCATTCAAGTTATGGCTACTCTACTCTTTAGGAGGCCTAGTAGTGGACAGGTGAAGATTCTTGTTAATAAGACTTTTACCACTCTACAAATATTCTTTCATCAATGTGAAAATTCTTGCTACGCAAGTGTTTGGTTAACCATATACAAAACTTCGTAAAAAGCTTGCTTGCTTTATCATGAATTGTGTCCTTTCAAGCCAGCGTGGCCTCTCTTCTATAAGAACATGTAGAAATAGCTACCACGCGACCTGCTTCCACTTTGAGCGAAAGCATCAAACTATGTTTGCGGTGTTTCTTCAGTGAGTGACCCTTTCGGGTACATGCATATATTTTTCAGGTTCGCATGCATGAGCTCTTCTTCTTAGTAATCTGCCATTGTGTGCTGCAATAGCTTCGAACAAATTCCTGCAAGTCCCTTCGAATTTGGTGCGCGAATGGTTATTTGGTGATTAAAACTTCATCTAATAGCTGACTGCCTAATTTGGATACTTTACTAAATGCTCTTTACGTTACATGTCAGAATTTCAACAATTAGTTTGTGGTAATGAGAATAAAATTCGACCAATAGAATACTTAAACATCTTAAAACAAGAAAAATTTTCCAAGCAGGCAACTATATTCATATTTCTGGCTCTGCACTTGTCAGCGCCACATTTTTAAGTCTCTAGTTTTACTTCTCTTTCCCGTTATTAACATACATATCACGCTTACACAAATGGCAAGAGCTGCATTTTCAGGAGAAGGCTAAACAACGAAACTTCCTAGCTCGTTTAGACCCCCACTTGATAAGTTCTTTCCTTAATTGAAATCGTAGTTATAATGAATTGTAGCCACAACATCATTAATGCAGCCATCCTGAAGCCGACCAGGAACAAGAGTTTGTAAGATGTTTCGTCTTTGGAGATCCATTAGTATGATCCACATATGAAGGGTAGATCATGTCCATATATGAAGGGTAGATCTGTCTTATTTCACGAAGTTCTACTGAGCTGATTAGGCGTTGTCCATGCCAATTTGAGGTTACTCTCTTTCCTTAAATTCTTGAGCCTATTTGCAATTGTAAGGATTGGCTACCGACATCAAGATTTTATTTTATTTTTTATCGAACAATACAAACATTATAAGTAGAAAGTGTAGGTTTGAGAGATGAAAAAACAGTGAATCAAAATTGAAATAAGAAGAAAAATACCAAGTTTAGAGACAAGAAAGGTCAGGAATATAGTAAAAGAATCCCACACCTTTATTTATTAGCTATTCTTTACATTTATAATACTTCCAATAAATAGAAAGTTGGTAAATCTCCAAAATTCTAATATTTCAAATTATGTTGCACAAAGTCACAATTAGCCTAATAATTTCTTAAAAATATAGTTTATTTATTTGAAACATTTATTTAAATTTATGAAGCAATAAAAATAAAAAGATCGTGTGCATTCTTAAAACAAATATTTAACATTTTTCTGTACATTAAAAACTGAAAATTCCAATTGTCTATTTTAAAAAGTCGAATTTGTTAACTATATGTGGTTTTGTGAATAAGTCTATGGATTGATATTTAAACTTGTAATAAATTAAAGTTACTTTTTCTATTATATTACACCTCCTGAAAAAGTAGTGTGATGTTGAAATGTTTTGTCTTCTCATGAGATATTAGATTGTTTGAAATTGTAATTGTTGCCTATTTTTTGACAAAATTTATGTGTTATCTTTCTTCTTTATATATAAGTCATATAAAACCTTCCTTTAACCATAAAACTTGATTTATTATTATTGTTGCTTAGGTTGAAACAATATTTTGAAGTTCTCTTCAATTCATCAATGAATCTAATTTAGTCACTATCCAAGGATTCATACAACTTGAAATTTCAATACTTTTTAAACTTGAAACCATAATCAACAATACTTTGGATATACCTTAACAGTCTTTTTGCTAATCTTAAATGAATTCCACTAGCACAGTGCAATAATCAAGATAAGAGACTTATACTAAATAGCATGCCTAACTTTGATATAGTAAGATACATCAGGCATCCAATCAAGCTTTTATAATGACCTTCATCAATTCTACCAACATCATCTTCCTATCTTAATTTCTCTTGTTAATTCATGAGTGTGCTTATTATTTTGCACTCCTCCATATAAAATTTTAAGTATTATTTGTGTTTTTATTTTGGCAAATGAATACTTTATTTAAATTTTATTTCAAAAAATAGATCATAAGATAAAGATCTGTCAGTTAAAAAATCTGCATCATTTCTTGTTTGAACTCCTTAACTAGCTTTGTATTATTTTGTCACCAAAAGATCATCAACATAAGTGCTTATTATGAGAAAGTCATTGCTCTTGTGTTTCACACCAAGAGGGTACTCAAATAAATTTTTACAAAGCCTAGACTTTATCCATTAAAAAAGAGGCTTAGGTTTTAAAAAAACATTCATTTATCTTATTATACTAGGTTATTAGCACTTGTTTTAGGCTACACAGAGTCTTTTTTAATAAGCAAACTTTATCTTCTTTACCTTGCCTCACAAATCTCTTTGGTTGATCCGTATATATTTTTTCTTGTAATACATCATTTAAAAAGACTAATTTGACAGTTAACCGAAATACTTCTCAAGATTTTATGTTGTCATTTCTAGTTGTAATCTAATTATGTCTAATCTAACAACATAAGCAAAAGCGTTAGAATATCAAACAACTTAATTTGTGCATACCTTTAACTACAAGCCTATCCTTGTATTTATTGATGGAATAATTCGCATTAGGCTTTATTTTGAACACCTATTTCACTCCAATGACTTTTTTTATCTTTAGGTTTGTCAACCAAATCTCTGATTTTACTTTTCTAAACCATGAACATCCCCTTCTTTATTTCTTTCTTCTGTTTCAAGTTTTTAAATTCTTCTTTATGAATAGTAAGTTTGTATATTGTCGTATTACATCTCTAATAGATATATAAAAGTAGCTTTGTAACTTTAATTAGAGGATCATCTTCTAATTTATTTTGCCATTGATATGTCATTTACTCTTTAGGAAAGTTGTCTTTTAGATCTTGTAAGGATTAACTTGTCTTATTGCTTGTCCTTGTTAAATTGTATAACTTTAGTAATGGTTATTTTTTCTATTTATGGATGATATACATTGTAGCCTTTTGAAACTAAACTACAACCTATAGACATACTTAGAATGCCTTCTTATCAAGTTTGTCACTCTTAACTTATGAAAATAAAAAATATATATAGTCAAATACTTTAAGAAACTTTAGTAAAGGTTTACGCCCATTTCAAGTCTCAAATGAAGTTTTATCTTCTAAAGGCTTGGGTGGAAGTTAATCTAACAGAAACAATTTTATGTTAGTTGCCTCTATTCAAATATTTTTAGGCATCTCCTAATGCAACATTCATATAGCCATCTTCAGTGCCAATTTATTTTTTTTCTCCAACTCTATTTTATTTCAAGCTATGAGCTAATGTTTAATTTCAAATTCTTTTCAAATTAAATTAAATCTATTAAGGTATACTCCTTTTTGTTATCAGACCTTAGAAATTGAATCTTTCATCCACTTTGATTTTTCATTATTTTCTTGAACTTTTAAAAATACTATATCCACTTCTAACTTGAATTTTAAGAAAAATCCATAACATTCTTGTAAAATACTCAATAAAAATATGGTATAGGCAACCTTATAATGATGCAATTTTTTGAGGTCTTATCACAACTTTGTGATTTAGTTGCAACTTTCAAGATGCTTTCCAAGTTGATTTAGGAAATAACATCCTATTTTGTTTATCAATTTGGAAACCATTACAATTTAGCAAATGATTAACAAGCATTAGTAGACCTCCAGTCATGATCTTCTCTATTTTATCATTTCTTGAAGATGGAAATGATTAAGTCTCTTATGCCAAATTTTTATGGTACTAAAGCCAAATTTTTTTAATGTTAATTTCATTGTAATAAATTGTTTAGTCCTCCCCTATTGAATCAAATGAGAAGCTTTTATCTCATTTTAACCTTAAAATCTCCTAATCAATAATAATATAGATAATGTAATGTTAATCTTTAAAGGACATTTGAATCCTTATTCTATTAGTTAATCCATACTTAACAAGTTTTGATCAAAGTTAAGTACATAAAGAATATATGAAATTATTTTAAACTTATCTTAGTCATTATGATTCCTTTCCTTTTGCAAGAATACAGTCGTCATTCCTTATTCTGACCTTTATTGTAACATCCCGTTACATATACGACTAGAACAATTATTTGTGAGACACTTATATGACATAAGATAAATGAACATTA
>JAOQMS010000003.1:7178319-7188459 GCA_027563885.1 Erythroxylum longipes | reverse complement strand
TTTAAAAATCTTGTGGTTTACATTAATGTTTTATTATTCAATTTGTTGTGATGCCATGTGGAGTAACTGTAGTGATTACACGTAGCGTTCCCTTATCATAAGATATGTACCGGAATGACCTACGGGCGTCCCGGTGCGTACCCTACGGTGGAGGTGTGTTACAAACCAGATCGAATAAAGAAGAAAAAGAAACTATACAGATGATCATATAAAAAAATGAACTTTGAGTACTCAAATAAATGATTTGGCTTTTTAGAGAGAGACGCGGGGGTTTGCAGATGAGGTGACTTACAAGATCACTTAATAGAATCGAGCACAGGCCTGAAACGAAATCGATCGAATGATTTCAGAGCTTTGGTTTAGCTTCATATGTCTTTGAGATTTATGGAAAAAAGGAAACCTTGATTCTAGAAAGCAAGGGTTAAAGACGCGCCATAATGGTTTCGCTGCGCCCAATAAAAGACGCTTTGTTTTTGTTTTTTATTTTCCTTTGCCATTTCCCATTCCTATTAGACTTTGGATTATTATTTAATTTCAAATTGTTTTCTATCATACATTTTATCTTTCCAATAACTAAAACGACGCAACTTTTAGCTTTTGAGTAAACATGGAATATATTTATAAGCAAAAGATTACGTTTAATTAGTAAAATACCTTTTTTCTTTTTTGTTATTATGATAAGATATAGTTTAAGTTAATTATATTTTTTAAACAACTATGATATGATTTCATTTTTAGTTATACATAATTTCGTCATGAAGGAAGTCACCGAATTGCATGATAAAGGAAGTCAAACGGTTAGTGCTCAATTATTGCATTTAACTTATGGGCCAAACAAGCGAGTTTACCGGTATAAAAGCTTCCTCATCAATGGTTGGAGGTTTAACACAAATGACAGAGATTTGTAATTGAAATCACAAAACAGTGAAATTTTTGTAAAAGGTGATGTGAATACAGACAATTTAGATTATTTTGGTGTTTTGATAGATATCATACAATTAAATTATCGTAGGGAAAATAGCATCATTATATTTGAGGCTGACTGGTGGGATGTGTATTGCAAAGGTGGATATAAGGTTGAAAAGTTTGGGTTTACTATGGTAAATGTCACTCACAAGCTGAAAATTGATGAACCATATGTTTTAGCTTCTCGCACAGGTTTACTATGTAAGAGATATTAAGGAGCTCAATTGGCAGGTGGTTGTCAAGACAAAGCCTCGTAATTTGTATGATCTTCCTGATGATGATATAGGAGATGAGTCATGCCAAGAAAATGAAAATTTTGATTTTACACTTCACGAATCTACTTTAGAAGATGATACTGATACAATTTCTTTGGATAGATCTGATCTAGATGCTGCAACTGTTGAAGAAAATTTGTTAAAAATTGATACTATAAGTGCTGGAGAAGATGACGAAACTGATTGTGATGAAGATACTTTTATGGATGATGATAAAAAAAATTCAGTAAGTGAAGATAAGGAAGGCGACGATGACAATGATTGAGCATTGACAAGAACTTTGTTTTTAATTTTCAATAGGTTAAGACTTTTGCTTGGAACAAGATTTTTATTATATTTAAACATTTAATTATTTTGATTTTCTAATGAAATTTCAAAGTTATGTATACCAAATATCTATTGATATGTAAAATATTACTTTTTGGATTATCAATATATATAGTTTGAATATTTTATTTGGAAATATTTAAATTTGTTTGCAGATAATCATATTAAAGAAAAATTCATGAAAAGTAGTTTCTGGCCTCTAAAATTTTTACAATAATGACAAAATTTATCTTTAGAATGGTTAATTTTAATATGTTATTACAACAACAAATATTTATCATTAAATTGTTAAGTTTATATTTACAATAACTTTTGTAACAAAAAGTTAATCAAGTTACTAACATATGTTTTGTCACAATTACGATTAATTTTTGTCAAAATTAATTTGGCGCCAAATTTCATAATCTTTTAGTGACAAAACTTAGTGATAAAATAAATTTTAACATTATTAATATATTAATAGTGACAATTTAATTGTGAAAGAAACTAAATTGCCACAATTACCATTGTATTAGTGACTAAAATATAAATCATCACAGATAATCCAAACAATAGTGTCAACCAATTGTCTTGTCACTAAAAAAACTCGCATTTGTTATGACAAAAATAATTAGTCACAAAAAATTGTAACTAAATTACGAATAGTAGTTACTATAGTTATAGTTCGGTTATTGCGACAATATGAAGCAGACACTAATTAATTGCATATTTATTGACAAAAATTTAAGTCGCAACAAGTAAAATATATTGTCTGACAATAAACATTTCTTCACAACAACAAAATAATATTACTGACCAAACTATGTTTTGTCACAACCAATAGAAACTATTAGCTACCAACATATGTTTTGTCACAATTACAATTAATTCCCGCCAAAATTATTTTGGTGGCAAATTTCATAGACTTTTAGTAAGAAAACTTAGTGATAAAATAAAATTTAACACTATTAATATATTAATAATGACAATTTAATTGTGAAAGAAACTAAATTGCCATAATTGCCATTGTATTAGTGACAAAAATATAAGTCATCACAGATAATCCAAACAATAGTGTTACTTAATTGTCTTGTCACTGAAAAAAACTTGTATTTGTAATGACAAAAATAGTTAGCCACAAATAAATTGTCACTAAATTATGAATAGTGGTTACCATAGTTATAGTTTGGTTATTGTGACAATATGAAGCAGAAACTAATTAATTGCATATTTATTGACAAAATTTTTAGTCACAACAAGTAAAATATTGTGTGAAGATAAACTATTTCATCACAATAACAAAAAAAATAGTAACCAAACTATTTTTTGTCACAACCAATAGAAAATATTAGTTACCAATATATGTTTTGTCACAATTATAATTAATTCCTACCAAAATTATTTTGGCACCAAATTTCGTAGGCTTTTAGTGACAAAACTTAGTAATAAAATAAATTTTAACACTATTAATATATTAATAGTGACAATTTAAATGTAAAAGAAACTAAATTGCCACAATTACCATTGTATTAATGACAAAAATATAAATCATCACAGATAATTCAAACAATAGTGTCAATCAATTGTCTTGTCACTAAAAAAACTCGTATTTGTAATGACAAAAATAATGAGTCACAAAAAAATTGTCGCTATATTACAAAAAGTAGTGACCATAGTTATAGTTCCTTTTTTGTGACAATATGAAGTAGAAACAAATTAATTGCATATTTATTGACAAAATTTTTAGTCACAGCAAGTAAAATATTGAGTGACGATAAACCATTTCATCACAACAATAAAATAATATTAGTGGCCAAACTGTGTTTTGTCATAAAAATAGAAAATATTAGTTACCAATATATGTTTTGTCACAATTACAATTAATTCCCGTCAAAATTATTTTGGCGCCAAATTTTATAAGCTTTTAGTGACAAAACTTAGTGATAAAATAAAATTTAACACTATTAATGTATTAATAGTGACAATTTAATTATGAAAGAAACTAAATTGCTACAATTACCATTGTATTAGTGACAAAAATATAAATTATCACAAATAATCCAAATAATAGTGTCAATTAATTATCTTGTCATAAAAAAGCTCGTATTTGTAACGAAATATTAGTTAGTCACGAAAAAATTGTCACTAAATGTCTTAATTCTTGTAGTGAATCTTATTATGAGATTGTGATAGATATTGTAGAGAGTGAAAATGGGGAGACAAAGGGTTCCTACATCATAGCAAAATCCTGCTAGATAAGGAAAGTAAGTGACAGATATAAAGACAATTCCTTTTAGTCTCAAAATGAAGAGAGTGCAGAAAAGCCCCAACAAAATCCAACTAAGATATCAAAATGATAAAATTGGATTCTCTACGCCTAGAAAAAGCACAACAAAGTCTCTGCAACATTTTCACTTGTATTATTTTAGGGAGGAAGATTTGTAGTCAAGAGTTTGCCTTCTATCTTTGCCTATCTTTATAGGTTTCAGCTACTTTAGCTTTTGAGCTATGTGAGGTTGCACTTATCAAAGGAAAAGAAACATAAAAACCCCAAGAAGAAAAACATATTTGAAATGTTTATATTGAATGTCTGCTTGAATCAACACAAAATAATTATAAATAATAAAAATACAATGATGAGGCTTTGTGATAAGAAATTTCACCACCATAAGTATATTACAGTCATAACTATAAGTGTAAACCACAATTTCAAACTTTGGATGACAAATAAAAGAGTTTTGTCTGATTAACAGGTTAACCGGTGACTTACTTAGCAGAAATGAAGGGAGAATACCAAAACACAAGACAAGGAAAATAAGAGAGGCCCTGTGTCCTGCAAGAGCCTGTAAAGGATTATGAAAAGCAGGCTAAAAAGTTGTTATGAACACAAACGGAGAAAGGAAAAACACACGAAAGAGCCGCCCGCCTAGCCTGCATGATGCTGCTGTGAGGCACAAAAAACACAAAATAATAATTAAAAAAAACACACTAAATGCTAGGAGAGGAGAATTGTGGGTCCATGTCAGCAGCGACCAAGCTAGGATGAGATAGAGAGAGAGAGAGAGAGAGAGGGAGAGAGAGAGCCCCGTCCGATGCTCTCTCTTTTTCTATTTCTCTTTTCTCCAAGTTTCTCCAGTATATATCAGATTTATAATAATTGTCTTTGCGATATTTGGCGAGTGCAATCCTGATTTTAATTTGGTGTCCCTCCAAAACTCTTCGTCCAGCTCAAGAGCCACCACCACTGGCTACCACCAACCAACAAAGACACACGACCACAACCCCAACTCAGTCTTTAAAGTTTGTTTGCACAGAAAGTGCCACAAAGTTCATATTTTTATACCAAAGAAACCATTTTCATTGAAGATAAACAGAGTCTAGCTCATTTTTCTGCGCCTGAACAGCTTTGGCCCCGCAATTTCTTGTTCCTTTCTACAAATGGATTACTGGTCCTCTTCTTTCTCAGTGGATGATGAATTTGAGAAGCTCGTGACTCGAATGAACCCTCCAAGGTATTATTCATGTTTGTAGGTTCTCGCTCCCTTTTTCTTTTCCCTCCTTAATTGGGATTTTGTTTAATGTTGCTCTTTGGTCGTTTTTCCTGTTGAATTTTAAGTGGGGTACTTTCACTTTCTTGAAATTTCGATTCTTTAACTGAAAACAGTGGAACTTGATGTTTGTTATTGTTGACGTTGATTATGCAGGGTCACTGTTGATAACGCGTCGAGCAGGACAGCCACTTTGATTAAGGTGTTTCATATTTGAAATCATTTAGACATTTAGGATCATTTCGAAAAGAATTCACGAGTTTCGTGATTAACTGGTTTGATCCTGACGCAAATTTTCAGGTTGACAGTGCTAATAAGCATGGTAGTTTACTAGAGGTGGTCCAAGTTTTGACAGATATGGATCTTATAATTAGACGAGCTTACATTTCTTCTGATGGGGAGTGGTTCATGGATGGTTAGCTTTTGATTTCTTTGTCTTGGATTTCAATTTAAGGTTCTTCAATTCTCTGCTTTACGGTTGACGTTCCTGTTCTCAATTGGTCTCCGCAGTGTTTCACGTTACAGATCAGAACGGGAATAAGCTATCTGAGGACGATGTGTCCGAAAGAATTCAGCAGGTAGGTCTGCGACTTTCTTCTCCTCTAAATAGTTAAGCAGGAAACGTGTAGAAAATGCCAAGAGACACAGAAAACAAGCTTAAAATGTGAAAATCTCTTCTCCTCTAATAGTTCTGGCTCTGTTGAGTACTTTTCTGGCTCTTAAAGATTTGTCCTTCCTTTTGCGTTTGTCTTTGCATGTAGAGAAGAATTTCAGGCTTAAGACGAGCTTCTGGACACAGATTATGGACTAAAATTACACATTTTCATCTTTAAGAAAGATTTAGAAAGGAAAAAGGAAAGTTGTTCGAAGTGAAAATGTTTCAGAGTGCCAGTTAACACGAAAATAGTGGAGGAAAATGTCTATATAAGGGTATTACTCCACATCTCAATATGACACAAGAAATGAGTAGATAAAGTAATGACAAGATAGGCGAGACGCAGCCCTTTATTTTTTGTCTTTGTTATAGAAAGTAGTAGCAATCAGTTGAAACAATTATTCTTCAACTCTTGCTGATGAGACAATTTATTTGTTGCAGTCTCTGGGACCGGGAACACTGAGCTTCCGGTCTTTGAGACGGTCTGTTGGTGTCCAAGCTGATGCTGAAAACACAACAATTGAATTGACTGGAAGAGATCGACCAGGGTTGCTTTCTGAAGTATTTGCTGTTCTTGCTGACCTCAAGTGTAATGTAGTGGCTGCAGAAGTGTGGACCCACAATTCAAGAATGGCATCTGTGGTTTACATAACAGATGAGTCGACTGGATTGCCGATAGATGATCCAGATCGGCTTGGTAAGATCAAACAGCTTCTCCTGTATGTTCTGAAGGGAGACAGAGATAAACGAAGTGCCAATACAGCTGTTTCTGTGGTTTCAACTCATAAGGATAGGAGGTTGCATCAGATGATGTATGCTGATCGCGACTATGACGTGGAATGCGAGGGTTTTGGGTCAGCAAGTGATCGGCAAACACCTCTTGTCACAGTGGAAAGATGTTTGGATAAAGGTTATACTGTTGTGAACTTGAGGTGCCCAGATCGCCCTAAGCTACTCTTTGATACAGTTTGTACCTTAACAGATATGAAATACGTAGTGTATCATGCAACAATCATAGCTGAAGGTCCAGAGGCTTATCAGGTTCTCTCTTCAAACTAGAATTTTTCTTTGAAGATCCTTTTTTTAATCTTTGATTTGAGAAAAGAAATGTATTTTAACTATTCTTAACTAGGATCTTACTTATTGTTTGGTCAATAGGAATATTATATCAGGCATATTGACGGATCACCGATTAGTTCTGAAGCCGAGAGACAGAGGGTAATCAACTGCTTGGAGGCTGCCATCAGGAGGAGAAGTTCAGAGGTAGAAGCGCGAGCATAGTTTAATTTCAACCCTATTCTTTGATCTAGTTCAGGAATGGCTAATTGTAAACTGCTTTATTACAGGGTATAAAGCTGGAACTTTGTAGCGAGGACAGGGTTGGCCTTCTATCTGATGTGACTCGCATATTCAGGGAAAATGGTCTTTCAGTCACTCGAGCTGAAGTAACCACCAGAGGTTCTCAAGCTGTGAATGTTTTCTATGTGACTGATGCATCAGGATGTCCTGTGAAAACTGAAACAATCGAAGCAGTTAGGAAAGAAATTGGCATCACAGTGTTGCGAGTGAAAGACGATGAGTGCGCAAAGTTTCCACCTCAGGAACGTGGGAGGTTCTCTTTGGGTGATCTCTTTCGGTCTAGATCAGAGAAGTTTCTTTATAACTTGGGGTTAATAAAGTCATGTTCCTGAGCAGCATTCCAAATAGTTCTCAAGTCTAAGTTAGGCCCTGCAAGAATCTGTAAATGTTGGTTTAGTTTGTCACAGTTGCTCACTAAGTTCCTGGTAGCTTCAGGTCAATCCATTTGTTGATCTTGGTTCAGGCCTCAAAATCGCAATGGAACTTTAATGTTTGTCTCTTTCCCGCAATTTTCAGTTTATGTGCACTGTACATAAAGTTTAACACAGTAGCATTTTTCTACAGCAGAATTCCAACTTCATTGTCACTGCAAGAACAGAACATAATAGGCCAAAACTAATTAGGCCAGGACATAACGAACTTGACCGGTGCTCACTTTGTAAAAGCATGGACATGGATGACACCTGTTTGTATATTGAATATTCTTCTAGACGACGAACCGAGACAGAGATCCTATATCCTTGTTCTTAAACCTTAATAATGATTAATGAATACAGTGTAAAAGTCCTCCCAGGAATGATGTTTAGTTGTACTTCCTCACCAACCGGGAATAAGTAAATAGACATGGATATGGACAAAGCAGATTCATATATAAAGTGGACCACTCGCCCTTTGCGTATTATTTAATAACGTAGTTGGCCGTCGAAGTTGACTTTTCGCTGCAGTTTTAAATAAAGAAGTTGCTTAGCTATAGTGGGTTGTGACTCGTTTGCTCCGTTTTCCCTGTATATATATATATATTTTAAAAACTCCATTAACCGGATCCTGAAGTAGGAGCAAGCTGCAAATTTGCTGTGCCTAGTCTCTTTCTTACAGCACAGTGACAGCTAGTGCTCTGAGTAGGTAGAAGCACTTGCAAAAACAGTAATCCTCCAAAAACTCGTGTTTGTCTGTAGCAAATGGGACGTGGAACAAACTGCTACTATTGTGGAATATAAATATATATTCATATTATACCCGCAAGTTTATTTTTTTTAAAAATAGGAATCTGACCTTTTTTTCAGATTGAGTTTGTTGTTTTTTGCCTTGAGGATTTCAGGATCCAAGAACACACTTAAGTTGCCATTCGTCCACTTGGTAAGATCATCTGCAGTGGGTGGACTGTGGAGGGTTATTATGGGTGAAAAAACCTGAAATTTCCCTTTGTCCGTTATTATCATTTGGTCAGCTTTTATGAGGGCATGAACTGCATGACGAACAGCACCAAAAATGTTATTTGAAAAATGTCAAAACTTTTGTCTTCTATCCTATTTCAAATACAGCCTGTGCTACATTCCAAATGTAACTTAATAATAATGACTGAACATTTCATGAGATTAATTGGAAACGCAGCTCCATGCTCGAGTACTTATGAAACGAAGATTTGAGAGAAATTGCTCCCCATTCTATTACAATTTGAGTGAAAAAAAGCACGTGGGAGGATATTTTCGCTCCAAATAATTGTAGAGACAACATCTTAGTACTTAGATTAGGACAAGATCTTCACATCAATCACGCAATTAATCCAAGCAATTAATGCCCAAATGATAGTGACCATTATTATTATTATAAAAATATATTATTATTTTGCACAACATTCTATTTTAATGAAAAAGAAGTGGTCACCGACAGAATCTCGACGGTGTTGAAAATAGAACGCCACGCAACTCCACGTCCGTATGATGTGTCACTTTCACTTTTCTCATTTGTCCCAGCCGATGGTGTGATGGCTACATCAGTGTATACGTGTCCGGATATGAATCACGCAGACACTCAGCCGCCAGTACGAGTGGGGTCCACTCATGTAGACACGAACATCCTCGCTATCTCTTTTGCCTTTGTTAGCTCCGTTTGAACAGTGAACAAGTTGGGTGTTTATGTCAGGAGAACATGGTCCCACCACATGGGCACGTGACAAAGGATCTTGTTAGGATCTTCCTCGATGCACGTGAGGCGTAGAATTTTTTGAGGACCAAAAGGCGATATAAAAGGGTCTAATCAATCGTGGATTTTTGGGGAGGATTTATATTATTTGGATTAGATAAATAATAAAATTCAATCTAGATCTATGGCAGCACGTATTTCAATCATTTTGATACATTAATTATGTTTTGACGTTATGAAATTATCCCACTAATCCAGTGATATATTGTCGGGTCCTTAAACAGGCTTGGGAGTTTGAGTAACTTTTTGTGTGGAGGATACAAAAATAACGATTGATGACACATATAATGTATAATATAAACTTTATCACTTACTCGGGATCATATATGATAGGGCTAAAAGTGAAAAAAATATAGAATACTTGATTTCGGTTTCATTTCTGATTTCAATACCATTTCCGAGCTCCAAACAATCACGAATCTCCCGTAATTTTTACCGAAAGTGTTTCTCGACACGTAGTTTAGTTCTTTCTACAATTTTCTCAATACATAAACTCTCTTAACATATCAGAGAACCATATGCTTATGATTGATATGAGCAACTATAGGAGACCTTAACCTATATATATAGCTTCTATATCGGGCTTCCCCATCACAAGTCCGATATAGACCAAATTCACACTAAAAGGGATCCATTTTTTGTTGGATCGCATATGGCTCGAGTATTCACAATACGCTGCGGAAAAAACCATAACACAACACGATGTATAACCGAAAACAAATAGGATGCGCAAAAATACCTTTTTGACACGAATTGGTGGTTGTTTTTCGGATTCGTAGACACTGCTACACGCGAATGTCCTCTACCGGTATCCACACGAGTGTGCACG
>JAOQMS010000003.1:7163614-7178219 GCA_027563885.1 Erythroxylum longipes | reverse complement strand
TTAATTAAAATATTGTAATTAATTAAAATATAATTCATTTTATAATTAATTAATTACAATATTTTTTACGAACCAACTACTATCAATGGTAATGATAATTATTCCTTCATCTTAACCAACCATCATAATTATAATGATTATATCCATTCCCATTCCTCCCTCTATTCATTCCCATTCCCATTCCCATTACCTTCCATAAACCAAGTGCCCCCTTAATACATATATGAATAATTGTTTAGAGAAGGTATTGCCAGAAAACCTCATTTTCTAGGTCATAATGGTCATACAAAACTGACTTGAAAAATAGAGTTGGAAAAAACTGGAAAATGAGTCTTATTTACTGCTTTCTGTGAAAGTTCGCCACGGCCAACTTGCACAATTGCTCTCAGGAAAAGTTCATCGCGGCCAACTTTCCTGCACAACCTAAACATACTTTGGTATTTTTATCATAACTTGTTTTGTACTTATCCGAATGGAGTGATTCTTGATTTGGAGTAAACTAGAGACGTAGGGATACAATTTGTATGAAGAAATATAATTTTAATTCTATCTATAACAATTTCAAAATCTGGATTGAAAGCAAGTCTTGACTGAGATTGAAGTACACCTGAAAGTCTGTTTCTGGAAAAATCTGAATTGACAAAATAAGTTATGAATTTCGAATATAATGGTTTAACTGAGGTGTAAACCTAAGTAAAAATTATAATTAGGCAAGTTTTGATATATGATGGATGATGTGACAAGAATTATGGAAAAATACCCGGGAATGTCATTGAACATGCATTGTGCATATTTCATATACATATGTGTGCATTAATGTTTATACAATTGTGCAAAATTATGATATGTGTATATTTCATGATATAGAGGATCATATAGAGCGTGAATATCCAAATGTTGCTGGGACTTCGAGGCAATAGCTTCGGAAGCAATCTGTGAGTCGACCTAGATGGTCTCATTTCATTGTTTGTTCTGATTTCAGTTTCTACATTGAATGACTACGGTTATGATTATTATGCAATGTGAATATAATTGATATGAATGTGATATTGAAATGATACTTGTATGTGAATGTGACGAAATAAATATTGCTCAACAATTATGTTGAATGCCGGACTAAGGTCCGATGATAAATGTGATCCGAATGCGAATGTGCATATGAATGAAAAAGTGATTCTCAACTTAAATGTTGAATGCTGGACTAAGATCTGATGATATGTGAAAGTGACTGATTGATCATATGTGATTGATGCATTCAATTACATGAATGCATGTAACATAAAGGTTTTTGTGACCGGAGTAGCCACCGAAAAAGAGCTTAAAGCTCAGAATGTGAAAAAGAGCTTAAAGCTCAGACTGTGATCAGAGCCTTAGGCTCAGTTGTGAATGTATCCGGTATCTACTAAGGGATATGAGACATTATCTGATACAGCTCGGAATCCACAAGGGATATGGGCCAATAAAAAGGCACTTGATTGCAACAAAAATAAAAGAAAGTGAGTCTCATAAGCATTACATATACACATAATATGTGTGTTTGACTAACTGAAATGTATTCTGGATATGATATCTGTTGAATGTAAAATGTGAAATGTGAAATGAATGACCAAGTGATATGTGGTGATAAGTGATTTTTTTTTAACGAAATGATGTAAATTATATGAAAATATGTGAACTGTATGTGTTATGTGATTGAGTGAGCCATCGAGGATAGTCACTCATTGAGTTCGCAAAACTCACCCAAAATTTGCAATATTTTTTTCAGACTCAGAAGAGTTACCCAGTTATGTTAACAAGAGTATAGCCACTGCACTCAAGTAAGAGATAGAGGTCGGGATCAGTTCACGTCTGCATTTGTATTTTCTTATTTTTGTATCAATTTGTGTATTCCACGATTTCTGTACAATTTTCTGTATGTAATAACTTCTGAAATTGGAAATGTTTTAAATGAGAGTGGTCAAAGTGTAATAATAATTGTGATTTCGATATGTATGAAATAAAAGTATGGGTCTGAATTTGATTATTGATTTCTGCACACGCGAGTGAGTAATTATTAAGAAAAAAATTGTACTAAGTTTCGAGTGTTTGACTAATTGATTGTTCTAGCATGCCACTCTCGCGGGATACGCACTCGGATATTACTCAGGATGTCGGGTAAGTGTCTTGCGAGACCGGGGTGCTACATAAACTCTAATCTAATCTAATTTTTTCAAAAAGTATTATTAATTTATTAGTGTATATCATATTTCAGTATCATATGTTCTTCACTTAATAAAAATTGAGTATTGGATTCTCATTTCAACCAATTTAGAACAAGTGAATTCACATCAAACTACAATTCTAACTCTTTTTGTGAAAACTTGACCAACAAGTTCAAGAATCTGTGGCTGAGAGATAATTATGCAAGAATAGTTGAGATCAGCCCATTAGCTGAAGTAAAATAAGGGTAACGAATTTTAAAGTGTCCACTTTTTACATTTTACTGTTCAAGTTACAATTTTTAATTGAGCGACCAACTTTTTATAAACTTAGCAATTCAGTTCAAAATGTTAATTTTGTTTAGTATTTTTTTAATTTGGTTAATAGAATCTTTTTTATCTATAAAATGTAAGCATCCATGTAAAATATTAATTATCAACTAATCATTTACGTGGACTTAAATACCCAACTTAATTTGTAAAAGAAGTTATAGGATGGGTGTTTTAGTCCATGTAAATAATTAGTTGGTAATTGATTTTTCACGTAAATGCCTACATATTACGCATAAAAAAAATTTATGTTATCCAAATCTATAAAATAATAAGAAAACCAATATTTTGAACTAAGTTGTTAAGGTAATAAGAGGTTAGTCACTTAATTGAAAATTTTAAAAGCTTGGATACTGAATTGAAAAAATCTTAAAAAGTTTTACACTTTAAAATTGTTATCCCAACAGAATATCAATGGAAATTAGCCACCGTTTTGGTAATAATATTACCTGAATCCTTTCAGATCAAGTTGCATCTGTTGAGTTTTGTTTCAATTCTGAAATCCAACCCAATTAAACATATAGATCTAATTAAAACACGTCTTAGTGTTCACATCAAAATTTAAATTAAAGTATATCGTTTCAACTCATTCAAAAATAACTTAAGGTTTTTCAGATATACCAAAATAACCTTATTATTTTAGATACATTTAGAAAGAACTCGAAGATAATAACTCTATCAAACTCCTATTAAAAAAAACACATCATATATTATATTGATTTTGTGTGGGCCTTAGTGCACACGTATCCAATGAGGCAGGGGAGAAATTGAAATTTTCTTGGATAGACGACAACATTTGGCATTTAGTTTGTTGACCAAACATTGTCTTCTGACAATTAAGTGAGAGGAGAAAAATAATGTGTACATATAACAATGTTTGGCAATAACCCAGATGTTGTTGCCTAAAATTGGGCAGGGGTTCAAAGAAAAATCCCTAATTACCCTAATTGATATGCTTGTATCCTTTCTAATCACTAACTTGTTATTTTTGTACTGCTTGGTATGTTGCGGTTATTGTAGTATGTTTTGTTATGGTTCACTTGTTGTGTTGTAGTTACTTGGTGTGTTGCGATAGCTTGGTAGATGTGGTACGATTCTCCTTCTTTTTACCGTGGTCCCACGATAACCCGTTTTTTCTTATTTGTTTGTTCTCATGGTCGCCTGACAATCCATTGTTTGTTGTCTGTTATGTTGAAGTGGAGGCATCATTTGGTCCCCATTATTTTCGTTCTTTGTCATTAATTGTCTATCAATATTTGCATATATTGTTTTAAAAGGAAAAAAGAACTGTTGAATCAAGAGAGATTTCAATTGATGATTTGACAATAATAAAGCATAATTACTACTGATGTATTTATTATTTTAATGAAAAGCAATATTAGTACACAATGAAGTCATAAACTTAAAAAAGATAGTATATGAAGTTGATAAAGAGAAGTTAAAGTTTGTAACTAATGAAATGAAGATCGAAACAAGAACAAAAGGAGATTAATGCATATCAAGGTCATTTTACATATTGTATTATTATTTATAAGTTCACTTTGTTAATTTGATGATACAAAAGGCTCACCGTCCATAATCATTTAATCTTACTCATTGCATGAGTCTTTACATTCATCAACAGGGATTTAAACTTTGATTTTAATATAATACCCTCTTGATCTTTCAAATAATCTTTAGGGGAACATTTCAGAAAGTTTTATAATTATATTTGGATTAAACAAATTGGTTTTAAGCATTTAAAATTATTAAAATAATATTTTTTGGGTGATTTGTCGACTTATGTAGGACAGTGGTCGACCACTATATGTTAAAGTTGTTAAATTTAATGTATAGGGAGTATGTTACAACATTGGTTGATTTGGTTGATCTATATAGTGTACTAGTTGATCAATGTTTCAACGACTAGTGAATCTGGTGTTGCAAAAGATACTAGTCGATTAATATGCTATAGTGGTCAACTGTTGCATTGTATATAGCCATTGTAATGGCTAGTTCTAAGCTCCAACGGTTATTTTGGGTCTCAAAATACAATAAATAGTTGTTTTCTCATTATTTTTAGCATAAAAATGTTTTGGATATTGTATACACACATTTTAAAGAGTTTTTCAATCATTTGAACATCATTATGTCACATTTGTATGAGTGAGCCATTATGGAGTTATCAAGTGAATAATTGAGATATTTTTTTAATTGTAACACTTTGTTAGGGTGTTGAATATTGTACTAGGGGGCGATCCAAGTTGTATATAGGTTCCTCTTCACTTTGGAAGAAGATTGTAAAAAAGGTTCCTCGTTACTGTGAAAGATTGTACAAACGTTGTTTTTTGCCTTGAAAGAAGAATTATAGTGGAATTATAAGAAAAATATTAGGAGTGGACGTAAGCAAAAGTTGTTTTTCAAACCATTGTAAATCGATTTACTCTCTCTCTTTCCTATTGTCTTTAATTTATTTTTAAATTGTTAGATTAATTCATATTAAGCAATTTTCTCATCCTTATTTATATTGATTATTATTAATTGAGTACATTGGTTAGAAAATTTGTAAATTTTATAAACATCCTATTCTCCTCCCCTCTTGGGTTCCATTAGGGACTAACAAGAACATATAAAGTCACAAGAGTAGAATGTTTGGTTTAACTTCTCCCAATGATTAGATCATCATTCGTCTCTGGGCCTCTAACTCTTGAATATATATCACTATCAATTTTTTGAATGGTACTGTAAGTAAAATATGAACAATATATGAAGCTTATTAGTGGAGAATAATTATTACTTAAAAGATAATTAGTAGAAAAAAATGAATTAATATATATCAAATAAACTGAAAAACATATACCCACTTATGTTGTATGTCGACCCACATTTACATGTCCTCCAACTAACTATCCCCCATCTTTTTTTGTTTAGGTTAAAACTAAAATTGGGGTAGTACTACTTTAAAAGTGAAAAGCACCAAAAAGAGTATCTTATGGTAATACATGTGAAATAACTTCTATATAATTTGTTGTTTATTGAGTTATTTTCTTCTCAATTAACCTGACACAAACTAGCTTGTATATGGGTGTGTAAGCAATTGTAAAATTTTTATTTACTTGTATTTTGCAGGGTTATTTACTTGATATTTATAGGGTTATAATGACTCAATATAGGACTATGAAGTAATATTATGGTTAGACTTTAAGAAAGATCTCAAGCTGAGTTATAAGGTTGGGTTGTCAAGTTATTTTGATAAGTTGGATCTTAATTTTGTTAGTTATAGACAAATTTGTGAGATGGGGAAGGAACTTGGATACTTACTGGTTAATAAGGAATATTATAGAGTTCAGGGTTTTAAATTCAGTGAGTCTTTAAGGCTATAATGAAAGTTTCATTAGGTTAATCAACCTTTTAAAAATACAAGGGACAATTAAGGTGTATCTCATATATAAACTTGATGAATTGATTATAGATCCAAAAGTTTTAGCTATAGCAGGTAATGATGAGAAAGTTGAGCATGATAAAGTTGATATAGATATCAATGAAGAAGAGAAAAATAATGTTGGGGATGTGGGAATTTGTAGCAACGAAGTTGAAGGTGTTAATGAAGTTGAAGGTGATGATGAAGTTGAAGGTGTAAACAATACATTTGATGTTTCAATTTCAAATGGAGACCAACCAATGGAGATTTGTTCTAGTGATTATGTAAGTTTCATTGATAGTGATGAGTACCCCAGTAGATAGGAGCCTAGGGAGCCAATTGAAAGACCTAGCATAAGCATTAGACATAAAGTAGGTAGTATTTCATTAAATTGGACATTGGGAATGGAGTTCACCAATGATAAGGAGTTTAAAGATGTTGTTGTTGATTACTCAATAACAACAGGCTTTAATGTGCAATAAAAAAGGAATTCTTAGTAAGTTAGAGTTAGATGCATTGAAGGATGCAGGTGAGAGCTATATGTAGCCTATGACAGTAATAATGTATGTTTCAAAATAAAAACATATAGGTCTGAGCATACATATTTCACAACCAACAACCCCAAAATGGTATCAGCAAAGTTTCTAGCTAGACTTTTCCGGGAAAGAATTATAGAGAAGCCTAGCATTACTACCGTGAAGATGGTTAAAGAATGCAAAGAAAAATTGGACATATTTGTGAATTCTACGACGTGCAGGGTTCCTAAGAGGAAGTTAAGAAAGGAGTGAGCATTAGACTATGCTCGTGAATAGTTGAAGCTATAAGGTTATATCCAAGAGTTAGAACATAGTAACTCGTAATTAACAATGGGTTGAAATTGTTTAAAAATTAAGAAACCTTAGTGTTACAGTTCAAGAAGTTATATATATGTTTTAGGGCTATAAAAGAATGATGAAGGCACTTGAGACCCATACTTGGGATGGATGATTGTATCTTGAAGAATGAATTTCAAGGGCAACAAATCAGTGCAGTTGGAAGAGATGACGATGGGAGCATATATCCAGTAGCGTGGGTGGTTGTTGAAGTCGAAAATATTGATTCATGGAGATGGTTTTTACTGATCCTATTTATTGATTTAGAGTTAGAAAATTGAGATGGTGTGATAATAATTTTTCACATTCAAAAGGTATTTAGTTCTTTTTACTTGTGTTTTTGTACGATATGTTATTGTAATTTGTTATTTGACATTTATTTTATTATTTACGTTTTCAAGGTTTAATATGAGCTATTGAAGAGACGCTTCTAAAAGCATGTCATACAGTGTGTGCCAGACACATTTATCATAATTAGCATAGTCAATGAAATGGTGAAGACTTAAGGAGACAATTTTGGGTACGTATATGGTCAACTTACGTTAAATATTTAAATGAGCAATCAAAAAAATTGGGTAAAATTAGACTTGAATATGTTTCTGATTTGCATGGTTATTTATAAGAGAGTTGGGCTAGGTCATTCCAATCATTTAAATTAAAGTGTTTGATAGTTAACAATAACTTGAGCAAGACTTTCAACAGATGGATCCTTCTAGCAAGAGACAGATCGGTGATTAGCAAGCTAGAAACTTAAAGGACAATGGGGATGAGAAGACACGCTAAAAGGATTATATATATAGATATATATGCAAAGAAATTAGATATTGCACATGTAGTTATTAATAAGCTAGAAAAAATTAAGAAGGACGTAATGCAAAGGAGAATTGTGTGGAATGGCAATAGAGCATATGAAGTAAATAAAGAGGATGAAAAGCATATTCTAAGACTAGGAAGGAACAATCATTATAGCTGCAGAGCGTGGGATCTATATGATTACCCATACAAACATTTCATTAATGTTATCAATCACTCTAAACAAAAATTGGAGGTATTTGTAGTTGATTGCTGCAAAAGCATAACATTTTCAAGAATATATGATCAAGTTTTACAACCAATTAAAGTGGTGATCTTTTGGCCAATAAGTGATTTAGAGGAAATGCATCCACAAGTAATGAGGGTGATGCCAGGAAGGCCAAAAAAATAAAAGGGGGAAGACAAAAATGAGCTAAAGAAGTATCAAGTGCAAGTAAGGTGTCACAAAAGGTACAACTGCAAAAATGTAAGAAATATAGTGCAGTTGGACACAACAGTAGAACTTGTACTGTATCAAGGCCTAATGAACAACATACCAATGTAAATGATTAATACTTTTCTCATTTTTAATTTTAATCTAATTAACAATGTTAACATTATGCATATTATATTGTAGTTTGAAATAGGTTTAGCTGGAAGGTCTTCTGTTAGAGAATTGTCATAGGTAATTGTATAATTCTAACCTAAACCTAAACCTAAACCTAAACCTAAACCTAAACCTAGATTCTTACATTTTACAAATTGCAAAGCTACTGATTTCATCCAATTTATATCCATCAAACCTGCGTCACAGTTGCATTTCAGCTACTAATGAATGTCTTCTTAGTCAACAGAGCATCAATGTGAGTTGTACTAATTTTAAACTCATATACATTCATTAGAAACTTGATCAATTTTAAACTCATATGAATGTTCACAAAAATGTGGGTTCACAATTTGTTAGTTCCACAAGCAGTGCTCAAATGAAACATGGACAGGATAATCCAATATCTTTTAAATTGTCATTTGAAGTAAGAGGTCTTAGATTTAGGGGTAGATCTAGCTTGGCCTCAATATAATTACAAACTACTACAAGTAAAAGAGAAGGACAATTAAGACTACTATCCAACAAGTTGACAAACTAGACACTCGATATATTTTAAATCTATGAAAATTAGTTTGGTGTATTTTGTAACTACATTGTTATTTTTCTTATAAGATGGTTGTATTTATGAAAAATTCATGATATATGTATATATATGACATATCTTATATGCATGGATATTTGATATTATTGGAATGCCAAGTAGGTTCTATTATATGGTTTATGATTGTACATATATCTTCTGCTCCATTTTTGATAGGTTCATCTAGTAAGTTAGTAACGAACTAATTCGTAGATAGATATCAATTGAAATATTTTTATCAAAAGGAAGTTAATGTATTTAATGTCTTATAAAGTAATTCTCCATTCAATAATAAAAAGCATAAGTTCAATCATACTAGTCAAACTAAAATTTAAAATTTACAACCACACATAAGATGAATAACGAAACAACAACTAAAATAAATGCTATAACCAAATTGAATAACATCAACTTTTAGCTCTTTTTTCTCACTAGTTTGCATCTCAATGTCTTGTTTCATAATTTTCAATTGCACATTATCTTCATTTGGTCCATGTATACTTCTTATTCTTTTAGCAACCTTCTTTAGTGTAGATGTTTATTCTTCAATTGTTTAATTACATATATTACTCTCTTTAAAAATTTCTTATTGTACCATAAAAAAATTCACAATTATGAACAAAATAATTGGGACATCCTAAAAATCTTCTACCCGAAATACTGTCACTCCATGATATCCTCAAATAAGCATTTAGTCCACAGTAGCAAACCGCTTTGTTAACATTATTATAATTAGAGTTACTAGATGTCGAAAATTCCATCAACAAAATTATAACAACAATTTTGTAGTCATTAATTAATAACATACTTAATACATGTATTAGCATAGACATACATTATAACCACAAACAAACAATTCCTTTACGTTATGAAGTTTGTATACACGACTTGAGTTAAAAATAGGTCTTGCAGATTTACGACATCAGAGGGTGTTGCCATAATTAAAAAAAAAAACCACAGTTTTTGGCAAGGATCCATTATACAAAATGTATAAAGCATAGGTTCTAAGTGTAACCTAGAATGGGACATTTATGAAGATATTAGCTTTGTGGTTTAGAGTTGGAGACTGCAAATTCAGGAAAAATTCACCTAGAATTTATTGCTTGAAAAAGATATTTCATATATTCCATAGCATAATCCAATCATGACAATACTTTCAGTTCATAGCAGACTTTACAAAATGAAAATCAAGTCTTATTTAACTTCTCAAAATTTGTCAGTTGGGCCACACCATGAATGCTTATCCTATTAGCTCACAAGATTGGAAGTCACGGCAAAATGCTTAGGAAAGACAGTCAATTGGAGTATAAAAAACAATTAGAGGTGATGGTCGGACAAGGCGTGAAAATCCCAAACCATACTCATAAATTTAACAGATCACATTCATAAATTCAATTGAGAATCCCAAATCGTAGTCATTCCCACACCAAAACATATAATCAAAGACAGCAACATTTGGTATATCCCAAAATATTACCGTCTTTTTCCAATTTCTTGAGTCTTTCTTTCACCATGTAAGATAATTATGTGGCATGAGCCCACACAAAAATTAGTAAGATATGCCAATCCGATTTTTTTTGACGGATGGTTCACAAAAATAATTAAGCAGAGTTATTTTGATATGTCTTAAGAATTTTATAATTCTTTTTAAACGAGTTAAAATGACAGTGTTTAATTTAAATTTTGATGTAAACATTAAGATCGCTATTGACCCTTTGGCCTTTTGCCATTACAATATTGAAATGTGCCATAGAATGGAAATTAAATATTTTTCTTGACATTTTCTCTCTTCTTGGTCAATTTGACTCGCTGGACAAAGAAATAAGAAGAGAATGACCCTTCCACGTCTAGTCCAACTTACTAACTTTGAAACTGAGAGTAAACTACTTTTCTTTTGGACAAAAAATCAACAACCAAAACAGAATCTTTTTATTAGAAATATTCCCATTCCATCAGGAACATGGCACAACACAAGCTCAAAGAAGTTGATGACACTGAATGATGAGAAAAACTTATTATAAGCGAAGAAAATATGCATCTGCCCAACTGTTTTTCTGTCGGATAAAAGTTACCAAGAGACTTGAAAACATTATGATTAAAACTATCAATTCAAGGCAAGGCCATCTAAGCAGCGCAAACTGCCTCAACTCTTTACGTTTCAAGTGTTAGAAGGGTAAGGATTGCGTTTTAAGTCATGCATCAGACATTGGTAGCTCACCACAATCACTAACAATCACCTTCTTTGTGGGACGGTCTCCCCTGTCTGTCTGTTGTGATTCGATCAACTTAACAATGTCCATGCCTTCTAAGACTTGCCCAAACACCACGTGTCTCTGATCTAGCCATGGGGTCTGTCATTTTTTCATGACAAAAATAGCAAGATATCAGTGTCTCCAAGTCATAAAGCTCTAACGCAAAGTTTTTGAAGTCCTGAACACTCAAAATATGAACCTCATTCTGGCTATACTTGGTCAACAAAATTCCTATAGGGAAGCAAAGACAAGAGGACATGGTGAAGATTGGCTTTTATTAGAAGCCAATCCCTGGCATATTTCCTTGTACTGATTATCAGAATAGGTATGCAATTCACACAAGTAAATCATAGTCAATCAGCTGCAGTCTCAACATAAAGTTGTAAAATTCATGTCCATAATCATTGGCAGTTAAAGAAACTGGCTGCCGGCGTCACCTATAAAGTTCAGTAAACATAAGACAACCAGTAATATACCAATTACACTTTTCTCTATCTCCATCCTGTTTCCTGTTGGTTTTCAGCCAATTGATTACTACTACAACATTTCTTCTCCAAAATGTTCAGCATTTGAGTGGGAATTCCACTACATTTCCAGAATCATGTGATTTGTCCAGTTGCCTAACAAATCCTAGGTATCCCCAAACTTGGTACATGCATATTTAAATATAAGAATAGGCAAATTATTAAATATAAATACAGCAATTCTGCTCTCTAATCTCTTAAGAGGTCCTGCCCCTGTTCAGTCGCAATTCTCATGGTAAATCCAGCTAATGATATTCAAAACTACACAGTATATGAAGTAATACATTATCTACACAGCATTCAGTTGTATACCTTGACAGTGCAAATGAAAAATTGGCTTCCGTTGGTGTTGGGGCCTGCATTTGCCATGCTAACAACTCCTGGCCCAATATGAGCCACTGCAAAAGATGACATACATAACAACTCAAACTTTATATATAAAAATGAAATTAGAAACCATAGAGAAGACATTATAGGGATACTGTCGAACTCAAAAAGAATCAACAGCAAAACTAGAACAAGAAGATATTTGATGGCCTGACACATAGCAACATAGAAAAGCTCAACTTTCTCTCCTTTGGTTCTTCACAACTGAATGAAAGATGGAAAGAAAAACCAGAGCCATTGGTAGCTGAAATCCTTTTTAAGAAACAAAATTGATGGCTAAATGTAACCGTGGCCAGATATTCTTAGTATTTAAATTTCCACAAGCATGTCAAAGTTGCTAAGCATCTCTAAGCACATCTTCACATGCATAAACAAGAGGGATATTAACAAAATCTTTCAATCAACCAAGGATCGACCTACATGAGAATAATCAAAGAGGGAATACCTCGATTGAAAACTACATGCTAATAACTTACACTTGAAGTTTTCATCTCTAAATGTGCGACCATATATGCTTTTCCCTCCAGTTCCCTGCAATGGATTTTATATTCCAGGTATCAGCATATGCGCAAAGTAACACGGACACACATAGACAGACAAACACACACACACACATTCGAAGTAACAGAATATGAAATCTCAAGTTCCGTCTCTTCTGATCCATTTAATTCCCTCTGAAACCCCATCGAAATTAACGTAATATACTACAAAAGAAAATGACTTATCGTAGAATCCCCTCCTTGAATCATAAAATAATAAGCCTAAAGAGGTAACAAGGAACTCACATTTCCCTTGTCAAAATCCCCTCCTTGAATCATAAAATCCTTGATCACACGGTGGAATGCAGAACCTTTATAGCCAAACCCCTTTTCCCCTAATCAACATACAGAATTGGAAGACAAACCAAAACAAAAAATCTTTATAAATAAAGCGAACAAAAGAAAATTTCAATGATAAAGTGCGCCCAAGCAAACCTGTGCATAAAGCACGGAAGTTCTCGGCTGTTTGAGGTACATCATCACCGTACAATCCAATGACAATCCTCCCAGCAAGCTTGCCCACTGGATTTCCTATGCTTATATCGAAATACACTTTGTTGGTCACTTTTGACTGTAACTCCGCGACCTGAATTAAACTAAAAAAGTTCAAAATTTTGCAACATTTTTTTTATCAAACAGTTCTCCAACATCTTATTGAGCAAAATCCCAATGAACAAACCAGGACATCTCAATTATCATTAACACTAAATACTACATCTCAATCTACAAAAGTCAAACTAAAAGAAGCACCAACCTCTGCACTAGCTCGAACAGAGTTAGGACTACAAACTTTCCTCTGATAAGAGGAAATGAGAGGAGCAATACGCAGGGAGCCCGAGAAAAACACGCTCGAAGAAGACGACGACGAAACATTTGACGATAACCCATTACACCTGCGAAGTTTGACAGCATTGCAAGAGGGGCTTAGTGACTTAACCTGCGACATGCTTCGCGGAGCTGAAAAAGAACCAACATTTGACTGCAAAAAAGGAAGCACTTTTGTGGTCAGATAAAGAGAAAGACAAGTCGTGCTTGGATGCCCAGAAAACGTCAGAAACTAATGAAAAAGAAGAAGAAGGAAAGGATAAAAGGGAAGTACGAGGGTGGTGAAAGAGGCCGCCATGGATATTAGTTTAGTGAGGAAGGTTTTGAGGCAAGATTGATAGTAAGGGAGAAAGCGACGACAACCTCGAGAAGGGGTAAATAGAAGAGAAATTTCAGGAAATGCTTCCGTTTCCTGGTAAAAATGACAAATTTATCCTTTTGCAATTTCTGTAATCTGTATAGGGATTTGGATATTTTCAGTCCTTGAAATTAAAAGCTGGTCCCAATTTTAGTTCTGATTAATTAATTAATCATTCATCTTTAACTTTCTTAATCACTCCACCAATTTTTGTTAAAAGTCCTCTAAAAGAAGTCCTAAGCAGATTGAACTTTTGTCGAGCTAAACACACATATTAGTACTTCTTTTTTTACATTAGTATTTCTTTTTTTTTGGTGTAATTGAGGGGACAGTACTTAAATGCATTAAGAAAAATTTATAAAGTAACAAATTATATCAAGTAGAGTTTGGGCATGGAGACCTCAATTACATCCCTAAATAACAACATTTGAAGTCTCATCGGACAAATAATGAGACACACACGCACACATTAGTCTTTAAGTAAGTCAAAGACGTGCTGAATTGGTTTATAGGATTTATAAAAATCAATACTAGTTTAACTTTAAATGTTGAATTTAGGGCTTGACGAACTTAAATTATGATTTAGGGTCTCATCCAACTTCTAAAATTTTTTAAATCAAATTTATTCATTTTTAGAACCTTGACGTCTTATATTATTTCTTTAATGTTGTATTGGATCGTCAAATAATTATCAACAATTTATAAATATAAAAAAGAATATGTTTTGTATCATTTATTTGTAAATTTAATAATAACAATGATTTTTTTAGAAGGTGGTATAATTTATTAGTTATGAAAGAATAAGTGCAAAAAATTTAAAATACAAATATCCATGTAATTTATAAAGTTTTCTTAAAGTATGATTGTTGGATCCCGCTTTTAGGATTTTTATATTTTTATTTTATTTTAATTATTTTATTAGATTATCAAGCATGAAAATA
>JAOQMS010000003.1:7113955-7161604 GCA_027563885.1 Erythroxylum longipes | reverse complement strand
ATCACAACTTCATAAAAGATTTCACAAGCATATATTTCATAATCATAAATATACAAATGCAGATGCATATGAGACTCTAGATTAGTTATTATTTGTTGTGACCGAGTGCCTTTCAAATACAGATACAAATACTGGCCCATTGAGCTCAGTCAGATATAGAAATCATGGAGCAAAGCTCTACTTGAAGAATTATACAGAAATCACAGAGTAAAGCTCTATGTGCAAAATTCTGAGCTTATAGCTCTTTCAGACTGGGTATTCTGATTACAACGCCTTTATCTGAACATGCATTTTATGAAATGCATCAAATAACAAAATATACCATAAATAGCATCCACTTATGATGTACGAACATAATCTTATATTCATTGGACCTCAGTCTGGCATTCAATTTTCTTTGAGTAATCAGAAATCAGTTGCATACAAATATCATTCAAATTTCAGATACAAATAGAACACTTCCAATACATTCCTGAATATCAAACTCCACGGACCTTTAAAGTCCAGAATTCACATACATATCACAAACGGCTTAATAATTAGAAGTTAAATAGAATCAATCCTAGGAAGATCATCTAGGTTGAATCACAAATGCTCCCTTTAGCTTATTGCCTTAAATTCTCGGCAATATCTAGAAGCAGTGGCTTGGCGTGCTCCTCTAAATGCAATCATATACATTTATATGTCACTTATATGCATTTCCATAAGAATAATCAATCATAAATAAATTTATGAATGTATCATGTATCATGCATGTTCAATGACAATTTCTTAGATATATTTCTTTAATACTCTTTATAAACAATTTACAATACCTTCAAAACATTCTTTTAATCCTTAATACCCTTTTTCACTTTAATCCTTTCATTCAAGATCAATTAAATTCATTTAAGAACTCATTTAAACCTTAATACTTCACATGGAAACATCCTAGCTTTTATTACTATGAAAATCACTCAAACCAAAATAGCCTTTGCATTTCCTCTCAGGTCATGATCGTGCAAGTGCACGATTGTGACTTTCCTCTTTTTCGGCAGAGTTGCGATCGTCAGTAAGGGTCGCGATCATGCTGATGCACGATTGTGCCCTGATGAGTTTTTCTTCCTCCTTTCTTCTATTTGTCCAAAACTCACATACATTTTAACACTAAGTTCACTCCAATTTTCTAGATTACTTTACCACAAACACAACATCATTCCATACTCATTCACACACCAATTTGTTTTCATGAAATAATAAAACTCTAATCAATTGATTAAACCTCTTCAAATACATAATATCATTCATGAAACCTATCCTTTTCCATACATGATATCCATTTTATCAAACACGTCATTATCAAAATTCTATCATTTACAGTTGATGACCTCTTCATTTTTACTTCAGTTTCAATTTATTAACATCAATACACTGTTCAACAATTCATGGTTGTTCATAAATCCCAAAACAATACCTATTCCATATTTTTCCATATCACATGTTTTGCATTTTTTTCCAGATTTTCTTAAGCAGATTTTGGGTCAAATTTGTATGACTATTATGATCTAGAAAATGAGGTATTTAGACAACCCCTTCTCCTAATAAAATGTTCTACAATGTCTTAAGTGTCTAATGACATCAATTTCATGCATTTTGGTTTAGTATCATGCAAGTTATAAAAAAAATCTACAAACTATTTCCATACCTCGATAGAACACAATTCTCAACTTCAAGCCAAATTTTAAGACTCTTAAGGACAGATTTCAAATTCAATTGCTCATGAAAAATGGAGCCATATGTCTCTAGTTTACTCTAAATCAAAATCCATCCAATTTGGATATTCACAGATCAAGTTATGTCCAAAATATAGATGCATGTTTAGTAAAAACACTGCATATAACATGCTCCAACTCACTTCATTGCTAAAATCCTTCATCTTGTTAATCCTATAACCGAATTTGTTTCTTTCTTCACCACCCACACATGCATCCACACTATTCACGCATGCATCAATTCATAAACATGGAAACATACACCACTCACACATGCATCCATTTTACAAACATTAAAACCTCATCTTAATATCATTTACATTACCCATACAACTTTAAGCATAACTTACTTGTCTTAAGCTTCACTCTCTTTAGTAAAATTCCAGGGGACGGGGGGACAAAATGAGAGATTTTGGTGGATGGAAAAACATAAGGATTCAGCAACAATCAAACCCCTAAATAGTTGAAGACTTTGCAAGGTGTATTAAGCAAACACCAAAGACATGAATAAGCTAGGATTCGGTGATTGATAGGCAAGAAGGGAGGTTTTTGGTAATGGAGAACTTCGATGAAGCATCAGAGAGCTGCAAAAATCTTCCTTGCCTAACAAAAACGTGACTTAGGTGGCTTAACTTAACTTTGCCACATGTCTTTAACGCATGTCTTTCATTTGTCATCATGTGAAGCTACCAAATGTCACGTACCTATTGCTCCACTTGTCACACATAAATTGATCCATTTGTCACTCCATAATTATTCCAATTGTCAATTAATTTCTAATACAATTTTCACCCTTCTATTTGTCTCTTATTTCTATATTTTTCCTAGTCTAAAATACCCCAAAATTTTGATAAATTTCCAAAATATCTAAAATGTCTCAAAAAATGTGAAATTAATTCTAATACATACCAATTCAATTTTCAAGACAATTAATCCATAATTCACACTTTAATCACATTAAAATCACTTATGACTAGATATTGTCAATGAATGCATGTACAATTATTTTCATGATTGACAACATTATTCACGTGTATGTGTATGCCATATAATGCATGAAATGCACTTCTAAAATTCTCAATAAACTCTCATATATAGTATCCTAGGGTTCTAACCCTAATCATGGGATAATGAGATGTTATACATTCCTAAAGGTGTTTTATAAGCTATCCTATAAGCCCACAATGCATCACCTAATCAAAGACTCCAATCTTTCCTATTAGGTTGTACAGTTTTCTCCAAAATAGACTTGATCTCACGAAGATACAACATGCCCTAAAACTATACCTTGTTCAACCATAAAATGACATTTCTCATAATTCAAGACAAGGTTAGTTTCCATACATCTTTTCAAAATCAAAGACAAATTCTGCAAACACATATCAAAAGAATCACCATAAATAGTAAAATCATCCTTAAACACTTCAATGATCTGTTCAACATAGTCAGAAAATATGCTCATCATGCATCTTTAAAAAGTAGCAGGTGCATTACACAAACCAAAGGGCATTCTCCTATATAGCAGTCTTTAAGAAAGGCCTACCAAACAAAATAGGGGTGCTTTTGTGTGAGTAATCAATTTCCATATCAAGCACATAAAAATTACAAGGAATAAGCAATTCACCTATTTGACTAAGACATCTATTACACCAAGAGGATATGCATAAGATCTATCAGCAAGTTGAATGACAACACTAGTATTATTCAAAGCCTCAAGATTAAGAGAATCATAGACATGCTTAGGCATTATACTAATTGAAGCTCCTAAATCACATAAGGCCTTTTCAAATCTAGAATTGCCAATTACACATGGGATAGCAAACACAACTTGGTCTTTTTGCTTATTAGGTAATTTCTTTTACATGACGGCAGAAACTACCTCTCCCATGCTTACAATCTCATGTCTTTTGAGTTTTTATGCTCTCTTGGATGTACAAAGTTCCTTAAAAAATTAGGCATATTTTTTTACTTGTCTGATTGCAACCAGTAATGGAATTTTGATTTCCACCCTTTTGAACAAATCAAGGATTTCCTTCTCTTTTTCCTCCTTTTTGTCTCTAGCATTGGAAGCATTCCAAGGAAAAGGGGTGTCAGTTTGAAATGGGAATTCAAAGAGTCAGAACTTGCCTTTGGATTACTAAGGGTGCTCTCGGATTTTGATGAAGAAGAAGGATGTGCCTCTTTTGTTGGAGGGGGGCTTTTGGATTTTTGTTGATCAAGTGGGGGAATACTTCTCAAACTCTTATTCCTCCTCCAAAGCAATTTTTTTCATCTTTTGCTCACCAAGTGTTTTACCACTTCTTAATTCAATTGCTCAGATGTATTCTTTTGGATTTAGAGCTTGAGAGGGCAATCTCCCACTACCTTGTGCATCCAACCTTTCAAGAGTGGAAGCCATCTATCCCATCTGTCTATCCAAATTTTAAATGCTCCCCTCTGTTTTCTGTTGAAAAGCCACAAAACTTTGCCACATAGCCATTCTGTTTCTCATCATCTCTCTCAATTCTTTCATCTCACTCTCAGTGGATGAACTAGAAGGATTGGGTGCAATTGGTTGTCTAGGTGGATAGTTGGATTGAGAAGAGAAATCAGGAGGGTTTTGTGGTCAGATTTGAGGTGGTTGATTTAGATTACCATAACGAAAATTTGGGTGATCTCTCCATCCAGGGTTATAAGTTTAGGAAAAGGGATCATATTTTCATTGTGGTTGCGAGTTAAAGTTTCCACTTATGGCATTGGCTTGAGCTATAGGTTCTTCATGCATTTGAGGACAATAATTACTAGTATGATCATGCATGCAACAAATAGAACATGTTTGTGCCATATTACCACCACACAAGAGAGATTTCACAAGAGAAGTAAGGTCTTTTTGAGAAGAAAGAAGCTCATGCAATTGAGATCCAAAGTTAAAGCTACTTACCACATTCACACCACGTTGGGCATGAAGATCGCCTCTTGTTCCAAAGTTCTTAGAATTGGCAGCCATGTTAGTCAACAGGTAGTGCGAATCATTCGAAGTTTTATCTACCAATACACCCCCACTTGCAGCATCAATGATACTTCTATCTGAGGTGTCAATCCTTCATAGAAATATTGAATGAGCAATTGGTCAAGTATTTGGTGGTGTGGTCATTGATTGCACAGTTTCTCAAAGTGGTCCCAGTACTTAGAGAATGTTTCACCATGCAATTGCCTTATCTTACAAATTTCCTTCCTAATGTTAGCGGCTCTAGATGCAAGAAAGTATTTTTCAAGAAATCTCCTCTTCATGTCATTCCATGTCCGAATGGAGTCGAAGGGCATGGAAAATAACCACTCTTTAGCAACCCCTTCAAAGTGAAAGGGAAAGCTTTCATTTTAACATGCTCCTCCTCCACTCCATTCGGTTTCATACTATTGCAAACCATGCAAAATTTCTTGAGGTGCGAGTGGGGGTCTTCTCCTGCAAGGCCATTAAAAGAACGTAGTAAGTGAATAAAACCATATTTGATTTCAAATTTGACATTATTATCAACATTAATGCACAAAGGTTGGTTTTCAAGATTTGGAGCTGCGAGCTCCTTGAGAGTGTGAGGCGCTTGGACTGCCATTGCGAATTGATTATCCAAGGATGAGTTTGAAGTAGATGAAGATGGTTCCCCTTCCTTAAGCTCAGGTTCAAAAAGAGGATTGAAAGAACAACTCTTTTCTTGTAGAGTGCGTGAAAGAGGCTCGAAAAGCAGTGAACGTAAAGGGGATTGGTCTAGATAGGTGGATTGATTGACATAGAACTGTTTGATTTCTTCTTCGATAAGTTGTTGTACAAATAGATTGGACATGTAACCTACAAAAGAAAGCTAAATAAACACAAAAACAAACTTGAAAAGAAGTAACAGTTAAGTTCCCCAACAAAGGCGCCAAAATTTGACAGGATGTCGTTTAGTCCTACAAATTAAATCCTAAAATTCTACACACGTAGTATAGGCAAGTAAGGTATTGATCCCACAAAGAACTATAAAATAAGCACTATTTTTTTCAAGCAAGCAAGAGTGTTTAAAAGCAAGAATGTAAGTGAATTAACTACATGAAAAACTAAGCTAAAAACAAGAGAACAAATTACGAAAAGAAAACTCACACACACACAAGATTCTTAGGGGGTTTTATTCGAAATTCAAGCAAGAAAACAATTAAAATCAAAAGCTAGATTAAAGAGAGCAATTCAACAATTTCAAGAAAATCAAGATTTATCAAGATTCAATTGCAAGAGAGTTCACCAATAAACACCTAGTAAATTCAATCATAGAACATAAAGATGATTCAATTGTGATGTGTGTGATTAAGGACACCAATCTTGTCTAGTTTATCTCCAAAACTCGAATACAAGATAACTCTTTTACTTCAAAGACTTGACCAAAACTTGAATACATCAAGAATCAAAGTAAAGCATTAAGATCAATGGTTTAATGTCTTAATTCTATCAATCAAAACTCGAATGCATTGACAAAATCAAAGTTCTTGATCTAAACAAGTTAAAACCAAAGCTCGAATGAATTTTAACAAGTTAAAGCTACTAGCATTAACCACTTGGAAACTCGAACCTAAGATGATTAATTTAGCAAACAAAACATGCTAGCAAGAACAAATTCTAGATTAAAT
This sequence comes from Erythroxylum longipes, assembly GCA_027563885.1. Classification (NCBI taxonomy): domain Eukaryota; kingdom Viridiplantae; phylum Streptophyta; class Magnoliopsida; order Malpighiales; family Erythroxylaceae; genus Erythroxylum; species Erythroxylum longipes. Next base: position 7,155,218 of record JAOQMS010000003.1, on the reverse strand, counting down.
TCATGCATACACAATTCAAAATCATGCATTTAAACCAAGAACACAAAATCGTCACACACATACTCAAGAATATTAGCACAAGTTCTTATGAATAAACTAGGGTTTAAAGGTTAATACCTCTTACAATTGAAAAGAAAAAATTAGTTCATCATCAACATAAAGTGTGGAAAAGAAAAATAAATAAAACCCTAATTATTGTATAAGTAAAGAAGATAAAAGATGAAGAGAGAGAAAAATACTATTAATGTGAATAGTGCACATGAACAGTAACATACAAGAGAAAGAATGAGAGAGAGAGAATTAGTAGTAAAAATAATGAGCTAATATGTCCTATATATATTGGTCATGAGGGGGTGCAAGAGAAAGTTGAATCCTTGTAGGATTCAAAAGAAGAATCCATGGAAGAGAAGGACTTCTATTCTATGTTGAATTTGGTATTTAAAAGGTGTAATCCAAGTTGGAGAAGGAAGAGGAGGTGGCGCGTCTTTGCAGAGTTAGAATTCCTAACACGAATAGGATTCCTAATCCTTGTAGGATTAGGATTACTTGCCATCATATTTTTGGTCACCAATTCCATTTTTCTCCTTGAATTGCCAAAACAGAAAATCCTTGTCAAAATAGGGTTCCTTGTGTAACTAGGATTCCTAATCCTACTGGGATTAAGATTTGGCAACTTTGACCATCCCTACTCATTTCAAGCTCCTCAAATATGAACTCTGTTTCAACAAATTCCATCTCATTAAGCTCATTTTTACATCTACTGTCCAAATGTACCTGAAAAGCATCAAACAAGATAAGTGTAACATTTAAGACAGAAAATGTGAATAAATACAAGTATAGAGGAACTAAAAGGATAAGAAAATATCAGTGCATTAGCAAGTTATATGATGAATCTTCCCCATTGGCTGAATTCAACTTCTTGGTCGAATTCATCCTTTCTTGGCCGAATTCATATATCCATGTGGAGACAATGAACTTGCACTCTAAGTGCAAGGATAGGAAGATGCATTATGGCGTGCTACAGCTCATGGTATAGCCTAGTGTCCATTACGCACTCAAGCATGCTAGCGCTACCAATTTCGCCCATTAAGCTTTGAGTTTCGACTGCAACTTATGCTCTCTAATTAGCTCTTCTAGCTTAACTAGTGTGAACACATTTATAGCTAGCTTCAATTCCCAAGAACCAAAGATGAGTTGGGGTAATCTCAATTGAGTCCAATTGAGCTTATCCTCAACTGTCTAGCTATTAACTAGTTTTAATAAGCTGCCATTAGCACACCTTAAGCTAGCTTTAGACATCTGAGCTAAGGGAAAGTCATGTCGAGCCACTTATAGCTTACATGAGCTTCATTGAGCTCCCTTGAGCTCAGGTTAGCTCCTTACATGAAACCCAAGCACTTTCAAATATATCACGGTGCGTTAAATGGAATTTGTAGTAATTAAGCTATAAAATTCCAACAATCCCCCACTTGCACAAAAATATATTTTAAAAAATATGCTCTGACTCAAACAAAACATGCTCAACAAGTGAAAATATAAAGCCGAAAACAAATAATAACCAAAATTTTGAGTTGTATGTGCGACCTTGGGCATGGAAACAAAATCTCTTTACATGGTGGTTGTTAGACCCGCAATGAAAGATTGTCACTCTCTTCACATTTGAACAAATCAAACTTACTTGAACAAATCAAATTATGCCTATCAAACCCCAAGACATTTTCATACATATGTTTAATCACATTTAGTCTCCTTTATGAGTTTTAACTCATAAAACTCATAAAACTCATGAATGTATTAAACCTGAAGTGCACTTAGTTTCTTTCTCACATCACACCTAATATTTCATATTGTACAAAACAATATGTGGCACTAAGATTGAATAATGTGATCATTTATAGTGTGCAACATATGCTATCATAGTTATGCACTCATGAAATTATACTTACACAGACAACTTATGCATTCATGTCTTTCCTTCAGCTTCGAACTACTATAAAATTTAAGAAAACATGATCATATAAAAGGAGGATACTCTATTCCCATTTCTCCTGAGACCTTTGACAACCAGTTAAGAAAAGCATAATAATCCTCAATTTCCTAATAGCAAACCATAGTCACTAAGGGGTTTGAATGAAGAATCTCACAAATAAGTAAGACAAAAGACAACTTGCTTATTTTCTTCAGTTGGTCAATTTCATGGTTAACTGCGGAATATTTGGAACACATCCCTTTGATGTTCCCTAAACATATCCTTAAATATTTTACTACTCCACTCCCACTTGGAGGGGTGTGTCAATTCTCCCTCTCAGACCATTTAGATGTGTAACTCCTATTATTGTTAATAATAGGAGGACATGTCAAACAACCATGAAATACTCCTTATTCTCACTCTTGAGAATGAAATCATAAGATAGTATGTTTGAGTGGACATACAAACTTGATGACCTCGATCACCTTATCTTGATGCATGCATAATCAAGACAACTATAAGACTAAAGTTGTTATGCGTTAGATAAATGTATGACACATAATTCACATATCCCTTTTAAGAGATAACATACATTCAAGACTTTAGCGGTCTCATCCTTGATCTTACGCAAAGATGCAAGGGCGAATGGCTTGTGTGATAAAACCAACCTCAACCTATGATTGACACGTACATTTTTCATTGTGGTTTCAAAGCGAAATGCACCAATAATTGATAAACAACTTTTCACTTATCAAATGTCTTACATGTGTGACACAAGAAGGAGAAAATTACACCAACATTTCATAATCTACAAAGACCCACTGCCTTTACATGTTTAGCAAAATGAAATGGTGGCAATGGCTTAATCATAGGGTCAGCCAACATTAGGTCCGTAAATATGTACTCTAACTTAATTTCTCCCTATTTTATTGCATCTCTAACAAATTGATACTTCATGCTAATGTACTTAGTCTTTCCATAATACTTAAGGTCCTTAGTGTACGCAAAAGTTGCCATACTATCACAATAGATAGTTATGGGCCTTTCCAAAGGCACAATTAACCCTAAGTGCTGAATAAAATTTTCAAACCACAAGGGCTCTTGCACAATTGAGGCATTTGCAACAAATTCAGCCTCCATTGTTGACAATGTTGTGCAATTTTATTTCTTGCTACTCTAAGAAATAGCCCCATTATTTTGGCATGAAGACATAGCCAGATATAGATTTGCACGAATCACGATCACCACCCTAATCAGCATCAGTGTAGCCATGCAAACCAAGATTCACTCCTTGGTATAGCCAATAGTCCTTTGTACCCTTGAGATACCTAAGGACCCTTTTCACACACTTCCAATGTTGTATTCCAAGGTTAGAATAATATCTTGCCAGTAGACCCACAGCTTGGCTAATGTCAGGCTGTGTACACAATATGGCATACATTAGACTTCCAATGGCACTTAGGTATGGGACCTTTTTCATTTCCTCCTTTTCTAGAGTACGACGAGGACCCAAATCTTGCCGAAGCTTATAACCATATGCAAGTGGTGTATTCATTGGTTTTGAGTTTGTCAGGTTGAACCTTGCAAGAATCCTATTACTATAAGGTTCTTGAGACAAGGCCAACATCTTAGCTTTCCCATCTCTTAGGATCTTAACATTAAAGATATAGACAGCTTCTCCCATATCCTTCATGTCGAAGGTGGAAGACAACCATCCTTTCATGGTTTTCAACAAACTCAACCCATTACTTGCTATCAATATGTCATCCACATATAGAGTCATAATGGCAAATTTGGACCCAGAAGTGTGCACATAAACACAATGGTCTTCATGCATCATCACAAAACCAAAGTTTGTGATTGCATCATGAAACTTCAAGTACCATTGTCTTAATGCTTGCTTAAGACCATATATAGACTTCTTAAGTCTACATACTTTGTGCTCTTGACCCTTTTCAACAAACCCCTAGGGTTGTTGCATGTAAATCTCCTGTCTCAAATCACCATTGAGAAAGGCAATCTTTACATCCATTTGATGCAATTCTAAGTCCAAATAAGCCATAATAGAAAGTAATAATCTGATGGAATTGAATTTCACAATAGGAGAGAAGGTATCCTTAAAATCTATACCCTCCTTTTGTGTGAATCCCTTAGCCACCAATCGAGGCTTGTACTTTTCAATAGTACCATCAAAATTCAATTTTATCTTGAGAATCCACTTGTTTCCAATAGCCCTTCAGCCATGAGGTAATTTAGCTAAGTCCCAAACCTTATTGTGATGCATCGAATTCATCTCATCTTGCATTGCCATTAGCCAAAGAGCTTCTTGCACATTACTTGGTTCATTAATCTTAGATGACACAAAGTTTGCCTCACTTCCCCCTAAAATCTACCGTTCTTTTGGTGGTCCAAATTGGCTATTTAAACGTCTCAAATTAGGCATGGGAGGAGGCTCATTATGTTCTTGCCCTATAGCCTGATCATATGGTTCTTAAACTCCCTCAACTCCCTCTCGAACTTGTTCATTAACAAGTGGAGATGCAGGAGGCACTTGAATAGCCTCTTATTGAGGAACTTCCACCACCGAAGGTGTAGTCAATGGTGCTTCCAAAACACTAGACTAACCTTGCACAAAGGTCTCAACCAATGCATCTAAATCACAACATTCACAACTTTAGGAAACTCATTCTCAATAAAGTTAGCATTTCTTGATTCAAAGACATTTCCAATCTTGTGACTTACGTCCAAGACCACATACCCCTTAGAATGCTCAGAATAACCAAGGAAGGCACACTTCCTCCCTCTAGGGCCTAATTTCCCAAGAGGGTGATCTATAGCATGTAAATAAGTTGCACATCCCCAAGGACAAAGATAGCTTAAGTTAGGGGTTTTCTTCAACCATAACTCATATGGCATAGAATCAACAGACCTAGAGGGCACTCTATTCAAAATATGTGTTGCTCTAAGCAATGCATCACCCTAATAGGCAATATCCAAGTTGGCTTTAGCCATCATGGATTGCACTATATACATAAGAGTCATATTCTTCCTTTTGGCTACTCCATTTTGTTGTGGAGTCCAAGAAAGTGTGAGTTACCTCACAATGCCCTCTTGGTCACAAAATGCCTTAAAATCATTTGGCATGTACTCACCACCATGATCAGTCCTCAATGACTTGATCTTCTTACCCAATTGATTCTCCACTAAGTACAAGTATGTTTCAAAGCACCTCAATGCTTCACACTTATGCTTAGTAAGAACACATGGGTAAATCGAGTACAATCGTCAATAAATGTGATAAAGTATCTAAACCTAAGTCTAGATACAATTCTCATTGGTCCACAAAGATTGGAGTGAACTAATTGTAAAGCTTCTTGACTTCTAGTTGCCTTGTCAAAAGGCTTTCTTGTGGCTTTTCCAACAAGACATGATTGACAACTTGGTATAGAGACTTTGGACAATGATCCAAGTAAGCCATGTGTGGCCAACTTAGTCATTCTTTCTTGTCCATTATGTCCCAAATGCTCATTCCAAGTCATCTCAGTAGTAAACTCAGTTACATGGTAACTAAAAGTAGCAACACTCGTGTTCAACTCAAACAACCCATTGTTTACTAAACAAGAAGACATAACTACATTATCTTTAATAATATCCATAGATTTATTAAAGAAATTCAACCAATATCCGAACTTTAACAAGGAACATACAGAAACTAAGTTTCTACAAATCTTAGGTACATATAGAACATCAATTAACAACAAATATCCATTGTTCAGAGGAACTCTACAAGTTCCTATCCATTCTACTTCAAGGCTTGCAATGTTCCCTACAGAAACACTCTTTTCTCCCTTTGGTAACTTCCTAAAGGCCACGAACCAAGAATTTTCTTTGGCTATGTGATCCGCTGCTCCCGAATCTATAATCAATAAAGAATCAGCTTCAGTTAAGTACGTGCATGACACAACATGCACAAATGAAGTAGAAAAGGGATCATGGACCTTAGGAGGTGCATTGCACTCATTTACAAAGTGTCCCTTACTACCACAATTAAAGCACTTCAACTTGGCTTTGTTGTACCTCTTCTTGAACTTTTTGAAGATGGCACCGTTTCGATTGTCTTAACCATGTTTCCTTTTCTTCTTCCCTTTGAACTTGTTCTTGTGGGGAAAGGAAGTTCTAGCGACATATGCCTTTGAATGGTTCTTGATGGCCATCACCTCTGCCTCTAGCAGAAGGTGCCTTGCAATGTCATCAAATGACTTGATTTGAGAGTTGTGACATAAATTGACCTTCATCAATTACCACTCCTCATCAGTCAAAAAATGAATTATTGTTTGAACTTGTTGCTCATTAGTGAGCACATGACCAGTGAATTTGACTTGATGAATCATGCATGACATCTCACGTAAGTGGGCAGTCAAGGTGTGGTAAGCCCTCTTACTATAATTCTCAAACTTGAGAATCATAGCTCTTTGTTTCTCCAAAGAAACATCTTCATACTTAGTCTTGGCTGAATCCCTTATAGCTTCGGCCGACTCAAGCATAGAGAAATCTCTCATGAGTTCATCAACCATGGTACTTAAGATAGTAATATGGGCCACATAATCTTTCTTCTTATATGCCTCTTAGGCATTAGAGTTTCCACCCACTACTGGTGGCTCGCCCGTATGGAAGAGCACATCAAGTGTATCTTGCTCAGTTAACATGAATTGAACCTTTTGTTGCGAAATGGAGTAATTAACTTTTGTTGCCAAATGGAGTAATTATCTCCATCAAGCTTGAGGTCTTTATTTAATTCAACAACAATATTCTTACATGCCATCTACATTGATGCAATTATCACATGCAAGTACGTACATTTCTACCACAACAAGACTTAATCAAGCAACATGCATGAGAAACAACTATTTCATGCTAAAACATAGCAAAAGAAATGCATATAGCATTCAATTAGAAATATTTCAACATGCTTTCATTGTTTCACAAAACATGCTCTCAATAAAGCCTTCAATTTAGCATGGTAACTATCACACATAGAATATATAGCAACAAATACCTTCACATGTCATTATCATGATTGCACTAAAAAATATATACCAGCATATTAATATGACAATTTTATGATCATAAAATCATTTCAAATCATACTTTCAACCTAAGCTCTGATACCATTTTTTGATTTTAGATCATAACTCAAACAAGAAATCTCATGATTTCATAAGCTTACAAGATCACTAAGAAGAGTAGGATGATATATTAACTTGAAACGTAGCGGAATAACTCCTTGTATGCTTGGTGTTTTACCTCCCTTATGGAGATCCACTATGGCTTCTCCTTCTTCTGCAACTCGTCATGGTTGGAATGGATGGAGTAGACCGATCTTGTCATAACGCACTAAAGTCGGAAGAGTTGCTAACTTGTGAAAGTAGCAATCCTTATGGTTCACCCACAATGCTCTTAATAAGCTTAATAACTATTTTATGGGAGAGTTCTTCCACACATAAAGACTTGAAAGAAGGGATTGATTTTGGCTTAAAGATGGGGAGAAGAGTGTAGTATTCTGCCAAAGAAAAAAAAACTCAATCAAAGGAACTACGAAATTCCCTTTTATAGGCCACCAAAAAGTGCCTTTGAAGAGTCATAACTCTTCCAAAAGTTATGTCTCTTGGCAAAACATCATGACTCTTGGCCAAGGGACACAACCTTTGACAAAGACTCATGTATCTTTACTTAAAGTCATAACGGTATACTCATGACCATTCATTCTTGTATATGAACCCCTTTTTTTGGCCAAATGGTCACAATCATTGGCCGAAACAACACATCCTTTCATCTAAAGTACACTTACCTTGGTGAAAGGGTATCATGTATGTTCATTCTAAGGCAAGGTATATGATGAATCTTCCCCATTGTCCGAATTCAAACCTCTTGGACAAATTCATCCTTTCTTGGCCGAATTCATATATCCATGTGGAGACAATGAACTTGCACTCTAAGTGCAAGCATGGGAAGATGCATTATGGCATGCTACAACTCATGGTGCACCCTAGTGTCCATTGTGCTCTCAAACATGGAAGATTCCTTCATCTAGCACCACCAATTTCAGCCATTAAGCTTTAAGTTTTAACTCCAACTCATGCTCCTTAATTAGCTCTTCTAGCTTAACTAGTGTGAACACATTTATAGCTAGCTTCAACTCCCAAGAACTAAAGATAAGCTTGGGTAATCTCAATTGATCCAATTGAGCTTATCCCTAGCTTTCTAGCTATTAACTATTTTTAATGAGCTCCCACGAGCTGACCTTAAGCTAGCTTTAGACACTTGAGCTAAGGGAAAGTCATGTCAAGCCACTTATAGCTTACATGAGCTCCCTTGAGCTGAGGATTAGCTCCTTACATGAAACCCAAGCACTCTTAAATATATCTTGGTGTGTCAAATGGAATTTTTAGCACCTAAGCTATAGAATTCCAACACACTTATGATAAGGAGCTTTATGCCTTGGTGAGAGCTCTTGAAATTTGGGAACATTACTTGCTATCTAAAGAGTTTGTGATACATAATGATCATCAATCTCTCAAGTACCTGAAGGGATAAGGGAAATTGAGAAAAAGGCATGCAATTTGGGTGGAGTATCTTAAAACATTTCTGTATATGATTAGATACAAGCAAGGTAAGGAAAATGTTGTGGCTGATGCATTATCGATAAGGTATGCTTTGATTTATATGCTTACTTCTAAGTTACTTAAATTTAAGAATTTGAAAGAGTTGTATATGGATGATGTTGATTTTGCTAATGTATATCAAGCTTGTGAACATGTTGCATTTGATAAGTTCTACAGACATGAAGGATATCTTTTCAGGGGTAAACAACTTTGCATTCCTGCATGTTCTATTAAAGAGTTACTTGCTAGATAATTACATAGTGGAGGGTTAATGGGGCATTTTGGTGTGTAAAAGACCTTAGATATGCTTAGATCATATTTTTATTGGCCAAGTATGAGAAGATATGTGGAAAGGGTTTGTGCCTAATTGTTTTACATATAAACAAGCTAAATCTAGGTCAATGCCTCATGGTTTGCATTTACCTTTACCAGTACCTATTGAACCTTGAACTGATATCTATGAACTTTGTATTGGGTTTACCTAGGACTAGGAAAGGTAGAGATGGCATATTTTTTGTTATGGACAGATTTAGTAAAATAGCTCACTTCATTGCTTGCTAGAAGACAAATGATATAGCAACATTGCTGATCTTTTCGTTAGGGAAGTGGTTGGTGTGCCAAGAGCCATTGTTTTAGATAGGGATGTTAAGTTCCTAAGTGACTTTTGGAGAGTTTTGTGGGAAAAGTTGAGTACTAAACTTTTATTTTCTACTACATGTTATCCACAAACTGATGGACAAACTAAGGTAGTTAATAGAACTTTAAGAACCATGTCGCTTGCAATTGTTAGGAAGAACTTGAAAACTTGGGAAGATTTTCTGCCATTCATTGAGTTTGCATATAATCGTTCTACACATTCTTCTATAAATTATTCTCCATTTGAAATTGTGTATGGTTTTAATCCATTAGCCGTATTATATTTGATGCCTTTAACTTTGACTTAGATTTCTAGTTTAGATGGCAACAAGAAGGCTGACTTGGTTAAAACAATACCTGAGAAAGCGAGTGAACAGATTGAGAAAAAGAATTGCATGTACACATAAAAAGCAAAGAAAGGAAGAAAGCAAGTTCTTTTCAAACTAGGTGATTGGCTTTGGGTGCATATGCAAAAAGAAAATTTTCCACAACAAAGGAAGTCAAAACTTAATGCAAGGTGATGGACCATTCTAACTGTTGGAGTGCATCAATGACAATGCATATATGATAGACTTGCCAGGTGCGTATAATTTTAGTGTTACTTTTAATGTTTCTAACTTATCTCCTTTTGACTTTGATTCAGATTCAAGGACAAATCCTTTTGAAGAGGGAGGGGATGATGTGAGCATGACCATGACACTTTATAACAGAAGTGGAACCAAAGATAAGCTAGTAAAGCCAGAGGGACAGATAATAAGATCGAGAGCTAAGAAGTTCGAAGTGTTTCAATCCTATATGGGTTGAATTGTAGATGGCATGGAATCTCAAGAGACAATGAGGACCAATGGCATCATAATTAATCAAGTTGGGCGTATGTACAAGGAGGCTTTCATTTTTGTTTAATTAATTATTTTAAGTTAGAAGCATAACTTTGGGCAGGCCATTAATTGGGTTTGTCTTAGTGAGATGGACTTTTATTAACTTTCAGCTTATTTAATTTAAATCTTTTAAGTTTAATGGGCTATATTTTAGAAATGTTAGTTTGGACTTTAGTTATTTTTGTGGGAGGCCCATATTTAAAGGCCTTTTACATAGTTAGGGTTTCTTTCTTTCAAAGGGTATAAATACATCATAATAAACATTGTTTATGGTTTTAGAATGCTTGAATAATGAATTCCTTAAGGGAGGATTGCTTGTCTTCTTCTATTACATTAAGAATATAATTCTTATCAAGGTAATCACTTGTGGTGAATTTCTATTCTTGTTTTCAAATCAATATTATTATATGCGTTTCCTTTCATATAATTGATTAGAGGTTCATAGGGTTGGGGATTTCTTCTTGCCTCTGTCCTATCCAAAGTGTGTGTTTAAAGGGTTTTGGGTTCTTTAGCCTTGGGGTTTCGCACTAGTGAAGTTGCCCCTTTCTTTGATGTTTCAATCAATTAGTCTTGAAATAACTTCTTAGTAGATGCTAATGAGTAGGGGAGAAGGGGTCCCCCTAAATTATTCCCTTAACTCTATTGAATGTTTAAATAGTTTATCCATTAATAAAAATGTTGAATGAAATGGTTGCGATGCATATTTTGATCCAATTTATGGTGATTAGTAGATATCCAATGAGTTCCATTGCCTCAAACATGAGGTCCTATACCATTGAGTTCAAAGTAAAATGGATATCAACTTGTATTATACAACTATTAACAACTTTGGTTCTATGGTAATCTTTAACTCGTTATTACAGTAGAAGTATTTTGTGCCCTACACTCAAACCTTGAATGATGGTTGTCAGGCTTTAGTTGAAGATGGAATTGAGTGTGCCTTATATAATCTATATGCCAACGTCTTTGCAATAAGTTTATAAAGAATAGTACAACATAAGATAGGTCAATCTTATTGGGTATATGGCATATATGGATCCTAGTTAATTCCTTTATAATATTTTCATTTGAAAGAAACTCTGCAACCACTTTTGAGACCTTTTCTCATACCAAATTCCATGATATTTGGAGAAAAAAAAGGAGCAGTAAGATCATTAAGACAAGGTGCTCTACCAAAATTAAAGTTGAATAGGATTGTTTTAATTCCCTATACATATAACTAATGATTAAGAGCGATTTGTTTAGTTATTATATCTTTTTTAAAACCTTCATATTAGCATCCATTTTTTTGAAGATATATCACATATACTACCAAGTTCCTAAACGATCTCTTTTGAAGAAGAAGAAGAAACTTGCAGAAGTGTTAACAATTATGGTAAGTAGGGTATGCTTCACCTTCATACAATGAAACTACATAGAATTTTAAAAGATCCTAAGAGTTTAAATATCTCATGTAATATTATTAGTTTATTAATCAATAGATTATTAGCTGACTTAGAAGCCATAATTAATTTGATGCCTTACAACACATTTGAAGAATTAGGATTGGGTGAACCACTACTAGGACCATCATTCAATTAGTCATTAGGTTGATGCTAGCATATTGTAGAGAACAAGTTTCCAAATATTGTTAAATTTATATTTCATGTTAAATTTATGGTTTTTATTATGGAGGATGATGTGGAGATTAATTTGATCTTAGGATGACCTTCCCTAGTTGTACATGACAGGAAACTAAGGAAATTATAGGTATACATAATGAAAAACAAACCCTAAGGGTACAAAATGGGTAACTTGTTTCTAAGATACCTAAAGCCATGAAACAAACTCTTGATAAAGACGATATTTAATTCTATTTAGATGCAATTGATACTATATTTTCTTTTACCATGTAGGAAATTTCTTACAAAATCCATTTCGAACTTCAGATTATGATAGGAGAAGCCTGGAAGAGGTCTATCCCTTCCCAAACAAGGTGATTAACATAACCTATCTTTAATCAAAGTTAATGCATTCTTTTGATCACTACCCCACTTAAAACCAGTAGTTTCCTTTACAATATCAGTGAGTGGTGTTGTAATGGTGCTAAAATCTTTAACAAAATACTTATACCACCTGACCCCATAGAAAATTCTTACCTATGTGATGGACTTAGGTGTTGGCCATTCTTGGATAGCCTTTACCTTTTCTTCTTCAACCTCTACACCTATCCATTTATAGCAACACCAAGAAAAATAGTCCTATCTATGCAAAAAGAACAGTTTTTAAGATTGGCATAAAGTTTTTCTTTTCTCAAAACATTCAAAACAAATCTTAAATGTTCTAAATGCTCATCTATATTTTGAATATAAATTAAGATATCATCAAAATAGACCATAACAAATTTGCCTATGAATGCACGCAATAAATGATTCATTGGCCTTATAATAGTATCTAGTGCATTAGTAAGACCAAATGGCATTACAAGCCATTCATATAAACCATGTTTAGTCTTAAAGGCATTATTTCATTCATCACCTTTTCACATCCTAATTTGATAATAACCACTTTTCAAGTCATTCTTACTAAACACACGTGATCCACGTAAGTCAACCAATATTTCATCAAGCTTAGGGATAGGATATCTACACTTTACCATTATATTGTTGATAGCTCTACAATTAATGCACAGTCTCCAAGATCCATCCTTTTTAAGAACAATAAATACTGGCAATGCACAAGGACTCATGCTCTCCCTTACATACATTTTTTCCATCAACTCCTCAACTTGCCTTTGAAGCTCCTTTATCTTCTTAGGATTACTTCTATAAGCTAGTCGATTTGAAATTGAAGCACCAAGAACATGATCATTTTGATATTCTTTTCCCCTAATAGGTGGCAATCCACTAGGAACATCTTCAGGAAACATGTCCTCAAATTCCTGCAATAAAGAAATATTAACACTAGGTAACGAAATGTTAAGTTCATCAGTATTTAAATAAGCCTCTTTGTACAATAGTACGATCATTGACTTCTTTGAAACACAACCCTCTTAACATCACTCTCTTTTGTATAAAAGTTTGCATGCTTCCTAGTTTTGTCTTACACACTCTTGATCTACTCCTTTTTCCTCTCCAGTCAAAGTTACTTCTTGTTCTCTCCTCTCAAGTTCAGCCACTCCTTTCTTTTTGCTCTCTTTTTACTAATCTTAGATTCACTCTCTCTTGTTGTGTCCCTCTCCCTTTTAACTCTAATTTGATCTTTATACACTTGTCTAGGGGTTAATGGTACAAGAGGGATTGGTTTCCCATTCATTATAAAAGAATATATGTTCTTGATTCTATCATGAGTTGCATGCCTATCATATTGTCATGGTCTCCCCAAAGGCCTCATTTTTATACCTTTTAATTGAGAATGAAACTAAAACTTGCTTTTTCACCTTAAGTTCCCAACAATCATTCAACCATTCAAGTTTATATAGCCATGGCTGCTTTGTAATAGGTAAACTCAACTTGTACACCAAGGTTGTACTAGCTCCATGTGTGTAACTACCACTATTAATGATCGTTCTACACGCCTTGTCTTTGATGTGGCACATTGTATGGGAGATATTGTCACATTGCTCATCATTGTCTTCCTTCACTTATATACTCAATGCATGCCTAATAACCAATGCTTCTCCCTCAATAGAGTACTCCACATCACTAGCATCCTTTAGAGATGGCATGGATTCATCATCTAATTCACTTTCAGTCTCAACATCTCCATTCTCTTTCAAAATCATCACATGTTTGTTTGGACATTGAGAGGCAATATGACCTGTTCCCAAACATCAAAATACTTAATATCCCTATTTCTTTTCTATTGGGAGGACTCATTATCTTCGGTGGATCTCATATCTATAGCCTTGTATAATTCATCTTTGTGCATGGGAATAACCTTGCCTTCCTTTTTACCCAAATTTTATTTCCATAATGAAGAGGAACCCGAATTTTGGCCAAACCTTGTAGGACTCTTCCTTTTGAGTTGTCTTTCTACTGTAATGGCCATTTGCAACACTTCTAACTCCACATAATGTTGTAGTTCTACCACAATGGCTATGTCTCTATTCAACTCTTGCAAGAAGAGTGCCATGGTTGCTTCTTGATCTTCCTCAACATTGGTTTGAATAATTGCAATCTCCATCTCCTTGTTGTAGTCCTCAACTCTTTTAGACCCTTGAGTAAGACCTTGTAAACTTTTGATACACATCCCTATAATAGTGATTAGGGATGAATCTCCTCCTCATGACAACCTTCATATTATCCCATGTATTTATAGGTCGTTCATGATTTCCCACCTGATCAAAACAATTTCATCCACCAAATTATAACATGATCAGTAAAGTCCACAGTAGCAAGTTCAACCTCTTTCTCCTTGGAGTAATTGTGGCAATCAGAAACAAGCTCCATCTTCTTTTCCCTATCTAAGTAGGCATCAGGATCATTTCTCCCTTGGAAGGGTGGAATCTTCATTTTGATGCTACCTAAATTGCGATCAACTCCTCCATCTTGTTTCCTCCCATCTCATCTACCATCGCTCCCATGCATATTTCTATTCAAAATGGCTATTGGAACTTGATCCCCATCATCACCATCATAAGTAGCATGCCTCTCAAGCCTTCATGCATTAGGGAGGTTTTGTGGTTGTTCCGCTTGCAAGTTAGCTATAGTAACCTCTTCCTTCGTGATCCTATCTTCATCTCTTCAAACATAGTGAACATTCACTCAAATTGCTTTTACATAGCTTGTATTGTGAATGAATTCACCTATACCTAGTCTCCACTCACCCTTTTAGAAGTCATATTGAAAACCTGCAAACGAATGTTAGAAATATCCTCTCAACATTCCCTTACGTGTATCTCTCAATTATTGCCACTCAACTCTTGTCTTTAACGAATGTTAGAAATATCCTCTCAACAATCCCTTACGTGTATCTCTCAATTAATGCCGCTCAACTTGTGTTTACAAATTTTATATTTGGCTTTTCTCTACAATGGTACACAAACTTTTTCCTTTTGGCACTCTTATAATTCCTCTTTTAGTTCTTGTAGCACTCTTATAATTCCTCTTTTAGTTCTTTATAGAACTAAATAAACAAAATCAAGACAATTAAACTTGTAGCAATTCAAAACGGATTAGAGAGTAGCAAAAGGAAATTGAAATAAATGAAAAGGATCAAGAACAAATAGAAACGATTGCAAAGGAATAAAAACACAACAAATTAAGGATAGGAACAAAGAAATTAAATCAAAAAGATAAGGAGAATAAAGGGCTTAAAGAAACATATTACAAATACGATTTCTAGAAGAGTAAAGATTAATAATAACTATTTTTTTGCCTATGAAATCCTTATTAAAGAGGTATATCTCTTGTGTAAGGATAGGTTCACCAACTAGTCTCGATCTTCTTCTTTTCTTTTCAATTGGATAACTTCTCTTTTTTTTCAAATTTTTTATATAGATATAGCAGACCTAAAAACCAGTCTCAATCTTCTTCTTTTCTTTTCATTTGGATAACTTTTTTTCTTTTTTAATATTTATATATATCAAACCTGGAAAAATTATAACACAAGAATTGAATAAAAAATAGGAAAAAGAAAGAATGAATGAATGTAGAAAGCTCACAGAAAACGGAAACAATATAGCAAAATGAAAATAAGCGAAACAAAACAAAAACTAACAAAAGGAAGAATGCACTAAATTAAGGATAACCAAACCTAATTTAGAGCCAAGCTCTGATACCAAATGATGTGAAACTTAAGGATGAGCCTTGAAAACCATCCTTTGTACTAATGGAAGCAAGGAACCCAAGAAAGCCAAAAACAGGTTTAGGGAAGATAAACTTTAACTCGATGTCTATAGAAGACAAGAGCCAAAGGTATAGGATAGGTTTTGAATGCCACAAGATAATAATCTTGATAAGCTCGCGAGTTCACAAAAGAAATAAAGAGAAATCAACCTTAATGAAGTTTGAATTTTTTAAAAGTGTCTTCAATAATACAATGTTTGCCTTTACATAGGCATTAAGGTAAGAAATCATCCTAATTGAATAATTTGATCAAAATCATTATTTGATTGAGTTAATTAAGGTAAGAGATAATTAAGGTAAGAAATCACCATAAATGAATAATTTCACCAGAATCATTATCTAATTGAGCTAATTAAGGTAAGAAATTACTCCTAATATGTTGGGAAGGCATGCACACGTTTTTGGATATCTCCCACGAATCTTGGAATGCTTGGAACATATTGGAAAACTTAGACACTCATTGGGATTCTTGACTCAGCTTGGATCAGATTTATTAGGCCTTGAATACTTTCCAAGCTAATTAAAGCTTGTTTAGTCCATAGCCCTTTAATTATCCTATTTATAGCTTCCTTTATCTTTTTGGCTCTAGCTTTTATAATTGGGCCTCCTTGAATTCTCAATGGTTCCATTATAGCTTTGCTTAGGCAAGCTTGCTTCTCATCATTGAATCTTGCTTCTTCTTTAAGACTATATTAAGTTAATTATTTTTTCACTTTTTAGACAAAACTTCTAAGGCATCGAAGGTGGGCAAGGATGAAGTAAAGATAAGGAAAAATAGCTAGAGAGAGATGGTCTACCTTGTCTATAAGATTCCTATTTGAGAGCTCCTCACAATGTTATTTTTTCTTGCTCTAGCATTCCTGTCTTCATTCTCATGTTCATTTACTTCATCTCTTCACTCTTCAAATCTCCTTCCACTGATTCAATTGCGCTCCTCACTGCATTTACATTGATTCAACTGCTTTTCTCACATTTATTTTCTTCACACATGCAATTCAGATGCTTCCCATTATAGACTTCTCCCACCTTTAATTTAATTACATATTTTAGAATAGTAATTTAAATAGTGTTGCCTTGAACCTCAATGAATTTCCTGTTTATAGTTGTATAGCTTATGATCATACTCACCTGGGCATCCCCCACCTAAGATGGGGCTAAAACTCTCATAAATCCTCATGGATTGTTTATTTTATTATTTTAATGATGCTAACAAGGTGCTACAATTTGACCTATGGCAAATGAATGATAAACCAATCTTTCTTTAAAGATGGTCAAATGGAAACTAAAACTCAAACACTTTCCATTATGGACTAACATTCATAATGTTCCTGCTGAGTATTGATCCATAACTAGTTTGAGTTTTCTTACTAGCTTAATTTGACAACCTTTATGTATTGTTGAATATACAACTTATATAAAGAGGATAGGCTTTCCAAGGTTATGTGTTCAAGTTGAAATTTCCCCAAGAACACCATAATAGCATTCCAATTACGTGACTAAATCGTGAGGAAGACATGGTAGAGAACTTAGTGTAAGTATTTTATCAATAGAAACAAACACCTACTCACTAAGGCAAGCAGTGGAGAAAGATAGGTTTATTGTTCCTCAAAAGGGATTGTGATGAATTGATGGACCAAGATTCCAAAAATTCTAAACATGAAATAGACAGGAAAAAACTTATACCTAATTTTATCAATAAGGACATAACTTCCATAAATACTAAGGACTTACCTAGCAAGAAAAAAAAGTCATACACATGGAAATGACACTGATGATCCTCTTGTTCATCAGGTGGATAATAACTTGAATGTCTCTACTCCTATTGATCAATCACTTATTGAGGTACATTCTCCAACTAAAAATCCTACGGCTCTGATTGTTGAAATTCCTTTAATAACAACTCATATTTCTAAAATTCTTGCATTAATACTCCTTCTATGGAAACAAATTTAGCTTAGGCTACTACATTTGATATGTTTTCTCTTTTCATTCAAACAAGATCTGTCAAAAAAGTTAAGAACAAAGGTTCCAATAGGAGTGCCTCCAATGCACGCTAGTTCCTCTAGCTGTCAATCTTATCTTAGAAGCTGAGAGAGATTAATAACTAAAATAAACAAGAAATTCTTCCTAATTATATTTTCAATATTAAATCTACGAACCTATTTGTATATTTTTTAAACTGAAAAAAAAATTTGTTTATAAAAAACGGATGGCATATTCTAATCAACCAGCAAATTCATCATAGGGATACAATTATTGTTGCATTTGATCCAAAAGATTAGAGGTTTCTAATACTTCAATCAATGAGTAGGCTATACACTTACACATTATACATAAGTGGAATAATCTTAAAGTATGCTTCTCTTGCTCAATGCTTATATTCATGGTTTCTATAAAGCAAGTGCACAGAGTGACCTTATTGATAAGGGGACAAACATATCCAAGCATTGGATTCTACTTGGGGATTTCAATTGTGCTTTACTTTCCATTGAAACTAAGGGTTAGAATTATTATAAATCCCCCACAATGACTTTTAATCAGGTATGGTTACTATAATGCATGTTTAGAATACCGAGGGTCATCATTTTCACTTGTATTAATAAGCAACATAGAAGTTGGCATATAAGGAAAAAGCTAGACAGGGCACCTATGAATCAACATTGGTTGAGTTCAATTCCCTTAGAGTCAGGCTTTATTTAACAATTCTTATGCTCTTATCACTCCCTTATTAAATTGTATTTTTCTAATAATTGCTAAGTTAATGAATCTTCCAACTTCTTGAACTGTCTTGCTGAGATTGAGGGATACTAGGAAGTGATTGAAGAAGGAATAACTTAAGAATTTGAGGAATTTTCTCAATATCAATGCTTCTAGAAACTTTAATGTATCAAAGTTTGTTTTAAATAATTTCATTTGAGGCATGTGAGAAACAAATATATTATAACATTAATGACGGAAAGAACAAGTTGAACGCATCTCAATCCCTTCTTTTCATGGATCCCACAAATTTAGATAAAATTGAGACTAAGAAAATTTCCCTTTACAATTATATACAAGCACTGGATGCTAGGAGCTCTTTACCAAAAATATTCAAGAATCCAATGATTTAGAGTGGGGATAGGAACACTTCCTACTTCTGTAAATCCTTCTTGATAGAAGGAATTCAAATAGAATTACCAGTTTACTTAATGAAAGCGGCGAAAGAGTGGAGGGACAAAAGGATCTTAAAAACTTAGCCATTAACTATTTTCAGGAAGATTATGGGTCTTCTTCTACTAATTATTCTTTTACTCAGACACTTTGTGCATTTATTTCCCAATCCATCACTGACATGCATGTAATAGAACTTATTAAATCACCTGATATCTAAGAGACGGAAGCTGTTATGTTTAGTTTCTATCCCGACAAGGCCCCTAGCTTTAATGGTCTAAACACATTTCTTTTTCAATTCTCTTGGCATGATATGATGATGTAAGGGGATGATTAGGCCAAGGTTAGAGGTAAAATTAAGAAGCAAGATCCTTTAACCATTTATGGAAGGCCAATGAAAAGAGCTAAAGTTAAAAGGATGAAAGAAGCATTAACTTGCTCACTTGAAGACATTTGGAAGGAACAAGCTTACCTAAATTCTGTCAAGGATCTATCTATGCAAGAAGAGCATAAGATTATTAACATTATTCAAACATGTTCAAATCATAAAGACAATAATACAACCCATATTGTTTGAATCAATCTATCCCGTTGAAGAATAAGATTCCAATCAGCCTTAATTATGTGTGTTTTGGATCTTAGGATGTTATTTTGAACTTTAGTAGGTTGGGTTTAGGTAATTTGCTGTGAGAATTCGTTAATTTTGTTAAGTGTGAGTTTTAGTGTCTCTTAATTAGAACAAGTAGTTGTAAGTTGTAGGGATATCATTAAATGGATAGTTACAATTTGTATTAAGTGTGAGTTTTACTATTTCTTAATAAGGAATTAAAATTTATGGGGCTGACATTAAATGGGAAGTTACAATTGTATTAAATCAGAAGTGAATGTTTTGTCTTAGCTTTTGTTTAATATAAACAAGGCTGATTCCCTTTGTAAACATGATTTGATGAATATAAAAACATCTGAGTTTTTTTGTAGAGATTTTTGTTTAAAGTTCCTACATTATCTTTGGAACTTATCAAACTAATTCAGTTACCAAAAATCTTTGTTTTCTTTCTAAATTATCAAAGTTGATAAGCTTGTGGCATGTTAGAGGATTCAAAATGCTATTCGAATCATTTTTATCATCATTCCTTTAATAGCATTGTTGGAACGGTTTGCTTCTTGCTTTCAAACTTGAACAATCTAACTTTCCATCAATTATTAAGGGAGTTAATTTGCATTCCATATGTATCTTAGTTCTTTAGCTATTGAGGTGTATGGTTACTAAATCGGAGATTTCCATCATTTAGTATAAGAGTTTTTGGCTTAAGTTTGAGGTTTGCTTATCCATTTATTTGCTGATCTAGTTCTTCATTCTCTTTTCTTCTTCTTCTCTACTAGAATCGCAACTCTCTGTTTTGTTCTTTTTCAATTTCTATTATTGTTAATCTTTGTTTATTTCTAATGAAAAAACAAAATTAAAACAAGAAATGTACAACTACCGAGTTCTAACCTTTAATAGAGTTTGTACCACTTTAAATTGGACTACCTTTTATTATTATTTTCTTAGACCTGCCCCTTGACTTTCCATTGAATTGCTATAATCTGAATTGTTTGTTTATGGAACTTAATCTACAAACCCATAATCAAAACAAGAATGGTAGAAGGCAAGAGAGGTGATGTTAGCATCTTGAAAAGATGTATACAATGTGATACATGAGGAGAGTGGTCCATTATTTAAGTGAAACAATGTAAGGAAGTGTGTGAGGCTGTTATAATTCTTTTTTTAAGGTTTAAGACATGTATAAAAACGAAAAAGAAGTGAGTTCATCCTAAAATGACCAAGTAATTCAAGCAATTCAGCAATAATTTGAACAAATGTTCAAAATGATGGGAGATGTAAGACACAATTTAGCAAAGCATGATGATGCACTTGCCAAATTGCAAGTCAAGCCACATAAAGAAAGTAAAAAAACCTTTGTTCATCATGATTATTATGGTGGAATTAATACAGATGATGACCTAGCTACCATTATTGGTCTAGATGTTCATCATAGAAGACAAAATAGGCGAGGACATTTTGATAATATGGACAGAAATATAGGCATTAAAATGAAGATTCCTCTTTTTCAAGGGAAGAATAATCTAGATGGCGATTTAGAGTAAGAAAGAAAAGTAGAGATGACCTTCAAATGCCACAGTTATTCCAAAGAAAAAAGGTAAAATTATTCATTGTTGAATTTTGTGATTATGCTATTGTTTAGTGGGATTAATTGTGTAAAGATAGACTTAGAAATGAAGAAAAACCTATGGAAACATAGATGGTGATGAAACAGATCATGAGAAGGAGATTTATCCCTAGCCTATTATAGCGATTTGCACCAGCATTTACAAACTTTGACACAAGGTTTCATGAGTGTGGAAGAATATGAAAAAGAGATGGAGATAGCAATGATAAGGGCTAATGTGGAGGAGGATCATAAGGCAACCATGGCTAGGTTCTTGAGTGGCTTGAACAAGAACATTGCTGATTTTGTGGAATTACAACACAATGTAGATATTGAAGACATGGTAAATCTGCCCATGAAAATTAAAAGGCAGCTTAAACATAAGGATACACGTAACTATAATTCTAAACCTCATTCAAGTTCTTCTTCTTCTTGGAGTAAAAAGGATGATAAAACTTTTGTTAAACCTAAATTTGATTATTAAGAGTAAAAATGAATTAGGCAGTAGGGATAAAAGTGAGAATCAAAATACTCAAACTAGAGGAATTTAAAGTGTTTTAAGTGCTTGGGACATGGTCATTTGGCATGTGAATTTCCTAATAAAAGGGTAATGATCATAAGGGATGGGGTTATTGAATGTGAAAGTGAGAAAGAGGAAGATGATAATGATATGCCACCATTAAAAGATGCTAGTGATGTTGAATATTCTAGTGAAGAAACATTGGTTGCACAACGCATACTTAGTTTGCAAAGTAAAAATAATGAACATAATGAACAAATCTGTTCCATACTTATTGTTCATTTGCAATTGTTGATAGGGGAAGTTGTACAAATGTTGCTAGAACTTTGTTTGTGGAGAAACTGAAATTACCTACTATTAAACATACAAAACCATATAAAATACAATGGTTAAATGATAGTGGTGTTGTGAAGGTGAATCGGCAAGTATGTTTAGATATAAGTGTGGCACCTATGTGTATGCTGGGAATATGTTATTAGGAAGACCATGGCAATATGATAGGAAGGTGATTCATAATGGGTTCAAGAATCATTAATCTTTGATAATGGATGAACAGTTTCAATTCGAACATTTATCACAAAAGGCAATTTTTGAAGACCAAATGCTCATAAAATAGCAATATAAAGGGCTTGCATCTTCATTGATCAAAACCTTGGGGAGGAACCAAGAAGGAGACAAAAAATAAAATAGTGCATTGAGTGGTAAAGATAAGAGCAATGGGAAACACGAGGATAGAGAAAATAAGGAAGTATTGAGTGGAAGAAAAATCAGTGTTTATGCAAAAATGAGTGATGTGAAGAAAGTACTAATCATAAGGCAGCCTTTAATTGTACTTATGTACAATGACATTTTGGTTGCTTGTATCAAAATTTACAAGAGTTTGCCTAGTGTAATTGTTGATCTTTTGCAGGAAAATGAAGATTTCTTTCTTAAAGAAATTCCTAATGGTTTGCCACCAATTAGAGGAATTGAACATCAAATTGATTTCATTCTGAGAGAAAGCACACTAAATAGGCCAACATATAGATGGAATCTTGAAGGGACCACGAAAATCCAAAAGTGGGTAAGTAAGCTTATGGAAAAAGGATGTGTTTAATAAAGATTTGAGTCCATCTGCAGTTTCTGATTTGTTACTGTCGAAAAAGGATGGTTCTTGGAGAACGTGTGTTGACTTTCGAGACATCAATAAAATCATGGTGAGGTATAGGTCCCATCCTTAGGCTAGATGATATGTTGGATGAATTGCACGGTTCATGTGTGTTTTCAAAGATTGAATTAAAATCCATATATCATCAAATAAGAATGGGTGAGGGTGATGAATGGAAAACTAGATTTGAAAATAAACATGGCTTGTATAAGTGGTTAGTGATGCCTTTTGTTTTAACTAATGCACCTACTACATTCATGAGACTAATAAACCATGTTTTCTGTGCTTTTAATCATAAATTTGTTGTTCATTTTGAGATATCCTTGTTTATAGAAAGAATTTGGATGAGCATGTAACACATTTGAAGGCAGTTTTTGATGCACTTAGGAAGGAAAGTGATATGCTAACTTAAAGAAATGCACCTTTTGCATTAATGAACTTACTTTTCTTGGTTATTTTGTGAATCATAAAGAAATACATGTTGATCAAGAGAAAGTAAAAGTAAATAGGGAATGGCCAAAACCAACTTCTACTAGTGATGTAAGAAGTTTTCATGGTCTTGTGAGCTTTTATAGAAGATTCATTAAGGATTTCTCTACAATTGTTGCACCATTAATTGAATGCATAAAAAAAGAATGTGGGATTAAGTGGGGTAAAGAACAAGATGATGATTTTAACATGCTTACAAAAAACTTCAATTTAGCAACGATACAACCTAATTAACTTGCTTAAAGAACAAGAACAAGATGATAACTTAAACAAGATTATGGAAATCTTCAATTTGGCAACCATACACCCCAATAGCTGAAAAGCTAAGATACATATGGAATGCAAATTAACACCTTCCACAATTGATAGAAAGTTGAATCGTTCAAGTTTGAAAGTAAGAAACAAACTATTTTGATTAGAATAGCACTTTGAATCCTTTAAAATGCCACAACTTTACAAGTTTGATAAGTTAAGAAGAAAACAAAGATTTTAGGTGTTGAATGCCAAAATTTGAATTAGTTTGATAAGCTCCAAAGATAATGCAAGAACTTTAAACAAAAACTCTCACAAAAAAACTAAGATGTTGTATAATCATCAAATCGTGCCCTTGCAAAGAGAATCAGCCTTGTTTATATAGGAAAAAGGCTAAGAGACAACATTAAATTATAATTTAATACAAATTGTAATTGCCTATTTAATGACAACCTCACAACTTGTAACCCCTTATTCTAGTTAAGAGACATTAAACTCACGCTTAATAAGAACTGTAATTGCCCCTTTAATGACACCCCACAACTTGTAACTCTTTGTTCTAATTAAGAGACCCTAATTTCATTCATGTTGAATTCACACAACAAATAACCCAAACCCAACTTACTAACTTTCAAAATAACTGCCCAACATCTAAACATATGTCAAGAATGGTTTATTGACCTTTTTATTCTTCAATAGGCTAGATTGATTCAAAATTATGGGTCGGATCATTTCTTCTTGAATTGAACATGTTTGAATCATGTTAATAGGCTTAAGCTCTTCTTGCATACATAGACCCTCAATAGAATCTAGGTGAGCTTGTTCCTTCCAAATGTCTTCAAGTAAGCAAGTTATTGCTTCTTTCATCATTTTAGCTTTAGCTCTTGTCATTGTTCCTCCATGAATAGTTAAAGGATCTTGCTTCTTAATTTTACCTCCAATCTTGGTTGAATCATCCCCTTGTTGATTCATATCAATTCTTTAAGTTTCTTTAAAATGTGGCTCTCAAAAGTGTGGAGAGAGTCCTATTTACCACTTTTTTTGTGGATGACAAGTTAAATGCAATAGTTTTGTAAGCACTTGCTCCGAAGCGTTTCCCAAAACTGGCTAAAAAAACTTCACCTCTCTATCACTCACACTTATCCTCGGAATTCCATGTAATATCACAATTTCTTGGAAGAGTAGCCCCACAACATGTGTGGCATCAACCTATCAACAATAACAAAAATAGAGTCTCTTCCCCTTGTTGTCCTAGGAAAACCCAATACAAAGTCCATTGATACATCTGATATGAAAAAAAAAACTTCTTTAAGATTCAGTCAGACCATTCAATAAGACGCTTAGAACAACTAGAAAACAACTTTAAATCCCACCAAATCAGTTTGACTAACACCACAAAATACTCTCAACCACATTAACATGGTCTTCCTATATACATAGTATCTCATTCTTACATTCAAATCAGTTTCATTCATCCATTGATCTCAATTTAGCAAGAACAACCCAAGAACACTCCAACCCAATTTTCAAACAAATCAAACATAAGATAAATTAAACTTACTAGAATAGAAGCCAACAATTACCCAAGCATAAAGGAAACACCACCAGCTTGAATTATCCACCACCAAGTTAGGCCAAACTTGGATAAAGAAAAGAACAAAAGAAGAACTCCATCTTCTTGGCTTTTCTATTCATCAAATTCACATTTCTTCTTTTACAAAATGAGAGAATGGCCTTTACATAGTCTAAACTTGAGTGGGTGACGAACTTACATAGGAAATATCAAAAGTTACAATTAAATATTAGCCAATATTCATCTTCCATTCAAAATAACAAAAGCCACGCCCATTTAATGCAAAAGCCATACCTATTTAATGCTTTAGGAAAATTTTCCTTAATACCCATTTAATGCTTTTGGACAATTCCCTTAATACCCATCAACTTGCATGATCTTTTCTCATTTGGATCAAATGACAACCGAAATGTGGGCTTGATTGAATTATGCCTTTTCCATGCTTGTTGCTTATGGGTTGGGCTGTCAAAAATGGTCTTGGACACTTCTTGGACCTTGAGCACTCCATTGATAATCTTGTAGACTTTAATTAAAACTTGGGACGAATTGTCTTCACTCACTTGGGTTGACCTCAAATCATCCTCCAGGGGTTGAGGAGGATTTTTCCTCAAATCCACAAGTACACCATCTTCCAATTATGGAGCTAAAGCTCAAGTGTTGAAAGTAGTCAAGACATTGCCAAATTCGGATGGCAAGTCAATCTAGAATGCATTGTCTCCAATCTTCTTGAGAACTTCAAACGGGCCATCAGCTATAGGTGCCAATTTGCTTTTTCTCTTAGAGGGAGATCTTTCTTTTCTCAAATGGTAGCCACACAAGATCACCAGGTTGGAAAAGGGTAGGTTTTTTATGCTTATGAGCTCTCCTATTATAAGCTTCATTAGCCTTGGCTATTTGGCCTCTAACAGACTCATGCAACTTCTTCTCGGCTTTAGCCTTCTATTTAGCATCAAGAATAACTTGTATATCAAAAGGCAAAGTACTCAGTTTAAGAGGAGTGATAGGATTAAGGCTATAAAATACTTCAAATGGGATATGGCTGGTTGTAACACCAGGAGACCGGTTATAGGCAAACTCGACATGGGCTAATTTGATGTCCCAATCCTTCAAACTTTTAATAATAAAATGTTCCATTTTTTAGAATCTATCCATAACAACTAGAATAGAATATTTACCTTTTTGAGTTCTCGGCACGGCAACAATGAAGTCCATGCTTAAATCTTCCTATGGTTGAAGTGGAATCGGCAATGGAGTATACATACCAGGTTTTAAATGGCTTTTGGATCTTTAAAAAAAAACACACCTAGCCACAATGATTTGTACATCTCCAAGCATCTTTGGCCAACAAAATTGCGTACTTCCAAAGTCTTAGGTACCCCGAAATGACCAGCAAGTCCTCCTCCATGCACTTCCCTCACAAGTAATTCTCTAAAACTCCCATTAGGCACATAAAGTTAACAACCTTTAAACAAAAATTCATCATGCAACACATAATCTTCAAAACTACCCTTAGTGTATTTAGCCATGATTGATACCATCTCCTCATCAAACTTATAATGTTCCTTCAACATACTAAACCCAAGTATTATAGCATCTAGAATGGTAAGAATTAAGTACTTTCTTGATAATGCATCAGACACCACATTAGTACTGCCTTACTTATACTTAGATACAAATGAAAAGGATTGAAGAAACTCAGCCCACTTTGCATGCCTTGAGTTTATTTTATGTTGTCCATTGATAAACTTGAGTGCTTGATGATACAAATGCAACACAAATGGCTTTGGCCTTAGGTAATGACTCTAATGGTTTAAGGCTCTAACAATGGCATAAAACTCTTTGTCATACGTACTATATCTCCTTCGTTATTCATTAAGCTTTTCACCAAAGTAAGCTAATGGCCTCTTGTCTTGAGTAAGTACTACTCTAATTCCAACCCCACTTGCGTCACACTCAACTTTGAAAACTTTGCTAAAATCAGGTAAGGATAGAATGGGTGCTTTGCAAAGCTTTTTCTTGATCATCTCAAAGGCTTCACTTACTCCTTTAGTCCACTAAAAAGTACCCTTCATGCATTCAGTCATGGGAGCCATATGTTAAAATTTGGCACAAATCTTTTATAAAATGATGCCAAACTACGAAAGCTACTAACATCGCTGATGGATCTACGTTTTTTCCAACTTCGAATTGCATCTACTTTGGATTGGTCAATCATAATACCATCTCCCATCATAACATACCCAAGAAACACTACACTCTTCATAAAAAACTCACACTTCTCCATCGTGGCATACAACCTTTGCTTCCTCAATACTTCAAACATTTGTCTAAGATAGCTCATATGGTCATTCTCATAATGACTATACAAAAGTATATCATCCAAAAAAACCACTACAAATCTATCCAAGAAAGGTTTCAATACTTTGTTCATCAATAAAATGGGGACGAGGTGATTGATGTCTTCTATGAAGGGGGTTTCTTCTTGGAGGTGATCCAAGTTCCTAGGGAAGTGCTTCGGGTTCTTGATTGGTTGCTGTTTATGGCTGGTTTTTAAGTAGTGGGTGCGGGAAGGGTTAATCAGTTCATGAAAATTTGGGCAAGTTGATCCATTCGTTCCCCAAGTCACGTAATGTCCTCTTGTGTTTTCATGAGGGAAAATTCCCATGAAGTGGTTGGGGAAGATAAACTACTCTTTTGGGACATGATGAGGGATGAATTTTTGGGAGCTTTGGAAAATTTTCAACTACTATGAACAATAAATCTGTAGGTGAATAGTAACTTTTTGGGTTTGTAACAATGTGGTTTGGGTTGGTAAGAGTTTACTTGGTGTTATGGTTGAAATAGGACTGGTTTAGTTAGCTTTGGATGAGGTGTAAAGGTGGTTGGATAGAGTTGGTATTGATATGAGTTGGAATATTGTCAAGGAAAGAGAACATTTTTAAATTTAAAGCTTAAGGAATCAGGACAATTTTCTTCCAATTCTAGTAACTAAATTGCAACATTCCAGCCACCATTTCACACATTCTCACTTCACAACCAAAGCTCTAATACCAAAATGATATGAAGAAAAGCAAACTTCCTTAAGATTTAGTCAGACCATCTATTAAGCCACTTAGATTACAACTTCAAATCCTACCAAATCAGTTTGACCAACACCACAAAACACTCTCAATGACATTAACATGGTCTTCCTGTATGCATAGTATCTCATTCTTACAATCAAATCAGTTTCATTCATCCATTAATCTTAATTCAACAAAAAAACTCAAGAACACTCCAACCCGAATTTTAAACAAATTAAACACAAGATAAATTAAACTCACTGGAATATAAGGTCAACAATTAACCAAGCATAAAGGAAACGCCACCTACTTGAATTATCCACCACAAAGTTAGGCCAAACTTAGACAAAGAAAAGAACAAAAGAAGAACTCCATCTTCTTGGCTTTTCTATTCATCAAATTCACTTGTCTTCTTTTACAAAATGAGAGAATGGCCTTTATATAGGCTAAGCGCAAGTGGGTGACGAACTTACATGGGAAATATCAAAAGTGACAATTAACTATTAGCCAATATTCATCCACCATTCCAAAAAACAAAAGCCATGCCCATTTAATGCAAAAGCCATACCTATTTAATGCTTTAGGACAAATTTCCTTAATACACATTTAATGCTTTAGGACAATTCCCATAATACCCATCAACTTGCATGATCTTCTCTCATTTGGATCAAATGACAACCAAAATGTGGGTTTGATAGAATTAGGCCTTTCCATGCTTGTTACTTATTGGATGGGCTGTCAAACATGATCGTGGACACTTTTTGGACCTTGAGCGACAATCTTGTAGACTTCAATTAAAACTTGGGTCGAATTGTCTTCACTCACTTGGACTGATTTCACATTAATATCAACCTAAGTATCCTTAGAAATAGGAAGAGGAGTATTCAAACCATGAGACATTACTCTAGATTTAGCTTGTTTGCATATAATGCATTTCTCACATATTCACTCAACATCTCTTTTCATTTGTGGCTAGAAGAAATGATCACTTAATATATCCAAAGTCTTCTTAATTGAAAATTGTCCCATTAACCCGCCACTATGAGGAACATTAAGGAACACATAACATGGTTTCTTTAAAAAGAAAACCATCATGCCTAAAGAACTTGACAAAACCCCCTTTGTCACATACCCCATAAACATTAGCAAAATCAAGGTCATAATTATACAAATCTTTAATGTACTCAAAAGCTAGTAATTTTGCATCAAGATTAGAAATTAAAGCAAACCTTCTAAAAAGAACATTAGAGACCACATTTCCTTCACCTTGTTTTTACTTGATGATGTATGTAAAGAATTCAATAACCTCTACCCATTTTGCATGCCTACGGCTTAACTTTCCTTATCCTTTGAGATATTTCAAAGACTCATGATCGGTGTGTATAATGAATTCCTTATAGCAAAAATACCAAAGATAGTACTCCCATGTCTCTAATAGTCTCACCAAGGCATAAATCTCCTTATCATATGTCAGGTAGTTAAGACTTGCTCCACTTAGCTTCTCACTAAAGAAGTAAATTAGTTAGCCTTCTTGCATTAAGAATCCACCAATACCTCCACTTGCATCACACTCAATCTCAAAATTTTTAGCAAAGTTAGGCAAAGCCAGCAAAGGTGTTAAACTAAGTTTTTCTTTAAGCTAGTTAAAAGCATCATCTTGTTCTTTACCCCACTTAAATCCCACATTCTTTTGATGCATTCAGTTATTGTGCAGCAATTGTAGAGAAATCCTTAATGAATCTTATATAAAGCTAGCAAGAATATGAAAATTTTTTACATCACTAACATAAGTAGGTTTCAACCAGTCCCTAATTACTTTTACTTTCTCTTGATCAACTTGTATGTTTTCATCATTCACAACATAACCAAGAAAAATAATTTGCTGCAAAACATTTCTTTAAGTTAGTATATAACTTTTTCCTTCTTAAGTGCATCAAAGCAGCCTTTAAATTTGTTACATTCTCTTCCAAATTCTTGCTATAAACAATTATATCATCAAAATAAACAACAACACAAATTACCATTAAAAGCATGTGAAACATGTTTCATTAGTCTCATGAATGTACTAGGTGCATTGGTTAGACCAAAAGGAATCAACTACTTATACAAACTATGTTTAGTTTTAAAAGTAGTTTTTCATTCATTTGATGATATCCAGATTTTAAGTCAATCTTTAAAAACACTCATCAACCGTGCAATTCATCCTACATATCATCTTGCCTAGGGATAGGATGTCTATAATTCACTGTGATTTTATTTATGGCTCAACAATCAACACACATTCTCCAAGAACCATCCTTCTTAGGCACTAATAAAATAGGAACCGTACATGGACTCAAGCTTTCATGAACATATCCTTTTTCCATAAACTCACTTGCTTACTTTTGGATTTCCTTGGTCTCTTTAGGATTATATCTATATGCTGGCCTATTTGGTATGCTTGCTCCCTCAATGAAATCAATTTGGTTTTCAATTCCTCTAATTGATGGCAAATGATTAGGAATTTCTTCAGGAAATGTATCTGCATTTTCTTGCAAAAGATCAACAACAACACTAGGCAAACTCTTTTCAATTTTGCTAGAAGTAACCAAACATCCTTGTACATAAGTACAAGTAAGGGCTATCTTATGCTTAGTGCTTTCTTCTCATCACTCATTTTTGCATAAACACTCATTTTTCTTCTACTCAATTCTTCTTTGTTTTCTTTCTCTTTGTGTTTTTCATTGGTCTTATTTTACCAATCAATGCACCATTTCTTATTCTCTCTTTCTTACTCCTTTCCCAAAGCTTTAGTTAATGAAGATGCAAGCCCTTCATATTGCTGTTTTATGTACATTTCATGTTCAAAAATTGCCTTTAGTGATAAAGTTCCAAGTTGAAACTTTTGTCCATCCATTATCATAGAGTAACGGTTCTTTAACCTATCATGAATCACCTTCCTATCATATTGGCATGGTCTTCTTAACAACATATTCCCAGCATGCATAGGTACCACATCACACCACACTACATCCTTATATCTACCAACAGAGAAAGAAACTAATACTTGTCGATTCACCTTTACAACACCATGATTATTTAAACTTTGTAGTTTATATGGTTTAGGATGTTTAATAGTAGGTAATTTCAGTTTCTCCAACAATAAAGTACTAGTAACAATTGTGCAACTTCCACTATCAACCACCACATTACACAACTTATTAGCAATTAAACAATGAGGATGGAGCATATTTTTGCATTGTTCACCATTGTACAACCAATTTTCTACTCTAACATATTCAACATCACTAGCATCTTCCAATGGTGGCGTATCATTATCATCATCATCCTCTCTCTCAATTTCAAATTCAACAGCACCATCCCTCATAGTCATTAACCTTTTATTAGGACATTCATGTGCCAAATGACCATGTCCCAAGCACTTAAAACGCTAAATTATCTCACCTTTACCTTATGTTTAAGCTACCTTTCAATTTTCATGGCCACATTTACCATGTCGTCAATCTCCATATAATGTTGTAATTCCATAAGATCAGCAATGTTCTTGTTTAAGCCACTCAAGAACCTAGCCATAGTCTCCTCATGATCCTCCTCCACATTATCCCTTACCTTGGCTATCTCCATATCTTTTTGATATTCTCCCAATCATGGAACCTTGTGTCAAATTTTGTAAACATTGGTGCAAATCCCTATAATAGTGGCTAGGGATAAATCTCTTTCTCATTATTTGTTTCATCTCCACTTTTCTTTCCCACTTCAAATAGGCATTTGGATTATTCTTCCCTTAAAAAGGAGGAATCTTCAGTTTAATGCTGCCTATATTTTCGTCCACATAATCAAAATGTTCTCTCTTATTTTGCCTTCTAGGATTAACTTCTCGACCAGCAATGGTAGCTTGGTCATCATTTGTATCAATTCCACCATAATAATCATTATGGACGAAGGTTGGTTGCCTTCCTTGTCATGGCTCACCTTGCAATTTGGCAAGTTCATCATCATTTTTTTCTAAATGATCTCTTACACCTCCCATCATTTTGAACATTCATTCAAATTATTGTTGCATTGCTTGAATTACTTTATAATTTGAGGAAGAACTCACTTCTTTGTCCTTGTTAGACATGTCTTAAACTTGGAAAAAAAAGAACAGCCTCACGCACTCCCTTTCATGTTTTAATCAATTAATGGATCACTCCACTTGTGTTTTCACACTTTATACTGCTTTTCAAGTTGCTAATGTCACCATTCTTACCTTTTACCATCCTTGTTTTGCTTATAGGTTCTTAGATTAACTAAGTTTCTTAAGCAAACAATTCATATTATAGCAATTCAATAGAGTGACAAGGGGCAGGTATAATAAAAGAATAATTGGAGGAAGACAAATTTAAAGTGATACAAACTCTATCATATGATAGAACTCAGTTGCTGATACGTTTTTTAAGTCACACTTTTTTTAATTTTTTTTAATAAGCAATAAATAAAGATTAAAAATAATTGAAATTGAAGAAAGAACAAAACAGATAGCTATGTTTCTAGTAGAAAAGAAGAAAAAAAGAAAACGAAGAAGTAGATGAACAACAAATAAATGAGTACTCAAACCTCAAACTTAAGCCAAAAGCTCTAATACCAAATGATGGAAATCTTCAATTTAGCAACCAAACACCCCAATAGATGAAGAACTAAGATACATATGAAATGCAAATTAACACTTTCCACAATTGATGGAAAGCTGGATCGTTCAAGGTTGAAAGTAATAAATAAACTATTATGATTAGAATCGCACTTTGAATCCTCAAAAATGCCATAAAATTTACAAATTTGATAAGTTAAGAAGCAAACAAAGATTTTAGGTGATGAACGTCACAAACTGAATTAGTTTGATAAGTTTTAGAGATAATACAAGAACTTTGATAATAGAATCAACCTTGTTTACATATGAAAAAGGCTAAGACACAATATTCAATTCTAGTTTAATACAAATTGCAACTGCCCATTAAATGACAACTGCACAACTTGTAACTCCTTATTATAATAAAGAGACATTAAACTAACACTTAATACAAATTGTAACTGTCCATTTAATGACAACCCCACAACTTGTAACTCTTTATTCTAATTAAGAGACACAACTCACACTTAATTTCATGCAAGTTGCATTCACATAACAAATAACCCAAGCCCAACTTACTAAAGCTCAAAATAACACAAAAGAATAGTATAACATCAAAACACATGTCAAGGCTGGTTTATTGGCATTTTTTATTCTTCAATGGGCTGGACTGATTCAAACAATGTGGGTTGGATCATTGTCTCTATGATTTGAACATGTTTGAATCATGTTAATAGGCTTGAGCTATTCTTGCATGCATAAACACTTGACAAAATCTAGGTGAGCTTGTTCCTTCTAAATATTTTCAAGTTAGCAAGTTAATGCTTCTTTCATCCTTTTAGCTTTAGCTTTTGTCATTGGTCCTCCATGAATAGTTAAAGGATCTTGCTTCTTGATGTTACCTCCAACCTAGGCTGAATCATCCATCCCCCTGTTGATTCATATCATATGTTGTGAATGGTAAAGGAATACATGTTGATCAAGAGAAAGTAAAAGTACTTAAAGAATGGCCGAAACCTACTTATATTAGTGATGTAAGAAGTTTTCACAGTATTGCGTGCTTTTATAGAAGATTCGTTAAGGATTTCTCTATAGTTGTTACCCAATTGAATGCATAAAAAAGAATGTGGGATTTCAGTGGGGTAAAGAAGAAGACGATGCTTTAACTTGCTTAAAGAAAACTTAGGTCAACACCTTTGCTTGCTTTGCCTAACTTTGCTAAAACTTTTGAGATTGAGTGTGATGCAAGTGGAATAAGTATTGGCTGAGTCTTAATGCAAGAGGGCAGAACAATTGTGATATTTAGTGATAAGGAGTTTTATACATTGGTGAGAGTGTTAAAGACATACCCTATCTCTAGTACAAGGAATTCATTATACACAACAATCATGAGTCCTTGAAGTATCTCAAAGGACAATGAAAGCTAAGCCTTAGGCAAATAAAATGGGTAGAGTTTATTGAATCCTTTCCATGCATCATCAAGTACAAAAAAGGTAAAGAAAATGTGGTTCCTGAAGTTCTTTCTAAAAGATATGCTCTAATTTCTAATCTTAATGCAATATTATTAGGTTTTGAGTACACTAAAGATTTGTATAATTTTGACCTTGCTTTTGCTAATATTTATGGGGCATGTAAGAAACGGGGTTTTGGCAAGCTCTTTAGGCATGATGGTTTTCTTTTCAAAGAGACCAAGTTATGTGTTCCTAAATGTTCAATGAGATAATTGCTTGTGAGAGAGGTGCAGTGGGACATTTTTTAATTAAGAAGACTTTGGATGTGTTAAGTGATCATTTCTTCTAGCCACAAATGAGAGGAGATGTTGATAGAATATGTGAGAAAAGCATTACATGCAAACAAGCTAAATCAAGAGAAATGCCTTATAGGTTGTATATTCCTCTTATTTAGGCCTTTGATTAATATATCAATGGACTTTGTCTTCGATTTACCTAGTAAAAATGGGGAAGACATTCTATTTTTTATGGAAACCCAGCTAAAGATGTGCCAAGGATGGTGCAATCTGGTTCAACATATTTCAATGATCTATTACACATTGATGGAGGTCCAATAACTTGGGCTAAAGCTAAAAAGATTAAGGAAGCTCTTAATGGATTGATTAAAGATGTTTGTGCTAAACAAGCAACAATAGAAGCTAATTTGGGCTTGGAGAAATCAATCATACCTATCACCTTAATTCACGCATTAAATAGGCCTAATTAGTTGTTACTTGGCCTAGTTAGAATACTAGGTTATTTTGATGATTTCAAGGGAATTTCTAACTGATTTGGGCTGCTTAAAAGTCTATTTTCTATAATTGGCTTTAAGAATTAGATTTGAAATTTTTTTTCTATATCTTAGGAATTTCCTTACTTTTAGGAATAAATCATTGCTAGAATATTGATTAGGGTTTTTTTAGCCTATATAATCTTTATGTTTGTACAAGAAGTGCGATTGGAATTTGTTTTACGTTTTTGGTGAGGTTACTCTCTTTGTTGGTTCTTCATTGAACTTAGAACATATCAAAGTTATTCCTTGTGGCATTCATCTGACTTATCACTCTCAATCTCTTCTTTTCTGATAGTGTAGTGTCAATATCCTTCTTTATAATTTTGGTTCGTGTTTATTTACTATTATTCAAGGTTTTTCTTAAAATATATTTGATTTATCTTTTCTAGAAGTTCCTCTTAACAACTTCTTCATGGGTTCCTAGATCTTAATTTACGGGGTTCACATCAGATGGTATCAAAGCTTAGGTTATTCTAAATAAGTTTTTTGCGTATTACTTATTTTGTTTCAAGGTTCTTGTTGCTTTTGTTGGTTTCTTCCATTCACAGTTCTCGCAAAACTTAGAAATCTAGTTGTTTTCTTCCATATACATTTCTTGCAAATCTTGATTGTTTTCTTCCATACACGTCTCTTGCAAGTGTGATTACATTCTAGTTAAAAGCCTTAAAAGACTGAAACACTTATTAAGCGAAACACTTGTGAGGTTTGTTTCTTTGCAAAGCCATTCTTTGTGAGATTGCTATAATGGTAAGACACGAAAGACATTCAAACAAATAACTTTGTGTCAACACTTTGAGCACGTGGAGCTTAAATTTCGTGAAATCTTGGACAAGATGAAAAGACAAGATGCTGCCATTACTGCTTTGTAAAGGAATCAAGTTCATGAAGTTCCAATTGTGCATAGGCAAAAAAGGGGACAATACCATGTAGAACATGAGGAAGATGATTGTGATGATTTTAATGTGGGAGAGGCTAATAATAGATTTGATCAAGATAGAGGCAGTTGAAGAGGGTAAAGGATAGATCATTATGATCGAAACTTGGGAAACATTAAAATGAAGATTCCATCATTTTCAACCAAGAATGATCCTAATGCATACTTGGAGTGGGAGAAGGGTTGATTTTAGATCATAACTCAAACAAGCAATCTCATGATTTCATAAGCATACCAGATCTTACGCATATCACAAAGAAGGGTACAATGATATACTAACTTTAAACATAACGGAATAACTCATTATTTGCTTGATGTTTTGCCTCCCTTGTTGATACGGAAACCCCAAGAAATCTGAGTTCTTGAAACCCCCTAATTCTATTGGTTCATTACCCAACTTTCTATCCTAAGAACATGCTAGATCAAACCCCAGTGTTGTGAATTGAGACCCAATCCCAAAGAAATCAGAAAATAATTCACGTTGCAAGTACTTGTTGCAAATCAATTTCTTGAAGTAACTAAGAAGGCAATCACACCTCTCTTAAAGAAATCCAAATTTTGGAAATTCTATTAATCATAGAGACAAAAAGTGGTCTTACATCCCCATCTTATTCTATTTATATTATAGAAAATAAGATGACCTATAATGGGCTTAATACAATGAGCCCATAAAACAAGTTCAAAACTTAAACTAAATCAAAACAACAAAATTACAAGCCCAAATGATACAATCAACCCTTTTATAAGAGATATTGAGCTTGTCTTCAAAAATTGGCTAAGTACTAGCCTCTTCACGTCTCCCTTAGCAAAATTATAGGCTTTGGCATGCCTTGGTGTTCTTTCATAGATTTCGTGGCCTCATCATGAATTTGAGATGTGATTAAGCCTTGAACAAATCCTTGCATAGCTTGCTTAAGCTTTGAATCTTGTTGTCTTGTAATTGGTCCACTAGACATAGAAAGCTTGTCTTGTTGAGTAGTGTTGTGGCGTTGAATCTCCTTGCCATCCTTGCTAAGGCTGGTTGTATCATTTCCTCCGTCCTTAAAAGGATTCTTCCTCGAATCAGCCCCTACATTATCAAAGGGAGAGAGGTCAGCAACATTAAAAGTAGTAGACACTTGATACTCACGGGGCAAATCAATCCTATAGGCATTATCATTAATCATTTCGAGCACTTGAAATGGTCCATTGCCTCTAGGATCCAACTTTGATTTCCTTTGCTTAGGAAACCTATCCTTCCTAAAATGCACCCAAACCCAATCACCAGGTTCAAATCTCATCAACTTGCGCCTTTGATTAGCCCTATGAGCATTTGCTTCATTACACTCCTCTTTTTTCTGCCTCATATTCTCATGAATACTCTTCACCAATTCAGCCCTATGTATCTCATTTAATGGTAAAGGACACAAATCCAAAGGTATTAAAGGGTTAAATTCATAAGTTATCTCAAATGGAGAATAACCAGTTGTAGAATGAATACTCCTATTATATGCAAATTCAACCATAGGCAAACATTCTTCCTAAGTTTTAAGATTTTTACCCACAACAGCATGCCAAAGAGAACCTAAAGTTCTATTTACCACTTTAGTTTGTCCATCTGTTTGAGGATGACATGTAGTAAGAAACAAAAGTTTAGTACCTAATTTTCCCGAAAGCACACGCCAAATTTGACTTAAGAACTTTACATCACGGTCATAAACAATGGTCTTAGGAACACCATGCAAGCACACAACATCCTTAAAGAACAAATCAGCAATATTTGTGGCATCGTCAGTTTTCTGAAATGCAATGAAGTGTGCCATCTTTCTAAATCTATCAACAACCACAAATATGTTATCCCTACCTTTTTTGTCCTAGGCAGTCCCAAAATAAAGGCAATAGATATGTCAATCCAAGGATGCTTAGGCATAGGCAAAGGGGTATACAAACCATATGGATGGGTCTTTGATTTCGGTTGTCCGCAAGCAACACACCTAGAACTAACTTTCTCAACATCCTTCCTCATAGTAAGCCAATAAAAATGTTCACAAAGTATGTTATGTCTTTTGCACCCCAAAATGACCCATTAAACCCCCAAAGTGTGATTCATGCACAAGTATGTCACTCATAGAGCAATTAGGCACACAAAGCTTATTCTCCTTAAACAAGTACCCATCATGCCTATAAAACTTCTGAAATGCAGCATGCTCACACGCACCATAAACATTCCCAAAATCAAAATCCGAAGCATACAAATCTCTAATAAACTCAAACCCAAGCATTTTAGAACTCAAAGTATTGATTAGAGTGTACCTTCTTGATAGTGGATCAGCTACTATATTTTCCTTACCTTGCTTGTACTTGATCACATATGAAAAATTTTCAATGAACTCTAGCCATGTTGCATGTCTCTTGTTCAACTTACCTTGGCCTTTCAAATACTTAAGTGATTCATGGTCAAAATGCACTACAAACTCCTTTGGCCATAAGTAGGGTTGCCAAGTGTCCAATGCCCTCACAAAAGCATAGAGCTCCTTGTCATAAGTAGAATAGTTCAGTTGTGGTCCATGAAGCTTTTCACTCAAGAAAGCAATAAGATGCCTACCCCGCATCAAAACAGCACCAATACCTATCTCGAAAGCATCACATTCAATTTCAAAAGCTTCATTAAAGTTAGGCAAACTTAGAATAGGTGTAGAACACAATTTATCTTTTAAAGTATTAAATGCAAGTTCTTGTGCCTCATTCCACTTAAAGCCAACATCCTTTTTAATTATTTCAGTCAATGGTGTAGCAATGGTACTAAAGTCCTTAACAAAATGCCTATAAAAGCTAGCCAAACCATGAAAGCTATGCACATCACTAACTGACTTAGGAGTAGGACAATCTTTGATAGCCTTAACCTTCTCCTCATCAACATGAACACTACAGGCAAAAATAACAAAGCCAAGAAACACAACTTTATCTATACAAAAAGAATACTTTTTAAGCTTAGCATACAGCTTTTCACTTCTAAGTGCCTCAAGTACAAATTTAAGATGCAAAACATGCTCATCTAGGATTTTGCTATAACTCAGAATATGATCAAGTATACAACCACAAACTTGCCAATAAATTCAAGCAAAACATGGTTCATCAATCTCATGAAAGTGCTAGGTGCGTTTGTCAAACCAAATGACATGACCACCCATTCATACAAACCATATTTAGTTTTAAAAGTAGTTTTCCATTCATCTTGTTCTTTCATCCAAATTTGATGATATCCACTCATAAGATCATTTTTTTGTAAAGAAACGTACACCATGTAACTCATCAAGCATATCATCTAGTCTAGGAATGGGGTGACGATACTTTACCGTTATCTTATTTACTGCCCTGCAAACCACACACATGTGCCATGTTTCATCTTTCTTTGTCACTAACAACACATGGGCTTAAGCTTTCTGATACAAATGGCGTTCAAGATGCTACAAGAAGCAATCTAGGTGACTTAGAACTGATTCCAAATATGGAAAGTTTTCGGGTTCCAAATAAGGAAACTTCACCAAATTTGAAAAATGGAGATAAAGTGCAAGGACATGCCATGGGAAAATAATATTGAGGTTGTTCAAGAAAAACAAGATTATTCAAGTGCCAACATGGAAGGTTTTCCCAGTATGGAAAGTTTTGTCGGTCTAGTTACAAGGTCTCAAGCAAAGCGTTTGAAGGAGCAACTACAAATTTATTTGCAAAAACATGTTGAAAGTGGGCTGTCCAAATATGGAAAATCCATATATGGAAATGTTTTGGAGCCTAAGTATGTCTACATAATTGGGCTAAAAGACTAGTTTGGAGTGTTTGTGTTTTTGGGCCCATTTTGGGTCAAATTTGGGTTTGTTTGTTATGGGCTGTTTTTATTTGTCTCCTTTAGGTTAGAATAAGTGAAATGGGCCACGTTGTTTTTAGTCACTTTTATTTCAGACTTGGTTTATGGGCTTAATTTAGCTTTTTAAGTTAGAATACATGGGCCCCTTGTTATTTTCACTTAATCTCATTCGAAACCCATTAGGTTTAGGTTTAATTAAGCATGTTTTAGGGTTTTTGTGGATGTTATATTCACCTCTCCATCTTATTCTCTCCAGTAGCCACCTCTCTCTCAACATTGAAAATTGTCTTTTTATCTCACCCACCTTCTCACTACTTTCTCCACATCAGCCATGTCCTCCACTACCTTGAAGACATTTATTTCAATTTTTAATGTTTTGTATCGCATTGTAATGCCTATAAAAAGGTTGTTTTCTGATGTAATTCGGGAGAAGTTAGAATTTGAAATTTTCAGAATTGAATAGAGAGAGTTTTTGCTTTCTTTTATGTTTATGCGCAAGGTGTTCTTATTGATTGCAATTGAGTTTATCTTTTGTTATCAATTTTAATTCCTATTTCTTGTGTTCTTGAGTGCTTAATTGATTGGGGTTCAAGGGGATTTCTGAAAATTAACTTGAGTTCTTTTCACAAGTGTTCTTGGGTGTAAGAACAAATCCTAATCTGATTGCTTTGTTGAGAAACTAATTCTGATTTGATTGGTAACAAGTTCTAAGGGTCGATTAAGGGTCTTGGGATTCCACATCATTTGGTATCAGAGCCTTAGTTCCAATTAAGTAATTATTTATCCTTTATTTATGTTTCATGTAAATTTATCGTTGTTCTTTGAAGTTATTATTGTTAATACCCAGTTGAGCCTTAAAAATGCAATTGGGCATTTCCTTGCATCTGTTTTAATTTCTGTTTTAAAAAATTTCAAGATCTTACATATCCAAAATGTGCAATTGAGTTGAACAACTATTGTTTAGATTTTTTTTGGCTTCAAATATACTGAAATACATTAAAAGTTCAAGGGAAAACGTGGTTATAGCTGCTGTTTGGGTGTTTTAAATTTCAAAATAGTTTAAGTACAATTAGCACATTTTGGGGTTGTTTAAACTGATTCATTTCAATTGAGTTTGGTTGTTAGCAAAACCCATACTTTAAATTATTTAGAGTGTTTTTGAGTGATAATTTGAGGTTCCATTTGGGAATTTCAAGTTTCTAATATTCAATTCCAGATTT
>JAOQMS010000003.1:7095109-7105936 GCA_027563885.1 Erythroxylum longipes | reverse complement strand
ATGCATGAACATAGCTAAACAATTTTAAACACTCCTAACTCGTTCCAAATTACTATCTTACCCTTCCCATCGGTGATAGGATGTTACATGGTAGGCCCAAAACAGCTAGCCAAAAAGGCATTGATGAGCCTCAAAAGAATACAAAAGTAAACAAAAATCAAAATGCTAACCATGTGTCAAGGAGGGGCATAATCATTACATGTAGCCACTGTCATACAGAAGGGTCGAGAGGTAATTTCTAAGCTATTTTATCTTTTTATGGTACAATTAAGATTCTTTTCCATAGTAGTGGTAATCTTTTAGGTTTTTTGTTCTGTTATCACTGTTATCAATCGTAGATTCCTTCCTAGTTTCAAAATCTGAACCCAGACCAGTCAACTGATTTCCATTTGGAGCAAAACATAACGAACTCACAGTCAACCCTCAAAAACATATCCACAGTTGAAACCAACATTGACAACCAGTAAGTGCCTCTAAATCTGCATCCAACACTGAAAGGGGAAAGAAAAGCAAAAGAAGAGCAAAAACCTCTGCCTCTGCCTCTGCCTTTGCCTCTGTGTATGTATCTGCTAATGCCACAACTGCTTTAGGTACTGCCAACACCTCAAGTACTTCTCATATATGTGTCAGTGCAAATGCAACAGCCTCAGTTGTTCTCCCAACACCTGGAGGTGCTTCAGAAACAACAAATATCTGTACATCTTCAAAGGACACCGCCAAGAACCAAACCAAAGGGAGAAGAGGGCCTGGTTATGGTGTTGCAGATGATGGAAGCAGATTGAGGATGTTGGCAGCTGGCAGATATAGTCTAAATTCTCAAGCGAAAATTACAAGAAAAAAGCCTGTCGCAAACTCTTCTCTTCTCTTCAACAAGAAACAAATAGGAAGATTAAGAAATGGATGAAAGGGATAGGGTATACACAAATGAAACCATAGGGTTGCAGATACTAAATGTAAGTGTTAAATATTTGCATTCTTACCAAACATTAATTAATTCATAAAACTTAAAAAACATTTACATTTTATCTACAGCCTGGTAGGAGAAGTCAGAGACTACTAAACCTTGGGCAGAAATCAATAAAAAGGAAGGAAGTTGTTATTGTGCATGTGAATCTAAGACAACAAAGTCAAACTGCATCTTCAAAGAAAATGAAAAAAATGTAAACTTAACATTTAATTGTTAGTGAACTGAACAATTTTGTGATATTTGTGAACTGAATAAAAATAGATTTTAAGGATCTTGTTGGGATTAATGTTATTAAGCAATAAATGTAATGACTAGCAATTTCAGTTTGAATTGCATTTCTTGTACGTCTTTTCCTTTTTGTTGAATTTTA
Source organism: Erythroxylum longipes (assembly GCA_027563885.1). Taxonomy (NCBI): domain Eukaryota; kingdom Viridiplantae; phylum Streptophyta; class Magnoliopsida; order Malpighiales; family Erythroxylaceae; genus Erythroxylum; species Erythroxylum longipes. The sequence goes on along the minus strand of JAOQMS010000003.1, from coordinate 7,104,599 downwards.
TGAATAGGTTACCGAGGCTGATGGAAGGATGATGGAAGCTTGGTTGGAATTATCAAATTCTCTGCAATGTTTTGTATTTTTCAGGGAAAGCTTAAAGTCTATAGGTGGAAAGAGATAATCAGCTTTTGTAGTAAATTGTTGGTTTCCTTTATTTCTAATCAATGTGAATTTCATTTCTTTTAGGTTTTTTCATTTTTGATGAAGTTCATGAATGGTAAAACCTATACATTGTTAAGACAAAGAATTGGAAGTATAGGTCTATTAAACATCTTTGTCTCCTCATCAATAATTTGATTACTTATAAAACAACTTAACAGTTGTGTTAATAATTGGATTGGAGTTAAAATACTGACAACATTTTTTAGAGTAGTTAATTACTACAACTTTTAACTCCTTTTGGCTACTAACGAATACTCCATCTCCATTGATTATAGATCATATTTTGTCACTAATCTTCCTTACCAAATGTTGAAACGTCAAACACCTTTAGGCTAGTACATCAAACATGTTTAGGCTAGTACATAAAACATAAAACATGTTTAGGCTAGTACATAAAACATCAAACCTGTTGAGGCTAGAACATCAAATTAGTAATACAACAGATGTTAAAACATCTAACACTTTGCACTTTCCAACATTAGGTTAGGTGAAGAAGATTTACACATTGTTCCAGTACATCAAACGATTTCTAGGTAAGGCTTTAAAGATACAACTATTGCTTTTTTTCCTTCATTATTTAGACTAACAAACATAAGCAAAGCTACTAAACACAAGCTTAAACAAGCAAACCATTTCCAACACTTTGCTGAATGTGTTTCATAACTAACCTCATGGCAACTAATTCATTCTTCAACTTCAAATTTTCTACAATCCTTTCAGCTGACAAAACATCTACTACATTCTCTCTTAACTCTGTCACTTCAGCCTTCAATAGATTATTTTGGCGATATAGCATCTTCTCTCTATTTTTCAGCTTTAAAATAATCTATCTTGCACTTAGACAAAATCTTTGATCATGCCATTCATGAAATCCACAAACATTTTCACTCTACCTTTAAATAAAAAGTAGCAATTTGTTAATGAAATATATGAACATATTTAGCTAAAAAACATAAAAATGTACCAAAATTACTAGAAAGAGTTGACAGCTATAAAATCTTCTTCCTAAATTTTCATCAATCCATAAAGTCCAACTAGGTGCTTTCAAGTTACAGTAACAATATTTAGCCTCTCTGTCATAGTCCCATTCAACTGGGTAAGTTGAAGAAATCAGCTTATATGACCTCATATCAAGCTTAGAACGCGTCCCTCTACAGCCAAAGTTGAAATTTTCAAAAATTCCAACCCAACACAAAATCATAACCAAGAAAACAATAAACTGAATCCTCTAATCAACCTCATTACCTTGAAGAACTACTACTTGAGCTCATTCTCAAGTATTACAGCACAATGCTATAATGTTGATAGTGCACCCACTCACAGCTAAATGATGTTTACAGAACTGAATTTGTTTGCTCCTAATAATCTGCATCTCTTCTATGAATGTCATACTTTATCTTTAACCCAGTGGATAGAGAAAAACAAAACATGGATAACCACTAATGAAGCTAAACCAAGTGACACAAATCATATCCTACGTACAATGTCAGATACATGGGGAAGAGAAAACTTGATCATATCCTATATATGAAAAAAAAATTATCATCTACACGTTATTCAACCCATTAATCAAACCCATTTAAAGAAGATAAAATGATTTACGTAAATGTAACATTGTTAGGGCAAAGGAATAAAGTGAATATTAAAACATCATAAATTTATAAAAAAAAATTAGAAGGGACTATGACTTATTACCTACTTTGGTCTTTAATCACATCACATGTATGTTTTAGATCTCCAAAAACCTTACCACTCATTCACCTCCAACGCCAAAACAGAGATCTCACACTCACACTACCAAGGAGGCACAAGCGAGATTGGAGTGAAGGCACATGCATTAAGTGATGATGGGTTTAGGGATTCGAGTGAAGGCACAAGTGAGAGAAGAAAAAGAGGGTGAAACATATGTTCATAAAAATAATTGATTTAAGATTGAAGAGTTTTTCATTTAAGTCGAAATTTAAATGAAATTAATAATTTTTTGTAAATTCCACCTGGCCTAAACAATAAATTAGGTCTATTAACGTGGCATCTAAACACTAATTGACCTGCTTGTAATGATGCGTGTAAACACATCCTAATTTTTGTCTAAGAAAGTCTTACATTGAGCTGACTTATGAAATTTTAGACCTTTTATGAGCAAGTTACAAGTTTTAGTCCCAAAATGGTCAAACTAAAAAAGGTTAAGCCCCAATTTGGGCTTTTAGCCTTATATGGTACTCCCACAATTAATTAATATATGTAATGGCTTACTTTTATAGAAATCAATCACCTTTCTTTCTTTTAATTCACCATTTACCATTTCAGTTAATGCTTGCAATGATATTCCAAGGTTCATTGCCTCTTCATCACTAAAATCTTCATTTGCTGACTATATTCTCTCATTTTCTTCTACCCCATTCTCAATTATTTTTTAAAGTTATGTACGTGGTTATACTTCTCATTACACCAAAAGCATAAATCCTTGGCCCATTTTTCATCTAAGTCTTTATTAATTGACGCTTCAGTAAATTTAGAGTCTATAACTTGAGTTAATTGCTTTACTTGAGCTATATGTGTACCAAAATTCCATTATTAGTCTTTGTCACTAATGCATTAGATACTTCTCCTAAATCACTCATGTTTCTTGTCTTGTACTATTGACAATTTTAAAATACTATTTCCTATTTCCTTCCTAAGTAACACACCTATTGTAAACATTGTGTTTAAAATCTTCATTGCATATTTAATCCCACTTTTTAATGATTTCAGAAGCAAATGGACCAAAAATAACTCTATAATTAACAAATTATATGACAATTCATCGAACTTAGAACTATATTTCTTCATGGAAATAATTGTATCAAATCCTTCAATTCTCCAACTATGTCCAATAGATCTTTCAAATTTATTTTAGTTCCAAAATGTACTCCTCACAACTTGAAACCTTATTAGCCAATCTGTTTTTTATATGCAGCTAATGCCACAATAATGATTCCTAACTCAAATGTATCTCTACAATCTACACTTTCAATTTTGGAGGGGCATTAAGAGGAAATATTTGTTTGCATTTATAGGTCCATTTCCTTACCCTTTTCCTTTCAAAATGTGAAAACTCCAATATACGACACATCCTGTATATGAAATATTTTCAAATGACACGGTCCTGTATTCCTTCCATATGTTGAGGCCTACAAGCTTTTTGAAGTTACTACAACCTTCTCATATCTTGTTTCAAAATCCTTCGTTTATGTTTTAATGGATTCCTTAAACCTCCTATGGTCATCTGCTCTATAACTTTGGCCATTGTCACCTATAATACTATAAATAACAATTTGCTTTGTTGTTCAATTGTTGTAGCTAAAAAGTGTCTAGAGCTTATAAATTTATGATATTACAATAATTAAAAAGAATTAGAAAGAGATTAAGGGGGAGAAAAAAGAGAAGAAGTTAATTATTTATTTGACAACTAATAACGAACTCAACAACTCCTTAGCTAGTTGTTAGGTTTAAGCAATTTGTCCAATACCAATATAATACATATCTTTCTAATTAGAATCCATAAACAAATAATTCAACAGTGTTTTATAAATCCCTATTAACATCTTAAATGCCATCGTCTCATTTTCTTCTTTTTCCTCAATTATTCGTAACTCTCTTTAAATGCATCACAACATCACACTTCCCTTTTGTTTTAATAAATATTGAATACTGATTGTTGAAATGTGGATAATTTATGTTTACCACTACATAACTATTATTTGTAATACTATTTTTGATGTTAATACAAAATTGATAAATTTGGAACTTTGAATTGAAGTTAGGTTTTTGATAAATAATAAATTATATTTTTAATTTAAAACCTTGGTCAATTTTTTAATAATAGCTACAACTAAAAATTATAATCGAATGTACAAAGTTCCAATTTATTACAAATATAACCTAACATTAAGTCTAACGACACTGATATGGACTGCCATGTAATCTCTCTCTAATGCAAAATTAGCTTACACTTATATAATACAAATAATTTTATTATTTGATTAAATAATTAGATCGTTAAAATTTAAAATTTGAAATGTTAATTTGTTATACTTCGCCATTGTAAGGTTTTCTTTATTATCATCTTTTTTGTTGTCTTTCTTATTTGTAAGTTTTTGAATCTTTGACACTTTTGAGTGAATTGCTTTGATTCCCTTGTACTTAAGCTTTTAAGCAAAGCCAAATAGAGAAATTTGCAACAAATTCATTATGAAGAGTGCAAAAGATACTAAATCTTTCAAACTATATCCATTTGGCATCCTAATGATATGTTTTGCTTTATTTGTGGCTATATTGTGTTGATTCTCTTCTCTTGGTATTAGTATATTTTTTTAACCATAATTTTTAATATCTTTCAAGTCTACGATAGATTGGCCTAGTTCCACTCGTACTTCTTTTGTATTACCCTTTACTGATCCTAGCATGTACTTTCTATATGTTTGCTTCATCATATATTCTGTATCCCTATAATTGACCATCTTCTTTCACTACAAGAAAATTACACATTACCGATAGAAAATTACCAATGGAAAAGTTTTCATAGTAAATTAGCAATAAAAATTGATTTTTTGTCAGTAAAATTGTCAAAAAAATGGTTTTTGTGATGGCTAAAATATCTGTTGGTAAACATGGAGGGAAATTATCCCCGAGATTTTCCCAACTGAATATAGCAACAAAATAGTAAAGTCTGACGTAAAAATTGGCGGCAATGGTTGGCGGAAAAAATAAATTATCAACGAAACCATAGTTCCATCAATAAATTACTGACGGATCAATTTTAACAAAAAACTAAATGACGTCGTGTCTAAATCAACCTAAACCTACCTGAAAACCTCCCTCCCTCCCCTATTTCATTTTTTCATTTTTTTGTTCTTCAGCACCGTCTATCTCTCTTGGTTCTAAGCATCCAATGTCAATCGTCCGTTGCTTCAATACATCGTGCATCGTCTTCAAGTAACTATATATATATGTACCATAGTCGTCCATGATGCTTTGCTCTCGAGTTTCTTATGTCTCCAAAAAATTCACTGTTAAATGCTTATATATATAAACATGAGTTTTATTTTGATGAATGTGGGTATTCTATGTTTTTACCTATTGTGGTTGGTTTATTTGTTGTTTGAATGTGTTTATATTGGTGAATAATGTAAAAATATAGTGGTTTTGTTACTAGTTAGAGATGAATTTGGGCTGCCTATGAATTGTTCGATGAAATATCTCTTAGGAATATTGCTGAGACTTGATTAATACCTAGAATGACTATTAGATTTTGGAATCTAAAGAAAATGCCTAGAGTAATTCCATAAGACTTGAAATGGAAAATGAACAATTATATGTAAGGTACTTTGAAACTAGAACTAGTATCATCGTAATTAGGATTAGAAATTTGACTCAAGCTTAGCCTAAAGTCAATTTAAAGGAGTTAATATAGAAAAAGGTATAGGATTTCATATAATAGAATGAAATTGGAAAATTATATGGAAGGTGATATTTGTGAAACAATTAATGAGCATTTTTATGTATTAATATGGTAGAAGTTGAATATACTTCAATATTTGATTATGTAGATAATTGCATGAGATTTCTTAGTTATCCCGATGTTTACAATTGCTTCTAAGTCTGTTTTCCATAATAGTTGTTGAATAATGAATTCTTATCACAATTGAATTCATCCAATAACTTAAGAAGTATTGATGTTTGTCAAGAGTTGGTATATACTAAAATAGTTTGAGGTAAAATATGTAATTTAGGTATTGATATCTTACTTTTTTGACTTCAGTAATTATCTCCATGTGATTGTATATTTTCTTTGTTATATTATGATATACATAGATAATGTAGACATAGATGTGTTTGATCATCATTTTAAAAGTTTACTCAGAGAAATATTTGATGAGTAAAGGTATATCTATTTATTAATAATCAAGTATTTATTTAATCAATTTTTTGTGTATAATTGTGTTTGATTTCTATTATAAGTTCTTTTTAAATATAAAGGAAGTAATGCAAAGTGATGCCATATTGTAACACAATCTTCTTTTAACTTCTTGTTAAAGTATGTTATTGGTTTCTATATGTATCTCTAAAAACCAAATTTATATGTTTAATTACTCCCTCTTTTTCTAATCTAGATGTATTGATAATTAAAAAAATGATATACATTAAATTTTTCATTTGATAAGTTGAAATGATAGTCTCTTGCTTTTCTTATGACATATTTGTCTTGTTTTCTTTTAGGTAAAAAAAAAAGAAAAAGTATTGCATATCATGTATAATAAAATCTATATTTGAAGTTTAAAAAATCTTTGTAAGAAGGAACTTATAAAGGTACTCAAACTATTAATGTTTGAATATAACCTTTTGAAGATATCATTGAGACACTTGATTCGATAGAGATTTAATAGGTTAAGGAAGTTGAAATCCTCCCATTAGTTTGGTTCCTTTATGAAGATTCAGTACATAACTTGAAATGGAATAGTTGAGGTCACATCTATTAGGAACCATAATTTACGACTTTATAGTTTTAACATTTTGAAAATTTAGTAAAATCTAGTTCATCATATACACTTCCTTGCCTCCATAATGTTGAACTCATAAAGGGAAATAATTGAGTAAATCGAATTTTGTATGATGCACATTTTTGTGAACTTAACTATATGATCCTATTTGTAATATGCTCACTAGGTGTTAAAATGTTAAAATGGATTTTGACAATTAATATTTTATAGATATTTCAAGAGGTATCAAGCTCCTTTCCTATTGAAACGTGTCAAACTTTGAGGCCCTATACTTATATGATAAAAGAAATATAAATTTACACATTTTGTAGTCTAGTAGTTAATGGATAAATTTTATCATAAGAATAACATATACTTGAATTATCTTTGCGATATTGTTATTATAATATTTTTTTTCATTATAATGATGGGTAATCATATTGACATTGTCATCCCTAGTTATAAAAATTAGTTTGTATTTCCTATGAATATTTAAGTTAAAGATGAGCACAACTAAATAATAAATTAGTTATGAGGTGATTTTTAGATATGTTAAAGATTTAAAAAATAACTAAATAATTTTTGAGTGCAATATTATGTGTGTGAGTGTTATATAAACTGATAATGCATTTTAAGATTAAGAAATATTCTATTAAGTTCTAATTAAGCTATAATGTGATCTTGATAATAATTGAGTTGTATACGATTCCTATTTATTGGTAAAAAAGAAGATGTATATAAGGTTTCTCTTTTCTTAGATCTCTTGATTGAACTTATATAAGGCTATACCTATATTCTTTTATAATATAATTCTTTTATTGTATAAGGTTATTGCCTATAATACAATTCAAAACTTATCAAAAGCTAGTTAATTGTTTATTATGCTTTTTGCAGGTCATGTTCTGTGTTGAAGAGCATCGATAATTGTCCAACCTCATCCGTCTTCCTTGTAGTTTGTGATTGTCCATCTTTCAAGATAAGTCATTCAACTAAGTAATTTATAATGTTTATGTTGTTCTTTGTGACTTTACCTTTAACAATGATTGATGAGTTAAAATATAGAGTCTATTTAAAAACAACATTACCTAATTGTGGTTATCTTGGTGTAATTAACTCTTGCATAAATATAAGTAGAAATGGTTATCTTGGATTTTCATGTTTTACTTTAATAGATTATACGAATGTGTGTTGTTCTTTGGAACTGTTATCTTGGTTTTGTATGTTATTATTTGTAACATTGTTAGAATGATTGATGGATAGATGTATGAATTACATAAGTATTTATTGCATGTTGAATTACTTTGTATAATTATGGATGATTTGAGGCATAATAAACCCCTAGGATGGTATAGGTTGGAAACTTGTGAAGCAGCTCCCACAAGACTTGTCAGTGAAAAATACCACAAGCGTACAAGTCACAGCAAGAAGTCTCTTTCTTGATTCACAGGTATAAACAACTCCACATACCATAGTGCTTGTTTAAAATCAAACTTTGGAAATCAATTTTTAGGTGATTACTTCAAACATAAAGAATTGAACTTCAATATGATGAATTCAAACCTAGTATTAACATAAGAAATTTACGTATAGTTGATATGACAATTCTTTGCATAATAAACCCCTAGGATGATATATATAGTGTAACATCCCATTACCTACGGGGAGGCTAGAATAGTAAATATAAGTGATTTATGAGAGATTAGAAAATGCATTCCATGTTCATACATAATATGACATGCATATATACGTGAATAGTGAAATTTTGCATATGAAAATGACTGTACATGCATCCATTGACATTCCGGGTATAATTGTTCATAAATGTGATTGCATTGAGAATTGTGGTTTGTTTGTATTGAAAATTGATTTCGAGAGTGTAATTGTTGATTTAGAATTTTTTGAGAATTTTAGGAAAATTTCTAAAAATTGGGGTAATTTTTAGACTAAGAAAAATGCCAAGTGGTAAGACAAATGATAAATGGTAGTAGAATTTACCGTTAAATGGCAATGGAAATTTTCATAAATGACTATGGTATTTATTGACAAGTGTCATTGAAAATTGGAAGACAATTGGAATAGAAATTGGACTTAGGTTATAAGAATTGGACATGTGGCAAGAGACATAAGTCACTTGCCAAACAATGCCTTAACTCTACTAGGTTTTTAAACCCTTTTGTTTTGGTCCTCCACGTTGCTTTTCATTAAAAGTCCAATTGGTGTTCTTTCTTCTTGTTGGCCCCGAAATATTTTTGTCGAATTAAGCATGATAATTATGGAATAAGCGTGGAATTTGAATTTTTGCCTTAGGATGAATTATGAGGTCATAATAGAATTTTTTATTGGAATTTAATTACTTATTTCAATGTTAGTAGGATTTTATTTCACTAGTTAGTGAAATTAATGTTTTAAGAAGGAAGAATGACAATTTTGGTATGTCATTATGTTAAGAAAGTCAAGAAGCATTAAGGGAAGGGTTAGTTAGACTTTTAACTCTTAATAAGGGTAAAATGGGTAAAGAAAAATGTTGTCTTGCTTTTAACAAGGAGAAAAACGAAAATTTAGGGAAGAAAGAAGAGAAAGCATGAAAGAGAAAGAAAGGGGAGAGAGAGAGTCGTGAGAGAAGCTAGGAAAAGGAGGAAAATTGTGGGAAACTTGGAAGGAAAAAAAAGAGAGGAAATCAACTTGTTAGAGGTAAGTTTTCATCTTTCTTCTTGTTTGGTTTAACAAAGGAAGTATAGAAAATGGATTTTGTGTTGGGAATGAATGTGGAAGAAGATGGTTTAAGGGGAACCCATTTGACCTTAGGGTTTCCA
>JAOQMS010000003.1:7068161-7079916 GCA_027563885.1 Erythroxylum longipes | reverse complement strand
CCATTGGACAGTCAATTTTACTACCGGTAGACCCCTATTCTGTCACTTGATAATTTTCCGGGTCCAGAAACGATTCCAAAAAATTCCTAGAAAATTTCTGAAAATTTTCTAAAAATCTCAAAACCCCCAATAACCTCTCCAATTCAATTTTTCACACACAAGGCCTATTTTTCAAAAATTACATTTTACTCTCAATTATACCGGGAAAATGTCATGAATGCATGTACAGGCATTTTTCATGTGCAGAAATCACTGTTCACAAATGCATGAGCACGAGATGTGTTTTCCTAATGACCCCGCGTATACACATTTGTATAATTCAACCCGTTATACGGAAACGGGATGTTACAGTTAAGTTAAATTTTTTTATCTAACAGGGGGTAAATACCATTAAAATTGAGAAAACTCTGCTGAAATTTTTGTAAATTGTAGTGCACTTATAACAATTTATTTTAATTCAGGAAAATTCTATAGGCACGAAGCTTATACCACGCCAGCTCTTTTTGCATACTCATACCAAGAAGCATAATGGTGCAACTTTCGTCAACACCTATTGCGGACAACTTCATGTATGTTAAATATATCCTTTAATATTAATTCTTAAAAATTATCACTTATAAACATAAACAATTATAATGATAGGACCAAATACAAGAAAATATTGAATGACTCATAACTCTGAAACTGTTGATGAGAGTTAGGCATATGTTGATGTAGTGGGTGGCAGGGACCGCCATGGAAGGATTTTCAGCTTAGGTTTATTTGCGAACACATGTTATTTGCATTCATCTACATTCAGTAAAGTTGTATCTAGTAGGCGGTCCGCATCAAATAAGAGAGTCGTTTAGCTTAAAAGCACAGTAGAGAGGCTGATGGAGTGCATAACTCAACTCCGTAATGAAGTGGATGAGTTGAAGGAGAGGGACAGGACCTTAGTGCAGCAATCAGAGCATCTACCTTCACCACATGCATAGCTTAGATTGATAAGTGAATATATTTGATACTTTGCTACTCTTAGGTTATTTATAAATTCTTAATTTATAATTATTTTCAGGATACTTATTCATGTACAGTATTATGTTTTTATTATATTACCATTCAGTGAGGATAATGTTGACTTTATATTTATCAATCAATGCTACATTATTTACAGAAATTAAATGTACAAAAAGATAATAACATTATTAACAAAAAATTCGGGATAGATGTGAGAAATGGCGGGTGAAATTTATCATAGTTAAATTTTCCGCTAGTTTGCAACAATCCATCACTAATACATCATTCTATTAGTAGTTATCGATGGATTAATATATTTTGTCATTAATTACTGACAAAATAATGTATTTTGTCAATATATTTTTACCAATGGATAATATTTTCCATCGTTAAATCTAGCGACAAAAAATTGTAAATCTGTTGGTAAATTTACTGATAGAAAACATTATCCGTCGCTATATTTTTACCTACGGAATAACAAAATTATGTTACTAAACTTTACCTACGGCCATTTCTTCGATAACTTTTTCCATCAATAATTTTCGTCATTAAAACATATTTTTCTTATAGTGTTTAATGTTAGGTCTTAAAGCTTTTATTTGTTTACGCCTTTAGGATAGCTAATGAAGATATAATTTTTCAACTTTAGATCAAGTTTAGGCCTCTTATCACTAGAAATATATACATAAATAAGACAATTAAAGGTTTTCAATCTAGAAAATTTTACTTTGCTTCTTATCCTCACTTTCTCTACCAGTATCTTATCCAATAATGTATGTGGTGATCTGTTGATGATATAACATGTCTTATCCAATGATGTATGTGGTGATATGTTGATGAAATAACATGTCATACTCATCGCTTTTGCCAAAAAATTTTAAAAAGTGTTGTATTAAATAGCCTTTTCAATTATGGATATGTTCATCATCTTTAAATTACTATTATATTATGATGTTTTCCAAATCTTGTAATGTCTCTAAATCCCATGCTCCGTATAGAATTTCTAAATTGTGTTTCTTTGTACTTAGTATAATTGTCTAATCTCAAATATTTGATTTTTCTAGATGAGCTTATCCATATCTTCTGGCTTATTCTCCTGTAACCCTTCAATATTCCTTATTACACCAATAAATTCTTCATTTTTTGTTGCCATTATAACACCCCATGCCCGATAATGAAATCGACATACTGTGTGTTACCATATTCTTAAATACCTAATACTTTTAACTACAACATTTTCTATTTAAAACCTCATTATTCTAACAATTACTATTCATTTTATAAAATTTTGACAGCATTTCCTCTATATTTACTTAAAACCTCCTGCAAGAAACTTCAATATACGTCTCATGCAAGCTACTCAACTATCTATCTCCACGTCAAACTTCTTGATAGAACAATTTACCTATCCTCCAATACATTTCAACTAATCTAAACCAAAATTCATACATAACTTTCATATATAATTCACAATAAAATTATGTAATCCTTCACTTCTTTATGTGTATATGCCATAACCAAAAACAAAAATAACATTTTACAGTACATCCACCTCCAAGTCTTCTGAGATCCTCTATGTGACTCTTGTCTTGTAGTAGATCCACCACATCTTTCTTCTAATTCACTTCCAAACCTACGCACGGAAAGAAAATCCACACATTAAGCTATAAGCTTAGTGGTGTTCAAACAATTCTATTTCTCATTTAATTTAATTCATTCCACCATAACATGCATAACATATAATATTTTTCAAATATAAATATCTTTATTTTTTTAATCATAAATAAGCATTTAAAATCAATTTATGAAATACAAGCATGTATCTATTATAATAATTCATATCTAATTATACAATGATCAATAAATTGTACATTCAATTACTATTTTCACTTGAAATTCTTTAATCATGAATCATGCATTTATCTATTTTCTGTAATTGCCCCCAAAGTAAAATATAACAGAATTGCATCACCTAGAAGGATAAGCAGGATTTTAAAATACAAGACTGTGTTCTCGGAACCATACGGTCCATTTTTTTTTTATAATTCATAGTAGAACTGAGCTCTCAAAGCCATGCAATTTATAACACAAATCAAATGTCTTACACTGGAACCGAGCTCTTGGAGTCATACAGTTCGGTAACACATATCATGACGCAGTATTGCTAACTCTCTAATTGACATGCCAACCTTATCACATTCCTCCAATTCTTATCTATTTTACTAGGGACAAATCTAATTAAATTCCATTGAAATTTAATGATAAACACTCATAATAGTCAATTCAAGCTATTCCATATTAGACCAAAGCAAATGTCACTCCTTAATGTCATTTTTTTCTTCCGTTATGGGTTTTAATTTAGCTCATACAACATTTAAGACATATTCATCTCACCAAATAGTAAAAAATAACATGTATATCAAGTTTCCTAATTCAAACATAATGTATGCAAATTGGGGAAAATACAAACTATAAGTCCAAAATCCAAATTAATCACATATACTACTTCATTTACAATCCAATTAAATATTTTTAACAACAATTTCATAAACTCTCAATTTTATCTCAAGAACCCTAAATTACCTAATACAAAATTTTTAGGGAAAAATAAATTATAAGAACACATACCAAATTGATGCCTAACTCTTCAAATTAAGCTTCCATCAACTTCAATTTCACCAACAATTCCTTATTCCTTCTCTTTCTCTCTCTCCTTCAATTCCTCTTCTTTATCTTCATAATATTGCATAAACATTCAATTTCATGCATTTTATTAATCAATGTATGCAACTACACCAAAATAATGTACTAAAAATAATCAAAACTCCATTAACTTACCTTATAAATTTTCAAGTACTATTAATCAAGAACACCCATATACCTTTTCTTCATCTTTTCCCAAATTTTTTGTTCATATGGTGAGTTTAGAGACCCTGGGTTGATGATTTCGTGTTTAATAGGTGATTTGGGGGTTAAAAATAAGAAAAGTTGGCTTGAAAGTGGAAGAAGTTGAAAGAAAATGGAGAAAAAGAAGAAAGGGTTGTTATCTGCACTCCTTGGTGAAGAAGAGAGGGTAGACGGCTAAGAAAATGACATGTAGACCCTTAATAACTCTTTTTCATCATTTAAAAAAACAAAATTAACTTTAACTTTTAATCCATTCTTTTCTTCTTCTCAATAAAAATACCCATAAGAAAAATATCAACCCCCTCATAAAGACCTTAATTAATATCATTTATTTCCATTAATATTTTCAGGTTTGACTTTCACCCTTTCTCGAGCCAAACTTTGACCACTAGTCAACTCTTGGTCAAATCCTCAAAACGAACTTGTTTTTTAGCTCTAATTTAATCCTTAGGCTATCCTTGAACCATATTATCTTATACCAAATAAAATAAAATATAGTTTGGATCCCAAGTGTCACTATTCACCTCAGGATATACTATTTACGACCCAAAAAGTACTATTTATGAAATCGAGATTTTTGGGGTGTTATAGTCGTAATCTAAAACTTATAGTTTAACTAAAGTTGCTCACTTTAAACTTTTCAACTAAAATTGTTGTTTCCTTAACCTAATTCTAATGCTACTTGTTAAAAATATACAACAAGAATAAAGAATAATTAAGAAAAAACACAATAAAATTTTTAATAAGGTTCAGTCAATTGAGTGTGTCCATGTTCTTAGAAGTGAAGAGCGACTGATTCACTATTCAATAATGATAATTATGGTTAAATCAACCTAAGTCTATAACAATATATTTATAAACAAATCTTACTTGGTACAATTTTATTCAAATAAACCATTTACTAAGCTTAACCTAATTTAACCATCACTATAATATGTCCTATAATCCTTTTAAAGCTTAAAATCATAAAAATTGAGTTTTTAGATAAGGTTGACTATTGTAGACATGACTATATTCCAAGTCATAGAACTCAATATATTTCTTTAGAATATGAAATGGGTTCTGGCATGCTAGTGTCTTAGATCATGGATCATATTATTTCTTTGCACATTTAGACACAGATTGAAACACGATCATGTGCCAAGCCATAGATCTTATTAGTTCTTTGCATATAAGATATGGTTTATGACAGATTGTGTTCTATACTGTATCTTCCTTCAAAAACACCTTTTCCATACCAACAAACTTGTGTCTTTAGCCCTTGCATTCACTTCTTACTTATAAAAAGGAACACATCTTACCCATGCTTATGTCTTAAGTTGTGCCCACCTAAAAGGCTTATAAGAAATTTGTGTTTCCATCTCAAAACTCTAACATTGCATGCCCATATATGTGATCCATACACAATATAAGATCCTACATAGAAGGTGAGAATTGCATTCTTATATCAAAAGGGAGATGAGAGATGAAAATCTTTATAGAAAAGACTACCAATCAACTTCTTTGTTGAACCAAGGGAGGTTCCAATCAATTTTTTAATGATAACAAAACATAAACCCTACTAATGAGTTTATTATCTTAATGAGAAGATTTATAAAAACAAGATCAAATCATACATAACTTAAAAAGATATTTTATAAAGTTTATAAAGGAAAAGATGTAGTTTGCAATTTACAAAGTGAATGCCAAGTCAAGAATAAGGAACTTCGAGGTTATTCTTTAGTTTATAATGTTAATTGTAATCTCATTTAGTAACTTTGATGTTCTAAAAGGGTCACTATGCAAAAATATTTCATATAACTTTATTGCATGGGCTTTTTCATTTATCAAGAGTCACTTAAACTTTTATTTTTAATCGAAAAACCTTTTGATCTTTCAAACAATTTTTAGGGAACATTTTTGAAAATTTTAAATCATAATTGCTTTAACAAATTGATTTTGAACATTTAAAGTTGCTAAAAATCATATTTTTAGAGAGATTAGTTGGCCTATATGGGTTAGTAGTTGACTAATATATGTAAAAGTTATTAAATTTGATACACTAAAAGTTTTTTTGTAAACTTGGTTGATGTACTAGTCAACGAATATGTATGCTGGTTGATAATGATTAGTGAATTTATGCATTCAATATATACTAGTCAACTTATGCTTACTAGTCAACCAATACTTCATAAATAACAACTAATTTTTAGCTCTAAAAACTGCTAGGGGTCCCAAATCTTATAAATGCATTTTTTCTCATTATTTTTAGCATAAAGAAGTATTTGGGTGTCTTTTACACACTTTTCTAAATGTTTTTAAATTATTTGATCATCATTATCTAATATTTATATGAGTGAGCCTCTTTGGAATCATCAAGAGATAAACTTAGGTATTTTGAGTTATAAGATTCAGTTGAGGCATTATATTTTTGTACTTAAGGGTCATCCAAGTGAGAATGAGGTTCCTCCTCACCTTGGAAGAAGATTGTAAAAGGATTTTACTGAGAAAGATTGTATAAAGGTTATTCTTCTCAATGAAAGAAGAATTATAGTGGAATTCCAAAAAGAGACTTGGAAGTGAATATAGGAAAGGGTTATTTTCTAAGTCAATATAAATCGATTTGTATTCTTTCTTCCTTATCCTTTTTAAATTATTATTTAATTTTTTGATTAATTGATATTAAGAAATTTTCTCATCATTATTTATATTGATTATTGTTAATTGAGTATATTGGTTATAAAATTTTGATAAATTTTGTAAACATCAAATTCACTCCCCTTTTGGGTGTAATTAGGGAATAATAGGTGGTATTAAAGCAAGTTTATTAAGCTAACATTTCTGACAAGATCATATAGCAAAGATCTTAATGACATATATAAGAGTATTATCATCATCATTCAACTAAATGGGATAAAGTATTAGTAGAACACCTTCCTTTAATGGCAACGATCATCTTTATTAGAAAACTATGATGTAATTATTCTTAATCGTCAAAAGTGTAGACCTGTGAGAAATAGTTTCAAATAGTCTCTTTATATCGTTGAAAAGTGTAGATCATAAAAATATCTCCAAACTAAAGGAAGAATAGGAAACTCTAGATAAAAGATTAATTTCCTTGAATAATAGTGTTGTACACATCTTATTTTATACTTTAGAAAGAAATGAATTTAATAGTGTCTCTATATATAAATTGGCTCATGAAATTTGACATACTTTGAAAGTTGCACATAAGGAAACAAACAAATTAAAGGAGTGTAAAGTGAGCATGTTAATATACCGATATGAATTACTTCAAATGAAGTATGATGAAAGCATATCAAGTATGTATAATAAATTCATTGATATTATTCATGCTCTTAAAGGTCTTAAAAAACCTATACTAATGTTGAATGGTAAGAAATTTGCTTAGGTCACTTTTGCAGATATAGAAAGCTAAAGTGACAGCTATAAATGAAGTCAATGATTTAAAAACACTATCACTAGATGAACTTATTGGATCTCTTCTTACATATATAACCAAAAGATGTAAGAAGAAATGACACTTATAAAGAAAAAGAACTTAGTATTCAAAGCCTTAAAGGAAGAATTGAGTAAAAAGGAAGAGACAACAACTAATGAAAGAAATAAAGCAAATTCTTAAAGAAGAAATTTTCTTGAAAGAAAGGACTCCAATGAAGATAAAGGTGATTTAAAATATAAATCCTATAACATTATTTTCTCTAAATATAGAAAACATAGCTACATAATGTCACAATGTCCTACTCAATTATGATAACAAGTATAAAAGGAACAATAAGAAAGAGAAGAAGGACAAATATAAGAAGAAAGCACTTAAAGGTTTAACTTGGGATTACACAAGTGAATCAAAAAATCAGTAATCGAAAGGAGGTATAGCTTATATGTGTTTTATCACTATAAATGACAATGAGGTAACATTTAACTCCAATTCATGTTATAGTGATAAAGATTTGACATATGATGAACTATTGAAAGTTTAGAAATAGTGAGTAAGAAAAGCAAGAAATTATCTTTCAAACTTAAGAAAGTTCAAAAATAGTTGGATGCATACATGAATGAGATTAAAAGATGAAAAGTGAATTGTATAACATTAAAATGTTAAAATAACATTATCACTGATGACAATCATGTATTAGACACATTAAAGCATGGAAATGAGACATTGAAAAAGGAGAACAATTTTCTTAAGGATTATTGATCTAAATTCATAAAAGGGAATGAAAAATTATAAAACTTGCTAAGAGCTCCAAAGAATTCCAATGATAATAATGGAATAGGATATAATCAAGGAAGTGAAGTCAATTCTAAAACCATATTTGTAAATAAAAAATATTTTCATATAAAAAAACCACTGTCTAAAATGACAAATGAGTATAGAGCATCCATATTTAAGCATATGTATGCACATGCCACATCCACTAAAACTAATTATAAAAGTCAGTATCATACTTCTATATTTAACTCTTAATCTAGGTATATAGTGCAATACTTTCAAAAGAAGAATAGGCATAACTTCTATGATAATATACAAACCCATTGACACCCTTTTTAGACCTTAAAGAAATATGTATCAAGCCTTCATTCATAGTATTATCATACATATAATTATCGTAGTTCATTTTTTTGAACTAACAGAGCTTCTAATTGGTGTTTTAATGATAAAAAAACATAATTACTACTAATAAGTTTATTATTTTGATGAAAAGCAATAAACTACCAAAATGAAGTCAAAAACTCAAGAAGATAGCTTACGAAGTTGAAAAGATAAGTTAAAGTTTACAACCATCAAAATGAAGATCAAACTAAGAATAAAAGAATATTAAGGCTTGTTAAGATCATTCTTTAGTTTGTAGCACTAATTGTAATCTGAATTTATTAATTTAATGCTCTAAAAGTCTCACCATACATAAATATTTCATTTCATTCCATTCCTTGAGTCTTTACATTCATCAAGAGGTACTAAAGCTTTTGATTTTAATAGAAAAAACCTCTTAATCTTTCCAACACTCTTTAGGAAATATTTTGGAAATGTTTAAATCATAATTGGATTAAAAAATTATTTTAAAGTATTTATAGTTATTAAAATCATGTTTTTAGGGTGATTGGTTGACTTATATGAGTTAGAGGCCAACCAATATAGCTAAAGTTATTAAAGTTGATGTACCATGAATTTTTTTTTTATAACATTGGTTAATCTATTATTCGATCAATATGCCTACTAGTTAATCAGTGTTCCAATGACTAGTAAATCAAGCGTATTTAATACATATTGGTCAATTAGTATGTGATAATAGTTGGCTAATTGTTGGACACCATTTCCAGAGCCCAACGTTCAGAGTCATGAGACGTGAGCGAAGCACTCTGATCTTATAACATCCCAACATTCATAATTAAGCAATTGATAAACGTCAATCCATTCTTATGTTTGATCCTCAATCGTCACCCTAAACACATCGCTCAATTTATCTCTTACCTCCATAACCAACTGAGTGCATTTCAAGTTCCATTAAAGCCTAAATGTACCATAGATAAACAATGATAAGCCCACAACTTATAAAATGTACATGATTTGGGACAAAAATCATAACTTTCACTAGGAATGTTGGATTAAGACCATTTAAGTATGGTTTCGAAGAGAACTTCAATTTCTACAACTTCCGTGAAGAGCCCGAAGAGAGATTTTTCCATCTAGAGGGTCAAAAATTTTCACATTTTTAGAATGTCCCGAGAAGGTCTGCCTAACGGACATATGTCCCTTCAAATGGACATGAACCGAGCTGGGACACAAACAAACCCAAGAAAGTCCACTTAGCGGACATATGTCCCTCCAAAGGGACATGAACTGAGAAAAAATACTGAAAACCCGAGAAGGTCCACCCAACGGACATCAAGTCCGTCTAATGGTCAGTTACGGGTTAAATTTCATATTTCCAACTCCTACAAGCTATCATGACCCATCTTATGCAGATCTATCAATCCTAACTCATTTTCCTCATCATTTTCACTTCCATTTCAATTTAACATCATTTACAATCAATTCATACAAGATCATTGATCATAACCAACAAAACATCATTCATACTTAAACACATTCATCCTCAATTATTGATCATGTCAATGCATTCTTCAAGAATTCAACACATATTCAACTCCTTTTATCACTTCATTTCATCTCTAACTCATCACACTAATTCTTCCCTTTAAGACATCCTAATAATCATTTTCTATTAACTCAAGTTAAGAAAAAGTCTATAAGATTTCCAACACTTTCCTTGTGCAGCATCACTAACTTGTAAAGAGCATAACTCTCAAATCCGATATCCAAAAATTACAAACTCTATATCGTTGGAAAGCTACGGAGATAAACTACAACTTCCAAGAAGAAATATTGTCCAAATCAGCCTAGATTAATAGAGTTTTTCCCCTGAAGTCATAACACAAATTTTATCCCTATAGATGCTTGAAAATATAATGTGAAAACTTAGAAAGTTATAAGCAAAGCATAAATATATTTCATTAACATCAAAGGAAAAGAGTTTTACAAAGCTTTAATAGGCATTTCAAGACCCAAAATATATCATTGGTTTCATAATCCAAAAGTAAAAAATACACATGATTGATACTTGAAATGCTTCTAAAGCCTTGAATTTTCATAAACTAACTTAAAAACAAAAACATGCAGATTTGGAGTGATGCCTTGACTCTCGATCACTCGATCTCTTGCTCGTCACCTGGAGATGGGGAGGAATGGGGGTGAGCTTAAAAGCTCATGGGTAACAAGTTTATAATGGAGAAACGAGCAAAACCATTGAAATTATTCATTTTCACAATAAAATGTTTTGCAACCATAAAGCATGTATTTCCCAAATTCTCAACCTTGTCAAACACATCATAAACAACATAAGGCATGTATTCAGCAAACTTGTCAATAATTCATAAACACATAAGCAATCATAATGGTTTGGGTAGTCCATATACATGAGGGAGTGTTAAAACATTTTTAAATGTTTCCCACATTTTTTGGACAGTTTTCTGCATCTCCATTTTCTGCACATAGTGCAGATGTTGTGGGCAGAATTTTCTGCACATTTTCTGCAGTTGGAAGATGCAGTTGGATAGTTATTTTACATGAGAAAGTGGGCAGTTGTGGACAATTTTAGTTCCACAAAAACAGCAACTTCCTTATTTCTTTGCAGATTATAATTCACACAATTACAACTGCAAAAGTGACGGAAAACATACAAAAATTGGAGGAAAAAGGAGAAGAGAACAGCACTTTATTTTACTTTAAAAACACACCAAAAATTGCTTGATTTTGCTGTTTTCACTTCTGTAAGTGCAAGTAGGGTTCTTCATTATATCCTGAAGAAGATTTGCTGACTCATGCAGTATAGAGGGCAAATATTTCTTTAGGAAAGTGGCAGTGTTAAAACTCTGTGCTTAGTTTATACATTTACAGGGAGTTCTTGCGAATCTACGAAAAACTTGAGGGAGTTCTTGCGAATCTCTGAAAACTTGAAAGAGTCCATGAAGGAGCTCCATGCCACTAGCGGGCAGGCAAGAGAAGCCTTTAACATGGTCAACGTATTGGACCTCGTTTTCGGAGTCTAACTCGTGCTTGCTCTGATACCAAAAATGTTAGACCCCATTTTTGAAGTCCAACTCGCATACAACATATCTTAATACGTGAGTTTATCTCCCAAAGAGAACACCTTAACCATTATTATTTTATCTTCTCTTCTCCGATACCACCACTGTCGCATACTTATTACACGTATTCATCACCCATACTTGCCTTCATCAACTCTCCTTCTTAGTTCAGCTCCGCTCTTCGACTATCCATTTATCCATT
>JAOQMS010000003.1:7045291-7068061 GCA_027563885.1 Erythroxylum longipes | reverse complement strand
GCAATCTTACTACCTTAACACTTTAATTCAATTAACCTATGTCATAAAATCTTACTAACATTAACATAATAATTAAACTCCAATAATAATTCTATCATGACCTCATAATTCATTTAATTCATGCTTAACTAGAAACAAATCTGGGGGCCAACACCAATGCTCTATGTATAGTCATTATAATAACTATTTCTTAGGGACACGGTTAGGAAAGGTCCCAAAACACTATAAATAGGTATTTTCTCATTAGTTTTAGCATCAAGAATCATTTGGATGTATTTTATACACATTTTTAAGTGTTTTCAATAATTTGATTATCATCGTGTCATTATTATGTAAGTGAGCGTTTTTTAAGTTATCAAGTGAATAAGTGAGATATTTTTTAGTTTCAATCCTTTGTTGGGGTATTGGATATTGTACTTAGGAGTGTTCTAAGTAGTATAAGGTTCCTCTTCACCTTGGAAGAAGATTGAAAGAAGGATTCCTCTTTACCAGAAAAGATTGTACAAAGATTATTCTTCACCTTGAAAAAAGAATTATAGTAGAATTCTAGGAAGATTCTTGGGCGTAAACGTAGGCAAGAGTTGTTTACTAAACCACTATAAATTGGTTTACATTTTCTCTTCTCTATCCTCTTTAAATTATTATTCAATTATTTAGTTAGTTTATACTAAGTAATACATTTATTCATTATTATTAAACTGAGTTCATTGTTTAGAAAAAAATCATTGAATAATATAAACACTCAATTCACTCCCTTTCTTAGGCATTATTAAGGATTAACAAGTGGTATTAGAGTGAGTTTATTAGGCTTGCATTTATAAAAAAACCTCATAGTGAAGATCACAATGACATGTTTATGAGTATCATCATCATCATTCAACCAAGAGGGAAAAAGCATTAATAGACCACCTTTTTTTATAGCGATGATTACCTTTATTAGAAAACTAGGTTACGATTCTCCTTAGTGGCTGAAAGCGTAGACCTATAGGAAATAATTTCAAATGGTCCCTTTATTCTTATAAAAATTGTAGAAAACAAAAGGTACCCAAATTAAAGAAAGAATGAGAAACTCAAGATAAGAGATTAGGTTCTGTGAATAGTAGGATCATACACATCCTTTTTTATGCATTATCAAGAAGCAAATTCAATAGGGTCTCTATGTGTGAAACGTCTTAGAAGTTACACACGAGGGAAATAAACAAGTAAAGAAGAGCAAAGTAAGCATGCTAAAACATCAATTTGAATTTTTTTCAAATAAAGCATGATGAAAGCATATCCAACATATGATAGATTTATTGGTATTATTAATGCTCTTAAGTTGAAATAGTAAGAAAGTTGCTTAGGCCACTAAAAACGTGGGAAGATAAAGTGATAGCTATACAAGAAGCTAAGTATCTAATAACACTATCATTGAAGGAACTTATTGGATCTATCCTCACATATGAGATCAAGCTTTAAGAGACATAAAAAGAAATGATGCTTCCAAAGAAAAATAATTTAGTGTTCAAAGCCTTAAAGAAAGAATCAAATGAAGAGTAAGAGACATCAATTAGTGAAAGCAAAGAAGAAGATATTAGCTTAATCGCTAGAAAATTAAAAAAAGGATTTGAAGAAGAAATTCCACTGAATAAAAGATATCAAGAAAAGTGAAAGTGGTTTAAAACATAAATCCTTTAACATTATTTACTTTGAATATAGAAAACTTGGCCATATAAAGTCATAATCTCCTTTACTCAAAGATAATGAGAAGTATGGGAGACAATATAATGACAAGAAGAAAGCACTTAAAGCATCAACTTGGGATGACACAAGTGAATTTGAAAGCAATAATTTGAAAGAGATATCTTATTTGTGCTTTATTGCTATAGATAATGAAAAGGCAACATCTAATCCTAATTCTTATGATAATGATAGTAATGTTGATTTGGCATACAATGAATTAGTTGAGAGGAGAATAAAAAAGGAAAAGCTATCCTCCAAACTTAAAGAGCTCAAAAGAAGCTACATGAATGCATAACTGAGAATGAAAAGAAGAAAAGTGAATTGCATAATATTAAGGCATCCGAAAATGTGATTTATCATTGGTTTTAACATTAGGAAGCCTTTGAGTGTATTTACACACATTTCTAAGTATTTTCAGTCATTTGAGCATTATCGTCTCACATTTATGTTATTGAGCCTTTTTGGAGTTATCAAATGAATAAATGATATATTTTTTCGTTGTAATCCTTTGTTGCAGTGTTGGATATTATACTTGAGAGTGTTTCGAGTGGGATTAAGGTTCCTCTTCACCTTTGGAAGAAGATTGTACCAATATTCCCTTTATCAAGAAAGATTGTACAAAAGTTATTATTCACCTTAAAAGAAGAATTATAGTGGAATCCCAAAAAGAGTTTTGGGAGTGGACGTAAGTAAGAGTTGTTTGTCGAACCATTTTAAATCGATTTTTATTTTCTCTTACCTATCCTCTTTAAATTATTATTCAATTGTTTGATTATTTTAAGCAATATATTTATTCATTATTGTTAAATTGAGTTTATCGGTTAGAAAAATCCTTAAATTTTATAAATACCCAATTCACCCCCTCTTGGGTGCCATTAGGGACTAACAATTTCACTATCCTAGAAAAACAATCAATACCTTTAATGTCCAAATGAAGATTCCTTAGTATACGTACACACATAGAATACCAAGTAATGCATTTATACTACATCATCATTTGTATAACATGGTAGGTCATTTTTTTAGTAAGTATATACATACTGATAAATTTTGTTTTATTAAATAAAGAATGGTAAGCAAACCCTTAAAATTGTCAATTGAAGACAAGAAGGAGCCTAACAATCAAGGAACCAAGCTTATATGGATACCTAAAACATATTAATTATTTGTAGGAGAGCAAGAATAATCAAAGACTCTTCAAAAGAGATAATTGTTGAACCAATTGATGATTAAAAGAAGGATGAGATGCTTCTAATGGATTAAAGAAAAATGTTAATTCAAATCATATCATAGGAAATGTTCAATAAAAGGTAATTATTAGTTTATGATCTAAAAATATGTAACATCTTACATTTATTTATCAATTTGAGTCTAAATCTTTTGCGACAAATGTTTGAGTTTGCACTATAAATAAGGAACTGAACATTTCTTCATTATAATATGGAACTAAACTTAAAGATTATGTGCCAATAGGGATACTAAGTTAAAATTTGTAGATATAATAGACCAATTGTGATATAGATTCACCAAACCAATGAATGATATTATTAAGAGACAATTAGACATCAATTAAAGTCTGACAGGCCCTTATCCTGTAATGACTAGGTGACCTACCTGGCACTCCATGGTGGTTCTCCAGTTAAAATCTGAGTCAGCTGGAAAATTCCCGTGAAGCTAAGCCCCTTTCCTTTGTTAAGGAAATGCTTCAATTCACAATAAGAAATGTAAAGAGTGGAGTTTTTTTTCAGTTTATTAAAATTTTCGGCAACACAACGACTATATTTTGACATTCCAAAATTTTCAAAGTCCCTGTAAAAATTCAAAACACGTCTATTATCACATCAATTTCTTAACTCCAAATTGTGGACTTCAAATCCACTCACATTCAGTCTCAAATAATTATATCAATAAACTTTGAAAAGCTAAAACAAAGTCATGTATTCCATTTAAAAACCTTTATACACATCCATTCTTTATACAAATGGACTTTCCAAAACATGTTCAAAGATATGCAATAGTTCTCAAAAATATGTACAAGGCAAAATAAAATGCCTACACAGTATCACTTCACGAAGTTGACTACTTGCGAGGTGGAGTCCTTGCTACTGAATCCCCTGAGCGTGCACTTGGGAGGTTTTATTTAAAAACAGAAAATAAAGGGTGAGTCAAACGAGCTCAGTAAGTGTTATCAGTTTCCAATAAAAACATTTATATAAATGTTAACCTCTATAAAATTCTTTTTAAGTAATAACCAATGTTCTTACAAAACACATTCTTTTTTTTTCATAAGATCAATGAATATGTAAAACAAAACATATAATTTTTCTAAGATCAAGTTCCACTTTTCTTGTAAAGTATACAGCGACGGTAATCAATTCTTTCATGAACTTTCTTTTTAAAACATAGCCTATCACTAATTTTCTTGGCCATATGGTACCTTTAGGTGTAAGGCCACGGAGCTAGTTTTGCATCGCTTACCCGTGCCTAGTTAATCTCTATATACCAATTGTTATGAAACTTGTTCTGCATCGCTTACACATAACGATGCTAACACTACATATAAATCAGTGGTTACGGAGCTAGTTTTGTATCGCTTACCCATAACAGTACTAGCACAATATATACTACATACGTGCAGAGGGCGTCTCATAGGACATACTGACAGATACAACGCCACCCATGTTAGTGACAGATGCCCCCCAAACATCGGTATGCATGTTAGGATGTACTCTGATCGATATAATCATATGTATAAAGACCTAACGGCATACCATAGGCTAAATCACATTTAATACATGAGCGCGCCTCATTTCAATACCAATTAAAAACATATTCAAAATCCATTTGTATGCCAATTTAAAGCATATGCAAATTTCTACTCAATGCCAATTCAAAGCATGTGTGCATCTCATTAGTTTCCAAGTGCATCAAAACTCAATTCAATGCTAAATCAAAACATATGTAAATCCCATGAAGATTAACTTTTCTTAATAAGGTAAAAACCATCTTAACAAATCAATTGAAATGCACACTCATTATTTGTCATTTATTGTAAACCACCCTCACGTGTTCAGTGCTTTTCCTTTATTAGTTCCAAGTCTACGGTGATTGAGAAAACTTTATTAGCTTACTCAGCTATGAGGGAGACCCCCTAAAACCTACCAAGTACATCTATAATTTACCACCTTGTTTTACAAATTTTATGACAAAGGGCTTAGCCAAAATCTTATCATTTTGTAAGATTAAAATTTTGTTTTCTTTTCATTCAACAATTGAACATTTTTATGATTTATAAATGTTGTCTTCTTTTCATTTAAATAATGTACATAATATATACCTACTATTTTCCTTACATTGAACCATTGAACTATGTACAACATGTATGCTGCCATTGAACAACTATTAAGCCACATATATAGCATCTACATGCTGCCAATTAATACCCATTGACTGACATACATAAGTTATGGATATATACGTTGTTTTCCTCTCAATTTACCATGTTGTTTTTCTCTTCATTTAACCATGCCTCCACTTGTTCCTTAATTTTCACATATCAAACATTCAAATTAGGTTTTGAAGTCTTCTAGACATTTGTTCCCTTATGCCTCTAGTTTTCATATCATTAAAAAATCATGCCATTGTGACTTCTAAATTATGAAACATGTACCAAAAGTCAAAAGTTGCTTCAACACAACGACAGTATTCGGTTACCATAATCAATCTTAATTTTCAATATCATTAAGCTAGAATCAGGTCTAGGTCTCCTCTAGATATTTTTAGTACTATGTATTAAATTTCATTTACAATTAGAATCACCCAATTTGGAGTTCTGTAGACTAAGTTATGGCCAAAACACTAGGACTGTTTAAGGAAACCGAGAATCCTAACTAAACATAGTTAGGAAAACTTACCACTTTCTTCAAATCATGCTCAAACATTCACGTAATTCATAAGGAAATTCATGTTTCCAGCTTAAGCATTCACATAACCAGCTAAAGAGGATGGATAAGGTGGTTTAGCATACCTAAAATCAAATGGTAGTGTGTTGTCCATTCTTTTTCTACACACAGCTGGTGTTGATGAAGATGTCCACAGTTTCTAGCTTAAATACCATACTAAATTTATTTCCTAAAAGCAACTTGGAAGACCTATGCGTGAATGGAGTAGCTGCAATTTTTCTTCAACAATTCTGGTCTAAAGGAGAGCTAAAACTTCGGTGGAATGAAGGTGGAGCAACTCCTCCATCATCTTTGTACATGCTACATATTGAAGAGGGTTGTCCACACGTTACAATGTTTACTTCTAACAGCTGTCCACTATTTTAATTCTCACCATCTTTGTTTAATTAAGCCACTAACTTGTTGTATCATCCACGACACTACTTATCTCCCACATATAACAAGTTGTTTTCATTTTTGTCTCGCCAAAATGACACACGTCCATACCATATATTGGCTTCACTTGTAGCAAATTTTATGTCCCTCACATTTACTCCTTCATAAACATGACAACATATGGTTTTCATGCATTCTTGTTCCAAAATAATAAGAACTTCTTCATGTACATAACAACTACCACTTAAGACCCATTCACATATACATGCATTATTTCTTGTCCAAAATAATTAACTGGCTTAAGAAAAATCTTTCCAATTTCATTAGAAATTTCATGTCCACTTAATAACATGTTACTCCTAAACATATCAATACATAAGTTCGATCAATTTACTTTAAGTATTTGTAACTATGACTGATTCTTATGTCCTTATGTTTAATCTCAATAATGCTTCAAATTTGCTCTATGATAATTTAAAACAAGGTTATTTTAGATCTATCATAAATCCATTCAATTGAATTTATTTTTGGCCCATTTTCATACCAGTCTACTCCAATATTTTTTGACTATCTTTTGACTTTAATGCTTGTCATTTAGGGTTGGGTTTCTAATTCATCTTTTAGTGAAAATAAAATTTACATTATCCTGAAAATATCATTCACACGAAATGAAATTTTATAGACACGTGAAAAGAAAAGTTTGGGATTTTACAAAGTCTCCTTTAATGGTTATAATAGTTCTTGATTGATATTCCTATGGCTTATTAGGTGTTTTGATATTTTAATTTGAGTTCAAAAGTTATTTCTTGAGTTAGCTGATTAATTGGTCGATCAATGTCTTAGTGTAGTCAACATACATGAGTTATTGGCTAACCAATATATATTAAAGTTGTAAAATTTGATGTACAAAGAGTTTGTTGTAATATTAATTAATGTATTGGTTAACTAACATATCATATTAATTGACCAATATGCCTACTGGTTGACCATTGTCTCAACGACTAATGAATCTATATATTCAATGCACACCAGTTGACTATGCTATGATGATTGACTAGCACTCTACAACTAGCTGTTGTAACAATTAGTTTTTAATTCTAATGGATAATAGAGGTCCCGAAACCCTATGCATACATGTTTTTTTTTCATTGGTTTTAACATTAAGAAGTATTTTGGTGTCTTTTACACACATTTCTAAGTCTTTTTTAATTATTAGAACATCATTTTCTCATTTTTATGAAAATGAGTCTCTTTAGAATTATTAAGTGATAAAGCGAGATATTTTGAGTTGTAAGATTTAGATGGGACATTGTATGCTTGTACTTGGAGATGATCTATGTGAGATTTTTTTTTTTTACTTTAGAAGAAGATTATAAAGGGGTTCTTCTTTGCTGAGAAAAATTGTAAAAAGTATATTGTTTATCTTAAAAGAAGAACTATAATGAAATTTTAGTAAGAGTCTTGGAAGTAAACATAGGTAAGAGTTGTTTGTTAAACCATTATAAATCGGTTTGTATTCCTTTCCCCCCATCATATTTAAATTATTGTTTAATTGTATGATTAATTGATATTAAAAAATTCCTCTTCGTTATTTATATTGATTGTTGTCAATTAAGTATAATGACTATAAAAGTTTGTTAAATTTATAAACATTCAATTCACTTAGATCCTGGATGCCATTAGTTATTAATATTCTTATATAGTTTATTTTTGTGTATGTTGTTCTCTTAAATTTGAATCAAAATTAATGTTGGACTAGTTTAGATTTGAAACATTACAAATGATATAAAAGCAAAACTTACATTAATCGTACAAGGAGTAGCATCGACGGTAGGGTTGCAAGTAATGGGTGGCTTGTAGCGGGTTTCTTCTAAGAAGAGCGAAAATTCTGAGTTTTGGAATGAGTCATGATAAGGACATCGAAGGTCTAAGAAAAAGAAATTTTGAGATAGGCATCATAATTTCATATCAAAAGGAAGAGAGGAAATGAAAGTCTTTATACGATTATTAAAAAAAAAAAGACAACTAATCAATTTTCTAATAATTATTTTCAGATATGTAAAATTTTTAAGTTTGAATTAAAATTAAAATAAGACAACCAACCAAATTCACCCATTTTGATGCTTTTACAATTGCTTTTTAAATCATAAACAAGCATTACGGCAAACATTGAGCCAAACTTGTTATTTATCTTATTAAGATGTGTTTCCTAATCCCAAAATTATTTGGGTTATGAATTACAATTTTGTATAACAATTATGAGTGTACATAACAAATTCATAAACTAAATACATTGAAATATGAGCATATTAAAGTTAAGTATTTTTTTGTAATTATGATAATTTAAGTTAGGAATCATAAAATGAGTATACTAAAATTATTATGTTACAAATTAATAAAACAAGTACATTAAATTCAATGTTATGAATTAGTTCTAAGAGCTTTTTTTGGTATGTTCTGAAATACTAAATAAATAATTTAATGCAATCTAGGTTTCTTTGGGAATGTGTTTAAATAATTAATAAATTAAATATTATGTGATTAAGTTAAATAAAGAATAGAGAAAATTAATCCTTTGTGGCAACAGTACAAACTCAAATGCTTTTTACTTCTCTCATATATAGAGTTAAAATGTTTGGTTGCTAAAATACTACACTTTAAATAATTAGAGGATGAATGGCAAGTTCAATTACAATTTTGTTTTGGTAATAAATTGTATCTTAGAGAAGGATAAATATGCTATATACTTACTTTTTTTGTGTATAAGAAAATCTTAGATTATAGATTTTATTTGAGGTGTTTGTTAAACCAGAAAAGATTGTGCAATTTAAATTTATCTTAGATTGTAGATTTTATTTGAGGTGTTTGTTAAACTAGAAAAGATTGGACAATTTAAATTTTTAAAAGGTAGGCCTTGAAAATTGATGCCCATATAAAAAAAAAGGGCTTGTGATTAAGCTAACATACCTAAAATCTGGGCTACAATTAATCATTGTTTATCTTTAATTTCTAATGAATTATTCATTTTATAAATTACTTGATGATATATAAGCTATCGAATAGGAAAGGATCCCATAATCCTAAATTGATCTTACCTAAGATCTCAAATCCTAAGTTTGTCTATAAAGAGCATATCTAAATATATTGCTGTTTATAATTGATTTCTTCTATATGATAATAATCGATAGGGCCTCATTA
This sequence comes from Erythroxylum longipes, assembly GCA_027563885.1. NCBI lineage: Eukaryota > Viridiplantae > Streptophyta > Magnoliopsida > Malpighiales > Erythroxylaceae > Erythroxylum > Erythroxylum longipes. The sequence goes on along the minus strand of JAOQMS010000003.1, from coordinate 7,058,804 downwards.
GTAAATACTACAAAATCTCATACATTGAAACTCATGATTATGGACCGAATCGATTAGTATGGAATATTTTCTTGTCCAAATTCCAAGTGAAATTTCGAAAGAGTGAAAAAATACTTTCGTTATTGTGTGGAATAAGAACTCTTGGTATCTTACTGCCTTGTAATGCGGCTCCGTTGAGACTTATTGATAAAATATCCTACAAACTTAAGAGAAACGTTACGTACTTTGCTAATATTACCCTCATGTGTCCTCTGCTTAGGGGTAGTCTCAATTTACTGATATAAACAACATCACGTATTTTGGTAATGTTGTCCACGTGTGTGCTCTGATCAGGATAAACGTGTGGGTAACTCGTAAAATATTAATTAAAAGAAGAATTTAAGAAATCAGGGGCAAAAAGGATGCACAGAAATCGGTGCACCCGTCGTCAGTTGCGCTTTCAGACAATGTCCTCAACATTTTTGCTTTTGAGATGGCAAAACTGCATTGGTTTTGAGATTGATTTTAAGTGATTATCTCTTTCTGCTCTCTATGGCACTTGGGTTGTTGAAGCCGCTAATAACTTCAGGGTCAACCCTCACCCAGTACTCCTATTCTTCACATACTTCAGTTGCTGTGCCATTCCCTAGGAAACCAAGGATTCAAGTTTCATCAACAACAATGGCCACTGGAAGCAGCGCAAGTTCTGTTAAGATCATTGATTCTCATCTCCACGTCTGGGCTTCTCCTCAGGAGGTAATTCCCTTGAATCTTCTGTTCCTTTTTCATCCCAAAAAATGGTTTTTGTTTCCCTTCATTTCAAAAGCTAACTTAAGCTGCATTCTCTTGCCACGAATAAGAAGATATTTTAAATATCTCCTTTCTAATCGTTATCTATCTTGGTATTCTTGTATCATTCTATGATGGGTGGGGCTGTTTCATAGTAAAGGCTGCAGAGAGGTATCCGTACTTTCCTGGTCAAGAACCGACCTTTAATGGACATGTAGATTTCTTGCTTGAGGTAAGCTTTTAAACCCAGAATTTCTCTTTCTTTATGTTGCCTGCTTGTTGGGGAAGGCCTTTGAAATTTATGGCTGATGACTGGTAACTGATTGTAAATGTTTCTACTTTGCCGTCATGCTATGCTGGTAACCACCGCCAATATTTAGCTTGATTGCTCCACAATTTGTACAGGGAAATCGTTACTACGTCGCCTTAAACATGATTGCAAAATCCTGTAGTCATGTTCCTATTGGTGCAGATTGTTTTTCTTTTAGGGGTCAAATCTTTTATGAAACTCAAAAAATAGATTCCGTATACACTTTGGTAGTCGTGCTGCTTCAAACTTCATCAGAATCTTCACTTGTGCGCAGTTAACTGATTCTAAACTTTTTCTACCTGCAGTGCATGGAAGAAGCAGGCGTAGATGGCGCTCTCATTGTTCAACCCATTAATCATATGTTTGATCATTCTCTGGTGACTAGGTTCGTTTAGGTTCCGTTGTATTTGCATATTGGTTTAATCATTGTAAGCAAGATAGAAAACCACATTAAAAAGGATTACTTTATATAGGCTAGAGCATAAGCAATACAGCTGTGAAGGGCAAGAGGACTCAATTATATTAACTGAAGACAGAAGCTATTATTGTTCTAGGCTATGCAAATGAGAGGAGGAAAAGCAATAGTCAATGATCAGAAACTCAGCAGATGTTATTGTGTTTTGCCATTGTGATTCTTGAAGGATGGTTATTGGGTTGAGGATGTAGACTATCAACTTTCCTCATTAGTTCTTGCTAACTAGTTAGTGGTCATCATCACCGAAACTGAAAGGCTTTGTCTGAAATTATCATTCAGCGTCCTTAAGAAGCATCCATCCAAATTTGTTGGTTGCTGCCTTGCAAATCCTGCAGAAGATGGCAGTGGAGTAAAGCAGTTTGAGCAGCTTGTTATACAGGTCTTTATTGTGTGCTGAAATAATTTACTATTGCTGTCTAGTGATCCACTCAACACTCTTTCACTGTTTGAAATTGTAGGATGGTTATCGTGCTGTCCGCTTCAATCCTGCTTTATGGGCATCTGGTCAAAAGGCAATATTGTAAACTCACTTTCCAAGTTCTGATTGCATGTAGATAAATCTGTTGAAAGTGATGACTAAGCTTTTCTATAACATCTTCAAAATTGAACTGATATCTTGTGATTCCTTCTCGTTAACCAGGGGCCAGACAATTCCATTCGTAAAAATTCAAATTTTAACTCCGAACATTAGCTTCATCTGTATATATGCGGTATGCTCATGAAAAGACAACAATGACAACCTACTTCCTCAACTAAATGGATCATCAAAAAAAATTTCTGGATTATGAATAATTTACCATAATACCAGCTTCCTTGCATCCATAAGTGTAATCAATGAAAAATTTTAATAGTACAAAATGAAGCAAAGTGGTGGGATAATTTTGATCTAGGTCAAGAAAATCATATCTTCTGGCCCAGAAGATCCATGTTTATCATTCTTTTCTGGAACATCTTAAGAAGTCAGGACTGTATCTCCCGTATATCAAAGCTCATATTAGGCATTATGAGAAAAGATATCAACTAATTATATTTGACTATATTTGTAGATGACCAATGATGTTGGGAAGGCAATATTTTCTAAAGCAGGGGAACTTGCTGTACCGGTTGGTTTCATGTGTATGAAGGTACCGTAATTCTCTTGTGCATGAAAGCCATCATATTTACGTCCAATTGAATTATCACATTACCACCCATAAATAACTTTTGGTTTGATATCTACGATATGTATACTATTTCAGGGTCTGAATCTTCATATTTCAGAAATCCAAGAACTGTGCACAGAATTTCCTTCTACAGTGGTACTACTTGATCATTTGGGTTTCTGCAAGCCACAAACGTAAGCATACTTGTAAATCGGTTTTGAGTAGATGGTTGTTTTCAGCTTCTGACTTGGTGGAGATCTTATTTTTCCTGTAGAAATGATGAAGAGAGTCTTACTCTCTCTGAGATGCTAAAGCTTTCCAAATTTCCACAGGTATGCTCATTCATATTTGGTTTTTGATGCCCCATTTTTGTCCATATAATTCTACCCTTTGCAAGGTAAAAGTCTATATGATTCTAATTTAGCCACGATAACATGGGCAATGTTAGGAGTACCAGGCACACTCCAGTTTCTATTGGAGAACTGCAGAATTATCTCATATTCGAAACTTTCTGTTTTAGGTCTCCACCATAGAGCTTCTCAACTAAACTGGAAAAATGTAATTGATTGCAACATTGTAGCATTCTCATTTGGTAGTAAGGACTGATAATGAAGTGCTTTCTCTAAGGAACTTGATCATTATATTGAAGTAACAAATTCTACATTTCCATTACATTAAATTGGGCAGGTATATATAAAATTCAGTGCCCTCTTCAGGCTTTCAAGAGTCTCATTTCCGTATCAAGATTTGGCACCTCTTCTCTCCCAAGTTGTCTCCACCTTTGGTGCCAATAGAGTCATGTGGGGCAGGTAACACTTTCTATTTTCTCCTCTATCCAACTTCTCTCAGTTTAGATACATGACACAAAAGAAAATAAAACTGGAGCTGTGCAAAAACATTGAGAAAGATCTTCAAAATCTTTTTGCAGTGATTTCCCATATGTTGTTCCTGAGTGTGGTTACAGAGGAGGAAAAGAAGCAGTGACTTCTGTAGCCAATCAAGTACCTCTATCATCCTCAGACTTGGAGTGGATCATGGGGAAAACAGTAATGCAAGTTTTCAAAAGTCACTGGCTTGCTTAGGAATTGTTTTTAAGTATTGTTAATTACTAAACTAGACCACTTCTTTGGCGACAAGAGAGAGCATACGCCTGAGAATAATAAAGGGGCTAGCAAAATCCACGACCCTGTCGTAGATGGAAAATAACCCTGTCCGTTGACTTCATGTTGGCCAAATGTCTATTTTGAACATGAACATATGTATTAAAATAAAACTTGAATTCTTACGTTTTTAAATATTTATTTTTAATTTTAACTTTTTGAAAATATTTAAAACAAACTTTAAATAAAAAATTTGACGAAATTAATTATTTATCAATTAAATATTATATTAATATTAATATGATATTATTTATTATTTTTAATCAACAAATAGACCACAATATCATATGACAGAAGGGAAAATTACAAAAAAAAATAAATTTTGCTTAATTTTGTAATTATAGTCTAAATTTTAAGAAATGATAATTAATTTTTCAATTTTTAATTTTTTTCAATTCTAGTCCATTGTTAATGTTTCATGTGTTTTAAAAACCCTAAACACTTTTGTTCAACAAAAGAGACAATTAAGAATGACGTAAAATGAAACACTTACTAGTACGAAAGCACTCTGTCATGTGAAGATGAACGAAGAAAAGGTGTGAAACACTTATCGCTATACTGGTGTGAGAAGAATCTGTCATGCGAAGAGAAGTGCGAGTTTGATGCAAGACGAATTGAGATTGGTGCGATGCGAGAACGAACTGAGGATCTTAGTGCAATGCGAAAACAAATGGCGGGGCAGCAGACATTGCTGACTTTGATTTAAGGATTTTAGTCCCAAAATAACGTAATTTAGTTATGTTTAATTAATTAGTTTAATTAAACGACATAATTTAGTTAAACTTAATTAGTTAGTTTAATTAGATCCAAAGTATATAAGTGTTTAGAGTTCAGAATTTTTGAAACATGTGGCAAGCACATCAGTAAATTTAATAGAGATATTAACGTCGGGCTAAAATTGAAAAAATTTAAAGTTTAAGTATTTAATTGTCAATTTTTAAAGTTCGAGTTATAATTATAAAATTTAACAAAATTTGAAATACTTTTGTAATTAACCCTACATAAAATATATAAATATAGAACTCATTAATAATTTCTACCACAAGACAGACACGAGACATATTCCTATGGTAATGGTGCCCTTTTTATATGTCTCAAATAGGTGATTATTAAAAAAATAATAAATAAGATAAATGCTTAAACGTTTTAAAAATATTAAAAGTTAAATTAAACATTATAAAAATATTACAATTTAAGTTGTATTGTGATATAAACATTAGAAATCAAATGTCAAAAGTAACAAAATTTTTTAGTTTCAAGTCAATGCTCAAATTTCTAAAATTTTTAATTTAGAGGTCAACCTTTTATAATTTTACATATAAACATCCACATAAAACACCATTCTCATGTCTGAAAGAAGTTGTTGGGAGTTCAATGTACACATTTTGGCCATTAAATGCCCAAATTGGGGCCAAACTTATTTGGGTTTGATCAATTTAGGAGCAAACTTTTTAAGATGCTAAATATAGGTATAAACTTTTTCAAGTCTACTCAATATAGGTTATTTTGGACAAAAATTAAGAAGTGTCATACACGTGCTATTATAAATAAGCATGTTGGTCTTAGATATCACGTTATAAACAAGCCTATTGGTCTTACATGAATTTTTAGCAAAGAAAAAATAAAGAAAATCATTTAAATTTTTACTAGAAATCTTAAATTAACTTTTAATCCCCAAACTTTCACACTGTTTCTCTCATAAACTAATAGTAGGGTTGGCTGATCTAGCATCTTGCCTCCTTCACGCATTATCACTGCCGATCACTCCAATCCCTTTTTTCGATCCGCCCTCCAGTCATTCGGCGTAAATGTTCTATCCATCAATAGCTAAATACGTTCATGTTTGATCTCTCCTTTGGAGCTAGAAGTGTAATGTATAGCTTTGGAACGCTATTGTTAGATCTTTTAAGTGGCAAACATATTCCCCCAAGTCATGTAAGAATTGCTTTGTTAACGGTCATTAGATACTAAACGGTTTTTTGTCAACATGTTTAGTAATTCTGAGAAGTTCGGTGAATGCTTGCTTTTACTAGGGCCTTGATCTTATTCGAGGCAAGAATTTCTTGATGTTGATGGGTTCTTCTTTGGAGGGTCATTTTTCAAAAGATAAAGGAATTAAACTATTGAGGTTGGCTTCAAGATGTTTGCAGTATAAAGCGTGTAAGAGACCAAGTGAAAAGTCCCTTGTCACTGCACCTGTGTCTCTTTAGAAAGAAACAGAGGTAAGTTTGATGTTTGATTCAGATGAACCTTCTAGTTAAGTTTTCTGTACAAGTTTGATTTTGCGACTAATTATTCCTATAACTAGCTGTGTCAAACAACAACCTTGGAAGTCTAGATGACATCTATATTTAGTGGGGCTAATTTTTACTTCTCATTTAACAGGTTCCATCGCATGTTTTGTTGGGTATTCAAAATGAAAGTTTAGTGTCAACTCAACCTTTTTCGCTGATGCCTTTAGGTGATGCATGCTTTAGGATGGATTTCACTGCTATACATGAAATCCTCAAGAACATTGAATATAAGGACGATGAGGGGATTGCCAATAAGGTAAGAATAATACTTTATGACTCCAAATGAAATAGCAAATAAAACACTGCTGAGGATGTTGGTTTCTATTCCAAAATAGTATCAAGAACAAGTGAGGTGAATAAAATGGAAGATCGACAATGATCCATAGGATGTTTATGTAAGATATTTTAGTGGTCCATGTAATTTATGAATTTGAGTCTAATGGAAAGAGCTCAAGATTATAGTTATTGAATATGAGAGAATTGGGCTCAAAAGGGTCCAAGACTATTTCCCTTTCTCCTTTAAGCAAACAATCGAAACATTAATAAATATGTCTCATATGTTTTAGAAATGTAGAACAACGTTTCTAAAACAAAGAAAAGGCATTGTTTTCGGTACTGTAATGGCATGATTTGCAAACTTTTCTCATACATTTTCGAAATTGGTTTTCGGTGAATAACAGTAGGTTTAGAGATTTTTTAAAGACAATCGTTATTATGTGTATTGTTTCATGTTTCATGGTTGAATAATTATCTGTTGTATTTACGGTTGTTAAGAAAGAACCGAAACATTTGGTTCTTGAAACAAAAGGTTTAGTCTAATTTTCATGCACTAATTTGTGTTTTCTGCAAAGGCATGAAGTTATGGTTGTTGAAAAAACTATGGAAAAGGCTTGGTTCTTGAAACGAATATCTTGATTATTATCGTGATTTTCCTTGAAACATTTGAAGACATATTCTATTGTCTAAATGTTAGAAAAGGATGAACGTTAGGATGGGATGGTTTGTGGTTTGAAATAAACCCATGAAATGAAACTAAAAAAAAACGCAGAAGAAATGAACTAGCAGAGGTGTTTGGAGGAAGACGAAAGAGGCACAGCGTGTGGCGCATGCAAATGGCAGATGCTAGCGCGTGCAGTGCACGTGCCAAACGCTGCCTTATAAGTGGTAGACGTTGGCGCACCAGACGGGCTTCCTAGGCCCAAAACTCATTTTTTGGGCTGACTTTTTGTCCCTTTAACCATTAAAGGATTAGTTTAGGTTATATTATGCAACCTTAATTATTAAATAATTAAATTATGGATATTAATCCTAAGTAAAATAATTTTAGGATGGGACATAATGGATTATTTAATTCATAATTGATTTATTTTCTATGCATAATATAATTTTTGAAAATCAGTGTCATATTATATGTTTTATTTAGTACTTTGAATATTTTATATTATGCAATGTTTGAAATAAAATTTTCCTATGATATGATATAAAGGTAATTTAAATAGTTTGTTAGTTACCAAAGTGACCAAACTAATTAAATTTAATTTTGTCATTTACAATAATTGTCCAATTAAATGTTTATTGCATAGAAAGCTTGTTAGTCACCAAAGTGGCCTAGCTTGAAAATATTAAACATTTAATTGTGAATATTTCAAATGTTCATGTTGATGTGATGCTATTAAAATGACATAAAGGTTGAACTGAATATTTGAGATTATTAATTATAACGCTAGGAGGTCACCCAAAGGTGGATTATTGCTTATAATTAATGATATTAAAGGGATTTTATCAATATATTTGGTAATATGATTGTATATCCAAAGATAACATGCATGTTGACTAGAATATGATTGATTATCTATTATAGTGAACTATATTTGCATCATGATAGGTTACAACTATGTATTTAAATTTTACCTAAAGGAGATTTTTAATGCATAATCAACTTTTATCATTAGTTTGAATTCGTTTAGGTCTACTCAAAGCATTAATGCGTGAGCTATATGTTGTATTTGTAGCATCTTCTAATTTGTTCGCTTTAGGAAATGGCTTAATCAAGTTCAATGATTTGAACTATGCAGATTGGTCTGAACAAATCTAGTTCCAACTGGGTGTAATGGATTTGTACTTGGCCATAGTTTCAGATGCAAGGCCCATAGCCATAACTGAGACTAGTTCGGAAGCTGACAAGTCTTATTATAAGGCTTAGGAACGGTCTAATAGGCTAAGTTTGAATTTGATGCGAATGACAATCGCGGAAAATGTGAAGCCATCAATGCCTAAGACGGATAATGCAAAGGAGTTCATGTTAAAGCTTAAAGAATACTCCTAATATGATATAGCTGACAAGTTCATAGTAGGGACTTTAATGAGTGAGCTAACTACTAAGAAGTTTGACTGGTCACATCCCATTCATGATCATGTAAATCATATGTCAAACCTAGCTGCAAAGTTGAAATCTATGGGTATGGATATGAGTGAGTCCTTTCTGGTACAGTTCATTATCAAGTCACTTCCTATTGAGTTTGGCCAGTTCCAGGTGAATTATAACACCATTAAAGAAAAATGGAACCTTCAAGAAAATATGGCCATGTTGGTTCAGGAGGAAGGGAGATTGAAGAAAATGAAGGAGCACTCCATTCATCTCACATTTCATCCAGGAGCTAGTAGCAGCAAGCACAAACCAAGAAAGAAAGGAAAAGATAAGGACAAAGCTCTCAACAAAGTTAATGAGGGTCGAATCCACAAAGATAAGAGGTGCCACTTCTGCAAGAGGCCTGGTCACTTCAAGAAGGATTGTCCTAAAAGAAAGGCTTAGTTCGAAAAGAAAGGTACATACTATGTCTCAGTATATTTTGAATCAAATCTTATTGAAGTGCCTAATAATACCTGGTGGTTAGAGTCTGGTGCAACTACTCATGTGTCACATGTTAAACAGGGATTCCTTTCAGTCCAAACCATAAATAGAACTGAAAAGTTCTTATATATGGGGAATAGAGTGAAGGCACGAATAGAGGGCATTGGGACGTACAAATTGATCTTAGACACTGGGTGTTACCTAGATATAGAAAAGTGTCTTTATGTTCCTGAATGTGCTAGAAATTTAGTTTTTATTGCAAAGTTAGATGTTATAGGATTTCAATTTAAGATTGAAAATTGTGTTTTTTCATGTATAAACACAAGTACTATTATGGTTCTGGTACTTTAATTGAATGTTTATATCGTTTCAGTCTTGATGTTGATTTTGCTACATCTCTGTTTCATGTTGACCATATTATAGGAAGTAAATGCAGTGCACAAAATGCATGTTTTGCTTTTTTATGGCATAAAAGATTAGGTCATATATCCAAAGAAAGGGTAAAAAAGTTAGTGAAAAATGAAATCTTAACTCTATTGGATTTTGTTGACTTGGATATATGTGTGGATTGCATTAAAGACAAGCAAACCAAACATATATCAAAGCATCCAGCCACCAGAAGTAATGAATTACTGGAAGTAATAAACACTAACATTGTGGTCCTTTCGACGTTCCTTCTCGGGGCAATAAAAAATATTTTATTACCTTTATTGATGACTTCTCACGATATGATTATATTTATCTACTGCATGAAAAATCTCAGTCTGTAGACATCCTAGAGGTGTTCATTAATAAGGTAGAAAGGCAGTTAGATAGAAAAATAAAGATAATGAGATCCGATAGAGGTGGTGAATGTTATGGAAAATTTGATGAAAGTGAACAATGTCCAATTCCATTTGCAAAGTTTCTTGTAAGTCGAATCATATGTTCGCAATACACAATTCGTGGTACACCACAACAAAATGATGTAGTCGAAAGGTAGAATTGTACTCTTATAAATATGGTTAGGAGTATGTTAAGTTATAGTACTGTACCGTTATCATTATGGATGCATGCATTAAAGACTGCTGCGTATCTGCTTAATAGGATTCCTAGTAAAGCAGTTCCTAAGACACTTTATAAACTGTAGACAGGAAGGAAACCTAATTTATGACACCTTCACATTTGAGATTGTCCGGCAGAAATAAAGCTGTATAATCCACATGAAAAGAAGCTTGATGTGAGAACTGTTAGTAGTTTTTTCATCGATTATCCTGAAAAATCAAAGGGGTATAGATTTTACCGTCCTAACCATAGTACAAGAATAGTCGAGTCTAGTAATGCTCAGTTCATTGAAAATGGTCAAATCAACGGGAGTGGAGAATCACGAAAAGTGGATATTCACGAAAATCGTGTAGAAACTACTCCAAGTCTAGTAGAAACTACTACATCAAATGTGATCCCACCAGTTGTTATTCTATTTGTTGTATCACAGATACGCAACATACCGGAACAAGAAATTAATGCTCCAATTCCATAAATTGAACATATTAATAAAGAACCAGCTAATGATGTTCAAGTTACAAATGATCAAGTAATGCCACAAGAAGTAGCATTATGAAGGTCTGTAAGGCAAAGAAGACCAGCTATTTCAAATGACTATGAAGTTTACTCACTTGAATATAAATGCGACTTGAGCATTGATAAGGATCCAGTCTCGTTCAAACAAGCCATGAAATGTAACAATTCTAAAAAATGATTCAATGCTATGAAAGAAGAGTTGAAATCAATGGATGACAACAAAGTCTGGGAATTAATTAAGTTGCCGAAAGGTATAAAGCAAGTGGGTTGTAAATGGGTCTTTAAGACCAAACGTGACCCACAAGGCAATATTGAAAGGTATAAAGCCAGACTTGTTGACAAAGGTTATACTCAAAAAGATGGCATTGACTATAAAAAGACCTTCTTTCCAGTTTCAAAGAAAGACTCGTTAAGAATTGTTATGGCCCTGGTAGCTCATTATGATTTAGAGCTTCACCAAATGGATATAAAGATAGCCTTTCTAAATGGTGACTTGGAAGAAGATGTGTACATAGATCAACCAAAAGGTTTTATAACCATAGTGTGTAAATTAAAGAAGTCAATATATGGACTGAAACAGGCTTCCCGAGAATGGTATCTTAAGTTTAATGATACCATTACATTTTACAGTTTTGTAGAAAACACTATTGATCGGTGTATCTATATGAAGATCAGTGGGAGCAAGTTCATTAAATTAGTCCTATATGTTGACGATATCCTTCTTGCTGTGAATAATATGGTTCTGTTACATGTTGTCAAGAATTTTCTTTTTAATAATTTCGAAATGAAAGATATGGGTGAGGCATCCTATGTGATCGGAATAGAATTATTCCGTAATAGATCACAAAGATTGTTAGGATTGTCTCAAAAAGGATATATCAAAAAAATATTAGAAAGATTTAAAATAGAAAAGTGCTCTGCATGAATAGTTTCAATTCAGAAAGGGGAAAAATTTAGTCAAATGCAATGTCCACAAAACGATTTGGAACGTAAGGAAATGGAGTCTATTCCTTATGCGTCAGTAGTTGGGAGCTTAATGTATACTCAAACACGTACTCGGCCATATATCAGTTTTGTTGTTGGAATGCTAGGCCGATATCAAAGTAATCCTAGAATGGACCACTGGAAAGCTGCAAAGAAAGTCCTTAGATATTTACAAGGCACTAAGGACTATATGCTCACATATAGAAAATCAATTCATCTTAAAATGATAAGTTACTCGGATTCAGACTATGTCGGTTGTGTAGACTCACGAAAATCTACATTCGGTTATATGTTCCTATTAGCTGGAGGACCAATTTCATGGAAAAGTGGAAAGTAGTCCGTCATTGTTACTTCCACTATGGAGGCTGAATTTGTGGCGTGCTTTGAGGCCATAGTTCGTGGATTATGGTTTTAAAACTTTATCTTCGGTCTTGGTATTATCGATAGCATTACTAGACTGTTAAGAATTTATTGTGATAATTCTGCAGCCATTTTCTTCTCTAAGAATGACAAGTATTCAAAAGGTGTGAAACACATGAATTTGAAGTACTTGTCTGTGAAAAAAGAAGTGCAAAAACATAAAATGTCAATTGAGCATATTGGTACAACTCTAATGATAGCGGATCCGTTAACTAAAGGCTTACTGCCCAAAACATTTATTAGCCATGTTGAACAGATGGGCATTATAGATAAGTCTTTGTTAGCATGGAGTTCTGACATGTATACATACATATAATTGTCTTGCTTGAATTATCATGACACTTGTGAATTCAATTACAGTCATGGTTGTTTTTTCTCATTTACTTGTTATCCATATTATGTTGTATACAATAATATTTTTTGTGAGATAACAATTATAGAATTACCCACATAAAGTTTTATAAGTTGAGTTGATTATGTGATATATGGAAGGAATAATGTTGTATAACTTGTGACCGCCATGATCCCATCATCTTAATTCACTTAAGGATGATTTGATCGATTCAATGTATTGTGTGTACTTAAAGTTTTATTGTTGAATCACCAAGTTGTAATATGGGCCAAGTGGGAGATTGTAAGATATTTTAGTGGCCCATGTAACTTATAGATTTGAGTCTAATGGAAAGAGCCCAAGATCATGGCTATTGAGTCTTAGAGAATTGGGCTCAAAAGGGTCCAAAACCTTTTTCCTCTCTCCTTTAAGCAAACAATCGAAACATATATAAATATGTCTCATATGTTTCAGAAGTGTAGAACAACGTTTCTAAAACTAAGAAAAGGCATTGTTTCTTAACCATCGGAGAAACTATCAGAGAAGTAAGGAAGAGAGGGAATAAATACTATTAAGATCATCAAACAACATGGAGTCAGGTTTGTTTATATTATTGTTTGATCCATAAATGTTTCTCACAGTTTATTTATGCTACAATTTCTTTTATTAGTTCTCAATCGTGAACTAAGGCATCTCATTTACTTCCTTTTGATCTTTATTGTTGCATCATCTTTGGAGTGTTTGCTTAACTCTTATTGACTGCTCCGTCTTCCTTCTTCATGAAGCAACTCTCACTCCAAATGTGGACTAACCAAATGTAGGAGACGTTGAATTCTAAGAAGCATGGAGATGTTGCTTTTCGAGATAAAGATCTTGCAACTGAAATTGATTGCTAAAGATGCTCTGACTTCTCTCTAACCTCCCTCTACTGACACTTCCTTTCACTCTTCTCTTCTTCCTCTCACTCTCTTACTCTCTCTAATCTCAGATCCACCATCCCATTTCTGAAACCATCTTCAGGGTCAGTTTCGACCTTTCCATTTTCTAATCCTTTCCCACCTTTGAATCTTTCCTTTTCTAAGCCCTGTCTCTATTATACAGAATCCTCTGCTATCTGCTTTCAACCCTCTACAAACCATTGCCCAGGATGCCTTTCCACCTCTACCCTCACTATCTTCTTCCCATGAGCCACCACCGACACCCATTCCTAACCCAGCT
>JAOQMS010000003.1:7034027-7045191 GCA_027563885.1 Erythroxylum longipes | reverse complement strand
ATGCCTATTGTTTTATTAATCAAAATAAAGTTTGTACAAAAGTGCTAAAGGTGATTGCCTTTAGAGCACTACTCTAATAGCTTTTTATGGAATTTGAAGTTAGATATTAAAGTCAAAAAATGACTGTTGAAGTTGTCATTTATGAAACTTATGGCATTCAAGAGTTAGTTTAGTTTTGACATTGCCATTTTGGAGTTGTTATGGATATCTAGTTCATTTTAATTACCAACAATTGAATACAAGATGAACTATATTGTAATTTGCAACTATACTAATAGGAAATAACAATTTCTTTTAATACTGAAAAGATAAAGAACAACTGTATTATATTAAATACAATATTCCCTTATTTTGTAGGCTTTATTTTGTGTTGAAGAGCGTCGATAATCATCCGACTTCCTCCTTCTTTGTAATTTGCGGTTGTCTGTCCATCCAGGTAAGTCTTTTAACTAATGTCTCCAATATGTTTTGCTTTGCTTTGCTAATTGGAGTATTTATGAGAATTTTTTTTTGTGATTGCAAATGAGGTCTTGTTTTTATGTTGTTGTTTGCAATATTATGAGTATCATTGATGATAACATAAACTTCTAATTTGACAGTCTAAGTATTGCATTTAATATGGGTATTGTTTGAAACATTGAGGCATGATAAACCTTTAGGATGGTATATAGGTTGGAAAATAGTGATGCAGCTCCGATAAGGCTTATAGGTGAAAAATTCTACGAGCCTAAGAGTGACAACGAGAAGCCTTTCTCGATTCACAAGTATAAACAGCGCCACATACCTTAGTGTTTCTTTGCTTTCAAACTTTTTCAATGAACTTCAATTAGAAAGACTCTAATTAGTAGTAACTTTTATTGTCACGTAACAATTGAACGAGGATTGCATTTAATCTGGGTGTTGTTTGAAACATTAAGGCATAATAAACCCTTAGGATGGTATATAGGTTGGAAATTGGTGATATAGTTCTGATGAAGATTATAGGTGAAAAATTTCACGAGCTTAGGAGTGACAACGGGAAGACCCTTTCTCGATTCATAGGTATAAACAATGCCATATACCTTAGTGTTTCTTTCCTTTCGAACTTTGTCAACAAACTTTAATCTGAAAGACTCTAATTAGTAGTAACTTTTATTGTTACATAACAATTGAACAAGAATTGCATTTAATTCGGTTATTAACTTTTTATTGTATAGCTACATGGATAAAAGTTAGATGTCTCATCGGAAATGGTCCACTAAATATTTAGGAGTTAAGAGTTTTATGTAATTTGTACAACATCAAATTGGTGATGAATGTTATGTTTGTTGTCCTTGCATCGATTGCTTAAATGTCGACTTTCAAAGTCAAGATGTGGTATATACTCACTTGCTAACCCGAGGCATAAATAAATTCTATAATCCATGGCTTTAGGCTAAATGCCCAATTTTGGGCCAAATGTTTTTGGGTTTGATCAATTTAGGGCCAAACATTATAATCTACTCAATTAAGGTCTAAACGCTATCGAGTCTGCTCAATATTAGACTATTTGGTATGGAAATTTGGAAGTGTCATACTCATACACGCGCAATTACTATATATAAAAAGTGTGTTTGGAAAGGCTAGGTGGATTTTAAATGCCAAGTAAAAAAAACTCAAAACCACTTGAATTTTTAGAAAAAAAACATAATATCATTTGGATTTTTACAGAACCCTAATTTCACTTTAATCCCCAAATATTCACCCTCTCTTTCTCTTAAACTTAGCAAAAGGGGTTGTTCGGCGTGTTGCCATCTTCATGCATCATCACTACCGATCACTCCAATCCCTCTTGTCGCCATTTAGTCCTTCTGTGTAAATGTTCTCTCCATCAATCGCTAATTACGTTCATGTTTAATATCTCCTTTGGAGATGGAAGTAAATGTCTACACACATAAGGGTAGTTCGTAGTTGTAGATGATTATTTGGTTTATGGATTCTACTTTGGAGGGTCATTTTTCAAAAGATGGTGGAACTGAACTGTTGAGGTTGGCTTTAAGATATTTGTAGTATGAAGCTCATGAGAGACCAAATCCAAAGCCCCTTTCACTGCACTTATGTCTCTTTATAAAGAAACAGAGGTAACTTTAGTGGTTGATTTAGATGAACGTTCTAGTTAAGTTCTCTATACAAGTTTGATTATGTGACTAATTATTCTTATAAGTAGCCATGTCAAACAACAACCTTAGAAGTTTAAATGACTTCTATGTTTAGTGGACCTAATTTTTACTTCACATTTAACAGGTTCCATCACATGTTTTGTTGCGTATTCAAAATGAAAGTTTAGTGTTAAAACAACAAGGGAAAGCCCCTAACGTTGTTTATAGAGGGAACTTGGATAATGTCTATTGGATCGCTGTTAAGTGGTTCAATAGACTTACGTGGCCTAATTCGTGTCAATTTTTGGTGTGTTTTAATGGAGTTTGTAGTGTTTTGTGTTATGTTTTGACTCTTTCCTTATCTTTTTTCGTCACTAGAACACGTAATATCGATGTACAGAAAGAAGTGAGAGCAATTGGCGGATTGAGGAGTGAGTGGTTAGCAAATTTGTTAGGATGTTGCTGTGAAGGGGAAGAGAGGTTGTTTGTTGTTGAGTTTATGCCTAATGAGACACTCACTAAGCATTTGTTCCATTATAAGATGATATATATTGATGATGGTTTATGGTTGAATATCGAAAAAGTATTGAACTTTTTTATATTTGTTTGTGGGTTTTTGACGGGTTGATCGCTAATGGTGGGAATGACACAAGATTTTTGGTTGAATATAGAATTTTTTTTGAAATTTATGGTGTTTGATTGTGAGTTTTTGATTGGTTGATCACTAAGGTGGGAATGACACAGGGGAGAGCCAACCTATAAAATGGGTAATTAGGTTAACGGTAGCCTTCTATTTGGCATAAGTTTTAGAATAATGTAGCAGTAGAGGGAGAGCATTTTATCACGACCTCAATGCGTATAGAATCTTATTTGATAAGGTTGTATTTATGATTGGTAGAATTTAGTTAAAGTTTGATTCTTTGTAATGCCAAATATATGTATATATGATGTTTTTGGGTTTTTATAGGATGGAAATCCCAGGCTATCTTGCTTTGGACTAATGAAGAATAATAAAGATGGCAAAAGTTATAGTACCAATTTAGTTTTTACTCCACTGGATACAAAGTCCCTTATCATTGCACTTGTGTCTCTTTAGAAAGTAAGTTTAGTGGTTGATTTAGATGAACGTTCTAGTTAAGTTCTCGATACAAGTTTGATTATGTGACTAATTATTCTAATAATTGGCAGTGTCAAAGCAACAACCTTGAAAGTTTAATTTACTTCCTTCTAATCTTTACTATTGAATCATCTTTGGAATATTTTCTCAACTTTAATTGACTACTTCATCTTCCTTCTTTATGAAGCAACTCTCATTCCAAATGTGGACTAGCCAAATGTAGGAGACATTAAATTCTAAAAAGCAGGGAGATGCGCTAAGGATTTTATAACTACAATTGATTGCTACACATAAGTAAGCCTTTCCTTTTCTCAACTTTCAACTTCCACTTTGGGTTTAGCCTTGTGTGATTAGTCAATTTAGTAACAATTAACCAAGCATAGTGGCTACTTTTATGACTTTGAGTGAATGGGTATCAAATAATTGTCTCAAATTGATTAGTAAAGATCAAAACTGCACATAGAAAAGAGTGTATATGAATAGAAAATCCTTTTTGTTTATGGGAGGAACTAATATTTTCCCTTATGTCATTTGTAGTTCATTGATGGTGGGAAAATGGTGTCACCAACTATGTATGCTAGGCAGTGTATATTTTACTTAATGAATGACATGGCATAAGAAGCTCTTGGAGATGCTATGCAAGCCTAGGTGGCGTCTCCTAAATGGTATATTGCTTTATATCTTCAAGTAACTCGTCTGTTCAGTTTGAGAATGAAGCATGATGCACAAGAAGCACTCAAAGATGACAGTAACTTGGAAACTAGAAGGAACAAAAATTGAAGGTGTATAGCTTTCTTTATATGTCACAAACCTCATTTAGGTTTGTGTATGTAAACAATTCTTCTTCTCTCTTGTGCTTTTGGCTTGACAGAATTCTTTGGTAGTAGTTTTGTTTAACTATTCATAGCCCTGCATAATCTTGATCTTTTGGTTTGACTAGTTGTTGGATATTAACAATGTTTTAAATTGCAGATTACGAGTTATCATGATCTACCGTAATCTAAAACCATGGTTATTACTTGAACTGGAAACTCAAAGAGTGAACATAGCAACAAATAAGCTAACCATTATAAGTTTTTGTCACTTCTTATGAAAAATTCAATCTCATTAGCACTAGGTATAAGGAAAAGAAAATGCAGACCAAAACATCTTATATGATCAGTTATGCATAACATATGAAACACATGAATCCAATATTCAAGTACCTACAAATTGATTTTATGGAACAAGTGTTTATATAAATTGAGTCACTCTGTAGACTACTTACCAGATCCCTTGCAAGGTTCTGCACTCTACCTTCTTCAAGTAACATAACTTAAATTCTTCTCAAACTCTTTTAACATAGTCAGTTCGTGAAGAAAAACATTTATCTATAATCATTTCATAACTCCATTTTCTTCCACTGAGTAGATCTCTCAAGGCATCATTTACAAAAGCTTAGAGAGGAATATTAAAGTGAAAAAGCCATGACGTAATAAATGCAAAAAGCATGCAAGATAGCAAGAAATTTAGGAACCGGTGGCTATGCCAAAAGCTTCGTGTTTTCAAATGGGGGATTGATGTCGAAACCGTCTGTATAGTTGCAGTGTTACTTGTCTTGTTCAATTGCTCTATTGATTTAACCTCATTTGACCTGACAATATTGCATGCAGTAGACTGACAAATCTCACAGATCCTGGTAGATAATTAAGCAAACCAAATTATCAAAAGAACATTAATAAACTGAAAGAGACAAAGATGGTATGATCAAATAACAGTTAAAAGGAACAAGGTAAGATGACATCAGAAACCAAATAATTTGCTAGTTTTACATGATAGATATAGCTTTAGAATGAACATAATAATCGTAAGTCCATAAGTTTCTAGGCAATATCAAAAGGGAGTTTTATATTTTCCCATTGGTACAGTCTGAATAATTAATTCATTTCCAGATGAGAAAAGGAGTTTCTCAACCAGATCAGTATTCAGATCCTTCAAATCCTACCTAATTGTGATATTATCCTACTGCACAAATCCAAAGAAGTGAGATGTCATAGCGTATGGCAGAATATTAAAACATGATCCAAGGCACACTAATTTAATATATAAATTTGTCACTCATATGACAATTACATAGCATTCAAACTGTGTACATGCAAAAGCAAGTGGCAAACTTTATTCATTATACCTACCTATCAAATGATTCTCATATTTTACCTTATAAAGGATAGTGCCAAGACTTTTTTTCCTTTCTCTTTTTCCCAATCAGAAAGGCACTTGGTATTAGGGAAATGCATATTTAAGCTTAGGCTCATTGGCATATGAAAAAGAAGCAAGGTATCTGCATTAAGCAGAGGCTAAAGTAATATTACCAAAACTAGTGTGCCTTAATGCAATGTGCCTCTTTACCTTTTACATGAACTTGTATAATGCAATACTCAATCAAATTCTCCACTTTCCCTTTCCTCATCACAATTCATATTCTTCCGATCATGCTTTTTTGTTCACAAGCTAACTAAATAAACTTTTCTTTACTCTTTGTATAAGTTAATGAATGCCTCTACTATCACTTTGTGTACTTATATAATGACAAGTTCGTGTGAATACAACTATTCTCAGTATGAATGGTTAAAAAGCATCCACAAAAACATGAAGGCCATAAACAACCACTTGGGAATTCTCCATTTGGGATAGCAAATAGAAGTTGGAAACACTTAAATTCTCAATGTTACCATTGAAAATGAGAGGCATCAAAGGTAGAACAGTTGAGTTTTGTCTACTTACTTATTACCTCTAATCTTGAACCAAGTCTTTGCATGTTGTTTATGGGCATTAGCCAAATCACCCTTACAAGAACAACCCAATTGCATAGATTGACCTTATTCATGACTATTACTCTCCAACCTAAGGTGGAAAATCTTTCTCAACTTTAGCCAAATGTACCTTTATCTCGATTACTCCGTTCTCTATCTCCATCTTTACAGAGTAATCAGACACTGAAGATGCTCTCCTACACTCCAAAACAACCCTATAAAAAATCTTCAAGTTCAAGACACACTTAAAATATAGTCATTATAAGACCCGCTAGTTGTTGAATAGAACACGAAGTCTAGTTTTTAACATCTACAATTTTACCAAATAATCATATACGAATATTAACTACCCCCGTGTATGTATATATATACTTCTAACTTCAGAGGAGAGATTAAGTGTGAACGTACTTAGCGATTGCTGGAGAGAACATTTACGCCGAAGGACTGGAAGGCGGATTGGCGAGAGGGATTAGAGTGATCAGTAGTGATGGTGTGTGAAGGAGGCAAGACCCTGGATCAAACAACCCTTTCTGCTAAGTTTGTGACAGAGAGAGAGAGGGGGTGAATATTTGGGGATTAAAGTAAATTTAGGGCTCTGTAAAAATTCAAATGATAGTCTTTTTTTCTTTTCTAAAAATCCAGGTTGGTTTTGAGTATTTTTTTACGTGGCATTTAAAATCCACCTGGTCTCTCCAAACACACTTTTTATATATAGTAAGGATGCGTGTATGACACTGTCAAATTTTCGTCCAAAGTAGTCTAACATTGAGTAGACTTGATAACGTTTAAACCTTAATTGAGCAAGTTATACTGTTTGGCCCTAAATTGATCAGGCTAGAAAACGTTTGGCCCAAATTTGGGCATTTAGCCCATGGCTTTACAACGGTGAACGTAAGGAATTTATGATAATAGTAATAATAATGATGGAGATGATTATGATGTTAATCGTGATGGGATGATGGGATTGACGAGATGTTAGATGATTATGAGAATTATATGGAGACTATGAATGAAACAAGTATGTCTAACATGATTGTTAGTATTACTGAAGATAATTTTGGAAAGTTATTGAAAGTTTCTCAAGAAGAATTATATCTAGGGTGCTCAAATTTCTAACAACTATTTTTTGTTGTCAAGTTGTTGCATTTGAAAGTCTATAGTGAATGGAGTAACAAGTATTTTGATATGTTAATTGACTTACTGAATGATGTATTACCTGTTGGACACAAATTGTCAAAATCTTACTATAATGCAAAGAAATTGTTAATGGATCTTGGATTAGGATATATTTCAATTCATACATGTAAGTATGATTATGTTCTATTTTGGAAGGAAAGTAAAGATGTTCAGGAGTGTCCGATTTATGGTAAATCAAGGTGGTAAGTGGAAAATGGGAGAGGGAAAAAGATACTGAATAAAATCCTTCATTACTTTCCTATTAAACTATAACTACAAAGACTTTTTATGTCAAAAAACAGTTATAGATATGAGGTGGGATAAAGAGAAATGCATTGATGATAACATTATGCATCATCCAACAGACTCAATGACATGGAAATATTTTGATAGAAAGTTTTCATGGTTTGCACAGGATTGTCGTAATGTTTGACTTGGATTAGCCTCAGATGGATTTAATCCTTTCGGTAATATGATTACTTCATATAGCATGTGGCTGGTAATTCTAGTGCTATACAAATTACCTTCATGGAAGTGTATAGGCCATTGTGTAAATGTTAAAAAGGGAAAAGTATCAGGGTTGAAAAGTCATGATTGTCATGCACTTTTGCAACAATTACTTCTTATCAGAATACGTGGGTGTTTTTCGAAGGATGTGTCTGTAACTTTGGGTTAATTGACAGAGTTTTTAAAGCAATTATGTTGCAAGACACTTAAAGTTAAAGATCTTGACAAAATAGAAAAAGACATTTCTTTGATTCTATGTAAGCTTGAACTAGTATTTCCCATCATTTTTTGATGTTATGTTTCATTTGACAATTCACTTACCATATGAAGCAAAAATCTGTGGAATGGTTTAGTTTCGATGGATGTTCCTGATTGAAAGGTAATTCATATTAACTTTTACTTTTTCAAAGTTATTTGTTAGTAACAATTCCTAATATTTTATATTTTGTTCTGGTTTTTATACTATCTTAATGTTATGTACGTAATAAAGCTCGATGAGAAGGGTCTCTTGCAGAGACTTATATAGTAAATGAATGCTTGACATTTTGTTTAATGTACTTAAATGATGTGGAGACAAGATTTAATAGAATAGAACGTAACTTTGATTTTTGATAAAGAAGGTGGGTTGTCAATTTTCACCCAAAAAGTAAAGTCACTTGGCATGGGTAAATATATGGAATTAACTAAAGACGAATTCCAAATCGCCTGTTGGTATAATTTGAACAATTGCTAGAAAGTTGATAAGTATATGGAGTATGGATATTCCTTTTGATTCAAACAATCATATTAGAATTTTTTAATTGAATCTCATTTTCCTTTCTGTCATTTACTTTTCTAAATAGAGAGCATAAACAATCCATTCGTAGCAAAGAGATTATTAATGTTGAAGAAACACATAAGCTAAATTTTGTATCATGGTTTAGAAATCAAGTAAGTTACATATTGATTATATATTATGAACACATGACAATTTATATGTCAGAATAATGCTTACAAAACTGTAATGTGCAAAAAGTGACAACAACATTATATAGTTTGGCATACGGGCTCATATTTGTGGGAAAAAATATACAGGTTACATTGTTAATGGGGTGAGATTTCACATATAAAATCGAGATAGTCAACTTAGAAGCTAGAATTGTGGGGTTGTTGTTGAGGGATGTCATGATGACAATTTTATTGACTTCTATGGTATCACCTCTGAAATAATAAAGTTGCACTACATTAAAGATAAGAATGTTGTTCTATTTAAGTGCAAATGGTTTAAGTGAAAATGGTTTAATCATATTGACATGAAAGTGAACGAGAATATTACTAGCATTAATGTTAGTAAGACATGGTATGATAATGATCCTTTTGTCCTTGCAAGTCAAGTGAAGCAATTTTTCTACCTCAACGATACTATATTGGGTAGCAATTGGAAGGTTGTCCAAACATTTCAACACCAAAATGTCTTCGATTTTTATGAAAGGGATAATGGTCAATTCAATGAGGATACAAATGAACCTTATTAAGAGATTAGATTGGAGTTCAATAATGAAGCCATTTGAATAAAAGATGTAGATATATCATCATTCTATAAGAGAGATGTTGATCCTAACATAATATAACTGGATGAAGTCCAAGCTAATTGTATTGTACAAACAGATGAAGACTATACTCAGGATGAATTAAATGACAATGATGATACTTTGGCTAAATATTTTAGTGATGAAGAATCCAATAATAATGTAATTAATGATGATGATTTTCAAAATCTTGATTATGATGATTAAAAGTAAATAAATTGTTTATATTGTTTAAAACATTATGTTCATATTTGAATCATGTTATTGATGTTTTACTTATGTTTATTTAGGATGAATTAATGCATACTGTTGATGTTTTACTTATGTTTATACGGAATGTTGGTGTTTGATTTATGTTCATGTCGAATGTTTAGTTTTGGCTTGTGTTTGACTTATATTCATGTGTAATGTTGATGTTTGAGCAAAGATTGTGTGTTATGTTGATATTTCATTTATAGATATTCAATATAATGGGACTTGGTGGAAACAAGGGAAAGAACGTGGCAACTACCAAAGATGTTCCTCCCTTACAGCAACCAATTCAATCTAACCATATCGATCAACAACCATCGATTTCATCCTCCAACGAAGGCAGCAGCAACAACCTATGTCTACCTCAACTAGTGCTGAGGGATCTTCATATCTGTTATTGTTAACTACCTATGTTTACAGTTATGCTCAAATATATATTTACATGTTTAATGTGTTTTTTCTTATCATTATTCTTTTGTTATTAAGTTCCGATACCGACATAAGAAAAAGAGGTAGATGTATCATTAAAGGATTTGAGTTACAACTCATGAATGTTGGCTAATTGATTGCAAATGTAATTTGTTGAGGACGAGCAAAAGATTGGTGTGGGAGAATTTGATAAGTTATTATTTTTGGGTTAACTTTAGATATAAATCTCTTTAATGTGTTTAAATTTTTATTTAAAATTAATGGATTGTTTCTTAATTGTTATCAGGTGATTTTCAACATATGAGAGATGAATTTAAATAAAAAAGATGCAAGAAAAGCAAAGGCAATTAGAATTTCCAGTTGGCTGAAAAGTTTTTAACTAAGCATGGGCACGTGCAAAGGAAAAGTTTATCAGCAGAGTCTAATTTGGAAATAGATTCGATAGACTTAGGATTCTAATTATTTTGGAAATCAAGTTATTTTCTTTATATGGGGATCTACTACTTGATTTTATGGGGAAGTGTATCTAATAAAATAACTTTAAGAAGGGAGGATGAAAAACCATTTGTCAAGTTTCATCGCTATTATGAGTAGCTAAATCCTTCTTCTTGGTTGAAGGGAACCAACGTTATCATCTATTATATTTGATATTTTTTTGAATAAATTTTATTTCATTGACTAATATTAAGTGTCTTTCTTATTACTTTTCAAGATTGAATCGATTGATATCTAGGGTACACAACTAGGAATTAATTAATTTAATTTATAGCCAGATTAGTAGGATTTGACGTTCAATTTCGCTAATCTGAAATGGCAAATATGGTTGTCATCTTTTAAGTTAGGGATTGGAAATTCTAAGAAAGATATTTATCTAGACTAAATACATATCATTTGTGTATGGTTTTGCTCATTGATTCTCTTAGTTCTTAAAGCTATTAATTAATTAAACTTAAGATCTTATCTAAGTTGTTGGTTAATAAGAGTGATTAGAATACATGTTTCTATTTATTTAATCCTAAGAGAGAGCACCATTCAATGAGTATTTTTTAATGGAATTAATTTTATATCGATGATCTATACTAGTTTGTTAACGTAGGTGGCCTGAAACCAAGGTTTGTTCATTAATTTTCCAGATCTGATTATTTTTGTTTATTTCTAATTTTTGTCAATTTTAATTTCTTAAAATCATGTTAATTCAATGGGGGG
>JAOQMS010000003.1:7009140-7027457 GCA_027563885.1 Erythroxylum longipes | reverse complement strand
AAGTCAACCACAGAGGATAGATTATGGGCCAAGGATTTTAAGAGAGAGTTAAGAAGTTATTTGAGTTGAAGTGTATCGTCTGTGTTACTGTACACAGACTTCGTCTGTGCTACTGTTCACAGACTTCGTCTGTGCTACTGTTCACAGACTTTGTCTGTGCTACTGTTCACAGACCTCGTCTGTGTTACATAAGACTTCGTCTGTGTTACTGTTCACAGACTTCGTCTGTGCTACTGTTCACAGAGTATCGTCTATGTTACACAAGACTTCGTCTATGTTACTGTTCACAGACTTTGTCTGCGCTACTGTTCACAGGTTATCCTCTGTGTCACTGTTCACACTATCGTCTGGGTTACTGTTCATGGTTATCTTCTTTCCTATTTTCGACCCTCCAGAAGATAAATTTGGCTTTCGAGGTCTTCATAAAAGTTGTAGCTTTTAAGGTCCTTTTTCAATCTATCCAAAGAAACCCTAGTTTAGATGCCTATAAGACAAGTTATACCAATAGACCCGAAGCAGGTATATGTGAAAAAGGGTGGACTCACCAACGCTAATCTTTGAGGTATTCAGGTCAAAAGAGATAAATGGACAAGTCGACTACCATCGTAGAAATCGACTGTTATAAGAGCTGAGCTGAGCTTAGATGAGGGGAGTTTGGAGAAGAGAATCCGATAATAGTCAAAGTGTTCTCTTTGGAAGATAAGCTTATGTATTAAGATATTCTGCATGCGAGTTGGACTTCGGAAACGGGGTCCAATAGTTCTCTTTATGAGGACAAAGTTGTAGTGTAATACCCATGGAAACCGACACCAAAGCAAGATAAAAAATGGGTTCCTGCGGGGAAGACCTTCATTAGAGGCAATTATGAGGAGCTTATGGGTATTGGGGGAGCTAACTCACAAGAGATTCAACAGGAGGAATTACCAGCAGAGGGAGGGGACAAAATAGAATCAGCAAGCCTAGACAAACCCCAAGAGCAGGAAGCCAATGAATGTTTACCAGAGGCCGAGAGGGTAGATGGTATATTACCCATAGCAGAATGCAAAAATCCTTATCAGATAGTAGAGGACACTCAGACCAGTAGGGCTGAAAGCCATGGGAAATCTTTGGAGGTTGGATTATTGAATAATCTGGAAACCCAACAGGCAGGGAAGGATTTGGTCCACTCAGAGGCCACAAAGGATACGAAGGACAAGGATCCGACTATTGGTGAGTTCTTAGACCTAGCAAAAAGGAAAACTAACAGGAGCAAACGTAAAGGCTCGAAAACCACTCAAGCTTAATTTATGAAGATTGTAGCATGGAATGTGAGAGGGATTAATTACCCTAAAAAGCTTTCAACTCTAAGGGATTTTGTATATCATACACATCCATGGATTTTTGCTCTTTTGGAAACTAAACTTAGAAAGCAAAAAATGCAAGTTTTGAATAAACTAGGCTCTCAATGGCAGTTCTTATTGAATCATGATGCACATGGCTGTGGGAGAATCATTGTGGGGTATGATCCTAACTTGGAGGATATTTAGGTCTTGGCTATGAAAACTCAAGCAATACATCTAGATTGCAAGTCCATTCAAATTAATAGTCACTTCAGTATCACCTTTATCTATGGTTCAAATCATGCCTATCAGTAGAAAATGTTATGGGACAGTTTGCTTCGGATTCAGCCTAGGATCAGTGGAGCTTGGCTACTATATGGGGATTTCAATGGCACCTTATACCCCACAGAAGCTGAAGGTCATTTCAGTCTAAGGACTCATTCATCAGATTTCAATGATTGTGTGGGTCAACTTGGTATTTTTGATCTCAAATCCCAGGGCCAATTCTATACATGGAGTAATAAGCAGATAGGCAGATGGGCATTAAGGAAAAAACTGGATAGGGCCTTCGTAAATCTTGAGTGGATTACACAATATCCCCACTGTGTTACATCCTTTTTTGATCCATTGTTTTCTGATCATACTCCAATGCAGATTGAAAACCTAGCCTATCCTACCTACCGAAGGAGACCTTTTCGGTTTAACAATTTTCTAGCTGATGATGAGGGATTTCCTGCTGCTATTTAAAGAGGATTGAACACTACAATAGTTGGCACCTCTCAATATATATGTGTCCAGAAGCTTAAAGCTATCAAAGGGGAAATGAAAAACCTAATGGGAACCCGAGTCTCCTCTACTCAACATGCAGTCAACCTAGCACGGCAGAACTTAGTACGGGTGCAACATCAAATTGATCAGGATTAGATTGATGGCTCGCTGTTGCAAATTAAAAAATCATTATTACTGTCCTATCTTGCTAAAGCTAAGGAACATGACAGCATCTTGGAGCAACGAGCTAGAGTTAGTTGGTTGAAAGATGGGGAGAGATGTACAAAAAAAAATTTCAACACCATCCTAGCCAGGAGGAATGTAAACAAAATATGCTCCCTCAGACTCCAAAATGGTGAGGAAATTTCCACACAAGCTTAAATCGAGAAGGAAGCAGGGAGACATTTCAGACACTTCTATGGTCACTCTAGCAATCGACCTTATCCAATTAACCTGGCTGATCTTATTCATAACAAATTATCCCAGGTACAAGCTACTGCCCTTATTGATTCAGTGACAGAACAAGAAATAGAGGAGGTGTTGTTTCGGATGAAGCCAAATAAATCTCCTGGCCCAGATGGGTTTAATGGTTATTTCTATCAAAAAGCATGGCCTTACATAGGGTCTATGGTCAAGAGTGCAGTGCTGGAATTTTTTTCTACGGGTAAACTTCTACAGGAGATTAATAAAACTCATATTTTCTTGATCCCAAAACAACCTTGCTGCACTACTTTGGAGGATTACCGCCCTATTGCATGTTCCAATTTCCTTTATAAAATCATTTCTAAAATTTTAGCCAACAGGCTGAGGAAGGTCCTAGACTCCTTAATATCAGATAATCAAAGTGCATTCTTACAAGATAGAAGGATTGGAGATAATTTTGCAATTGTTCAAGAATTGATGAAAGGGTATCAAAGGAAGTACAGTTTTCCTAATTGTACCATTAAAGTGGATTCTAAAAAGGCTTTTGACCATGTGGAGTGGGAGTTCTTGCTACAGACCCTGAAATTAATAGGATTTTCAGAGAGGTTTATCATATGGATTCGGGCTTATATAACTACTCCTTCCTATTCGGTTCTAGTTAATGGCTCTCCAACAGAGATCTTTAAGAGTGCTAGGGGCTTGCGCCAAGGAGAACCCCTCTCTCCATACCTATTCATAATCTGTATGGAGGTTCTCAGTCTCCTAATTCAGCAGAGAGTGGGAAATTGTAGATCCTTCAAATTCCATTTTAAATGTAAGAAGATTCAGCTAGTCAATCTATGTTTTGCAGATGACCTACTGCCCTTCCCAAAAGCTCATAGAAGGTTAGTTGAATTGCTTATGGAAACATTGCTGGACTTTCGGACTCTATCAGGGTTGGAGATAAACATTCATAAAAGCTAGTTTATTTGTCCGAAGGGGCAACCAATATGGAGCATTTAATTTCACAGCTGACTGGGATGCAAAGAAAATTTGCTCCCCTGACCTACTTGGGACTCCCTATAATTACAAGAAGAATACAATTTTCAGAATGCCAGGCTCTTATTGATAAAATACAGAGGAGGTAGGGTATGTGGTCTAATCGGGTGCTTTCTTTTGGGGGAAGAATGCGACTCATTAAGGTAGTCCTGAATTCTCTTTACATTTACCGGTCCTCCAATATTTCTTTAGCAAAAGGAGTAATCAAATCCATTGAAAAAATCCTTAGAAGCTTCTTATGGGGAAATCTCAATTCAGCAAGTCACTTTGCTAAAGTTAAATGGAAAGAGGTGTGCAAAAGCAAGGATGAAGAGGGTCTTGGGGTAATTCCTATTGCTTCTTTTAATCGAGCCGCATTGGCAAAGAACCTCTGAAATATTCTACTAGAAAAGAAGTCTATATGGATCTGATGATTACACAGCTACATACTGAAGGGTTCTAGTCTTTGGATCCTCCGTATCAAGCCCTCATTCTCTTGGCCATTGACTCAGGTACCTCAACTTAGATCAACCCTTGAACCCCTAGTCTCTTGTAAAATTGGAAATGGAGAGAAGGCTTTCTTTTGGTTTGATAATTGGACAGGCCATAGGCCTCTCATCTGGAATCATCAAGCAATCCAAAGATGGTATGATGTTCCTATCAATGAGAAGGCTCAATACATCCTCACAGGAAACCAGTGGACCCTACTAGCTGATCTACAACACCTGACCCCTCAATATACACTTGACCCACAGAGGGAGGATGCCTATTATTGTCTCAATCTCCCTCCTAATACCTTCAACATTGCAAAATTCAGGCAAAGGCAGAATGGAAATAGCACAAGGCCAGACTGGGCTCCTATTGTATGGCACAAAGACCTAATGCCAAGCTACTCTATCTTTTTATGGCTAGCAATGCTTCATCGATTGAGTACAATAGATAGACTCCATTTCATACCAATGGACCCTATCTGTATTCTCTGTCGGACAGAATTGGAATCTCGAGACCATCTATTCTTCACATGCCCTTTCTCGCAGGACATATAGGAGCAGCTAAAGATACTCAACGCTAGTCCTAATGTAGGCAATACAATTACAGAAGTAATGGAATGGCTCTTGGGTCGGAATCCCACTTCTAAATCTACTAAGTTTGTTCACATTATCTCTCTCGCCTCCTCAATCAAGGAAATTTGGCGAGAGAAACTTTCGACGATTCCAGAACAAGAATCGTACAAGTCAAGAGGTCTATAACTCACTGATTAGAGGAATCAGAGAGAAGATTCTATGTTCAGCACATTCAGATCAATTACCTCATTCACTAGCTACTACATGGCGAATCAATTAGTAACACAAGGGCAAGTCAAAGAAAAAGGAGGTTCGACCTACCTGGTGACAGATCCACTAAATAGTCGGCATAGTCCACTGAGAAGTGATGGTGGTTTAGCATCGACTTGGAAGGAAACAATAGAGATGATCAGAAGGGGAAAAACAATCAGGTTCAACGGCAGTGAGGAAGATTCAAAGAGAGCTGGATAGAAGTTTACCTTGCGAAGGAGATAGATGACCAGGCATCTCTTCATCATCTGCGACCGAAGGACTGAAAGGGCTTACACACTACGATAGGGAGGAAGACCAGCTGAAACTGTCACTATATGGATTATGGACTTATGATGAAAGGCGAAGCACTAAAGAGGAGAGGAAATAACCTGCATGACGGAGGAGAGGAGGACCGCGGCGTCAACCCTAATTTGGAGCTACTTGGAACTGACGGCAAAAGCAAACAACGACTTTACCCTTCTCGGCTATTCGACTAAGAGCTGCCTTATTCTAGCCTAAACGTTGCCATTTTTTGTCTTGTTTATTCATGATACTTAGCTATGCGACGTCGTCGCTTGATGAACCCATCGTTGTACCCTAGACTTAAGACCTTTGTTTCTAATTCAATTTATTCATACTTTTACTTTTTCAAAAAACTTTCAACTTGCAATTTGGGCTTAACCATGTGTGATTAGTCAATTTAATTACAAGCAACCAAGCATGGTGTCTACTTCTAACTTTTAAGTGAATAGGGTATCAAATAATTGTCTCAAATTGATTTGTAAACATCAAAACTTCACATAAAATAGTTTATATGAATAGAAAATCCATTTTGTTTGTGGGAGGAGCTAAAGTTTTTACTTATATCATTTGTAGTCCATTGATGGTGGGACAATGTCATTAACTGTGTACACTAGGTGGTGCATATCTTACTTAATGAATTATATGGAACAAGAAGCTCTTAGTTATGCAAGCCTAGGTGGTGTCTCCTGAGTGGTATGTGGCTTCGTATCTTCAAGCAACTTTTCTTCTCAGTCTTGGAATGAAGTATGACGCACCAAAAGCATTCCATGATGGCACTAACTTGGAAACCAGAAGGAATAAAAATTAAAGGTGTATATCTTTCTTTATATATCACAAACTTTGTCTAGGCTCGTGTATTTAAACATTTTTTCTTCTCTTTTGTGCTTTTCGGCCTTACATAATTCTTTGACAGTAGTTTTGTTTAACCATTCATGACCCTGCATAATCTTGATCTTTTAGTCTGACTAATTGTTCGATATTACCAAGGTTTTAAATTACTAATTGTGGGTTACCATAAATGCAATTGTGGTTGACCATAATCTAAAACCACGGCCAGTACTCGAACTGGAAACTCAAAGAGTGATCATAGCAACAAATATGTCACTTCTCATGGAAAATTCAATCTCAGTAACACCAGGTATGAGGAAAAGAATATGTAGATCAACACCATCTTGTATGATCAGTTATGCACAACATATGAAACAGGTAAATCCAATTTTGAAGTACCTACAAATCAATTTTTTTGAACAAGCATATACATAGATTGTTAGTCACTCTGTGGACTACCTACCAGATCCTTTCCAAGGTTCTGCACTCTACCTTCTTTAAGTACCATAACTTAAATTCTTCTCAAACTCTTTTAACATATCCAGTTCTTGAAGAAAAACACTTATCTATAATCATTTCATAACTTCATTTTCTTCCATCGAGTAGTTCTCTCAAGGCATCATTTATAGTAGTTTAGGAAGGCACATTAAAGTAAAAAGGCCATGATACAACTAATGCAAAAACCATGTAAGCTAGCAAGAAATTTAGGAACCGGTGGGCATGTCAGAAGCTTTGTGTTTCTGAATGGGAGACTGAGGTTGAAATCGTCTCCCATAAATGGTCAAAATATATCCACAGACATATGAAGGCCTTAAAACAACCACTTGGGAATTCTCCATTAGCGATAGCAAATAGAAGTTAAAAACAATTGAATTCTCAATGCTACCATTGAAAATGAGAGGCATCAAAGGTAGAACAGTGGAGCTTTGTCTACTTACTTGTTATCTCTAATCTTGAACCAAGTCTCTGCATACTGTTTATGAGCAGTAGCCAAATCACCCTAACAAGGGCAACCTAATCGCATAGGTTGACTTGATTCATGACTGTTACTTTCCAACCCAAGATGGCAAATCCTACAGTTTTCTCAACTTTAGCCAAATGTACCTTTATCTCGGTTACTCCATTCTCTATCTCCACCTTTACAGAGTAATTAGACACGAAGATTCTCTCTTAAACTCCAAAACAACCCCATAAAAAATCTCCAAGTCTGAGACACACTCAAAACTATAATTATCATAAGACCCCACCAGCTGTTGAATAGAACAAGGAGTCTAGTTTTTAACATCTACGGTCCAACCAAATAATCATTTGCAACTATGAACTACCCCTCGTGTGTATATACATATACTTTTAGCTCCACAGGAGAGATCAAACGTGAATGTATCTAGCGATTGCTGGAGAGAACATTTATGCCGAAGGACTGGCAGGCGGATCAGTGAAAGGGATTAGAGTGATAGGCAGTGATGATGCATAAAGGAAGGCGGATTGGTGATAGGGATTGGAGTAATTGGCAATGATGATACATAAAGGCAAGATGCCAAATTGGACAACCCTATTACTAAGTTTTTGAGAGAAACAAGATGAATATTTAGGGATTAAAATTAATTTAGTTGTAGTAAAAATTTAAATGATTTTCTTTATTTTTTATTTTCTGAAAATCCACTTAACGTAACATTTAAAGACCAACAAACCTATCCATAACGGTGAATGTATGACACTTTTAATATTCATGTAAAATAGTAGCAGACTCGAGAAAATTTATAACCATTCTTGAGCGGCTTAAAAAATTTGATCCTAAATTGATCAAACCCAAATAAGTTAGGCCCAACTTTGAGCATTTAGCCAAAATTTGGCCATTTCATGTTTAATTCCCCTTTTTTATGGAAGACTTAATAAGGAGCCGATACTGAATCTTGCATACCATTTCAAAAAAGTAGATTCATACACTAATAAGCATTAAATACTTCAAATTGAATTCGGTTTTTTTAACTTGTAAGAAAGCATTTGGTAACAATATGGTTTTAAGTTCGTAGTCCTTTTGTAGTGCAAGGCATAAATAAAGAGCGTTGGCAGAGAATGCTGCCTCGAACATAATACATGTATGATTTAGTTAATTTTTCCATGCGAATGACCGATTCTATACAAAAGTTTACACTTGTTGCCCAAAACCAAAATCTCGCCCCAGCATCACCATTCTCCAACAAGGCAACACAAAATAACCCAAGCAAGAGAGGGCAAAAGGGAAATGAGAGGAAAAACAAAAAAGATCATGCCCTGCAGATCGCGTTGTACAATTGTTAAACCTATACATCTTCTAAGAAATGGCGATATACAGAAAGAAATACAAAACTGTGCTGCCTAATCATCTACTCGTTGAATTTCACCCATCATGATGCGATTGCTAGTGACCTTAAAACCAAGCAGTGCAGGATTAATTTGCCTCCCTTTCTTCCCTTTCTTTTTACCACTTTTGGCGCCTTGTCCGCCCTCTGATGACTCTGAAATTCCCCCTGAATGGACCTCAGATGCTGTAGTCTTCCTGGTATTACTTTTCAGCATGTCAATGAATGAGGGCTCCGATACATCAGCATCACTACAAGATGAAGTATGTCGGAAACCCAAGTCTCTTTTGCTGTCATTGGTTTGGTTTGCCAGGTTTCCACCTGAACATTTTACAGATGCATATTGTTACTTTTTCTAAATGGTATCATGCACACACCCACATAATCCAAGAGACAATCTCTAAGCAATTAGCATCTCTAACATAGCCATGCCAACTGCTGAGACCACATATGTCATGGGCCACAATATCAAAACAAAGAGGAGGACAACTAAGCATTACCGTCATCACTGTTCAAAGAACTTTTCCCCCTTGTTGCTGTATCAGAGACTAGCTCAGCTAACCCTTCCTGGGATGATAAGGCATAAGATACAGGTTGACGCCTCAGTAAAATACTCTCCTGGACTTTTGATGGCACAGGCACCCTGTTGTATAAGTAAAGAAAGATATAAAATCCATAATGACATGAAAAATCAGTTTCAAACTTCAAGAAAGGCCAGTAAGGTAACCATACCATCTTTCACAATATATAGAAGCTTGAAGAAAAAACAAATCTTCTCATGAAACATATAGGACAAACATAAATTTATGACATGGAAGACTTTACAAGAAAGTACAGCAGCGAATGTCCAGGCAGAATGCTTTGATATATTAGTTAACAATTGTATAGCAAGTGTACATTTAACATCTATATATTCTGCCCAAGAAGCAAAGATGCACACCAGTAAAATGCGTCTTTAAGAATAATCACAAACTTGTTGCCAACCCCCCAAGTATAGCACGACTGGAAGTCACAGATTATCATTATAATCACAGACAACTCCATGCTTAATGAAAAACTTACCGGTTTATGCTAATATCTACAGCCAAAGAATTTTGTGGTGCAACCTTGTCATCATAAAACCCTGCATTACCCCCTGACGGAATATTTAGAACATTGAACTTTCAGAAATAAATAAATAAATAAATTGCGCACAGAAAAAATAAAGATGAACTTACCAGCTATATCAAAAGAACACTGCCGACTAATTGCATTAACATCCTCCCCACGGTCTGCATAAGCTAACCTTACTTTCTCAGCTATGCTATCGTGAATATCAGAGCTCTTTGTCACACCCATATTTTTGGATCCACGTCTCCTCTCTTCCACCTCTAAGTACTCTTTATTGGTTAAAGGCTTATCAGTAATACTACAATCTGTTAAAACAGACTGAGCAGTCCCACCAACTCCAGACACAAAAGAATGCCCTTCAGTTGTCACTCTGGAATCAGATCTAAATGCTGAATTCTCATGGCTCTCTACAAAACTTGCCTGCTCATTAGCAGTATGCAGATCTGCTGGTTCAGAAACATTTGAACCATAAGAACCTACAGAAAAGGAGTTGTTTAGAGTTTCTTGACCTGGAAAAGCACCAAAAGTGTGGTCTAAAGAACCTGATCCAGAATAAAGACCAGATGCCACCCTTCTCTCAAAAGGTGCTCCTCCATTAACATGCAGCGAATCAGCCATTTGATGGCCTGATCTTTGATTGAGTAATTCCATTAACAATCGCCTTGACTTGTCATCATTTGATCCATCTGACATCCACGAACTTGAATCTTCAGCAGCTAGTTTAACTTCTGATTCCCTCCTTTGCCGCTCAGCATTAATGTGCAATTGCTGAACTTGGGATTCCATCCAGTCATTGGTTAGCTGCCCATTGTTTTCGGACCAGTGCCCCTCAACTGCATCCAACTGTGAAGCGTGGAATTGATTTGGAACCATAGGATGATGAAGACTGTGTGATGGTACGCCAGAAGAAAATGTGCCACCTTGACCAGTAGATTGCATACGTGTGTTCAGATCTTGCATCTCCAAACCACGAGAGCGAACCATAGCATTTACTACATCCATGTTCATCCCTGATGCACCAGCAGGCAAGGACAGAGATCGTTCAAAAGGTACTGAGCCAGGCTCATAAAGCCCTTGCTGAAGCCTATCTTGAAATGAAAGATTCCGCTCTAGTTGAGCCAACTGGCTCTCATGTGGCGACATCTGCTGTCGTTGATAAAAATCTAATGGCTTAATACCTGAAGAGTGAGCTCTATGGTTACTAGCAAGATTCCCCAGGAACTGACCAGTTTCATTGACAGGCCATATAGGATCAATTCGTCTTTCCTCTTCCAAATTTCTTCTCTGCCTCAATGTCATTGACAACTGTCTTGCCTGCAGCTCTAGGAGAATCTTATGCTCTAAAGATTGTACTTGCCCATGCTGTCCATGAGGTAATAGCTCAAATAAATCTCTTTGCTGTTCTTGCTGTGCCACCGGACCTAATTTTGATTGAGCAAGCTGCTCTACCTGTGGAACAAAATGCCTGAAAGGATTATGGGAGCGCTGTTGCACCTCCTGCAAAAGTTGCTGCTCTAATAAAACCTGATCAAGAGCATTATTTGCTCTAATAGGATCAACACGTGAGTGCGGAAGCCCAGGTTCAGGAATATGATTCTTCAACTGTTCGAGAAGCACCTGTCTTGCTTGCAACTGTTGTCGCTCCTGTAAAAACTTTTGCTGTTGATGAAAGTGTTGCTGCTGCTGATGATGATGATGCCGTTGCTGGACCTGAATCTGCCGCTGCTGTTGTAGCCTTAGTGACAGAAGATGTTCCAGATCCTCAACAGTATGGTTGGCAGGCTGTTGCTGGTGAATTAGATTTTGACTTGGCACATGTGAGTGCTGCTGTTGTAGCCTTAATGCCAAAAGATGTTCCAGATCCTCAACAGTATGGTTGGTGGGCTGTTGATGGTGAATCAGATTTTGACTTGGCACATGAGAGTGCTGCTGTTGTAGCCTTAGTGCCAGAAGATGTTCCAAATCCTCAACAGTATGTTTGGCAGGCTGTTGATGGTGAATTAGATTTTGACTTGGCACATGTGAGTGAGATGACAAAATATTTCGTTGATGAAGCTGTTGCTGCTGCTGATATTGTCGGGATATGAGCTGCTCTGCTAGAACAAAATGATTCGACTCTTGCTCATTATGTGGCAAATGACGAGCGGCAATGGCATCTGGAATTGAGTTGGGCACAGAAAGTGCATCTGGTCTGAACATCTCAGCCCATTTGTCTGCAGCAGAACCTGTATCATTTACAACATCATAGGAGGCAGAGGCAGAGCCTTCCACATTAACAGGAACATCCAATGTCTCACTAGATCTAGTATGAGAGCCTTCAAGCTCTGACCAGAACAAGCCAAAAGGATGCAACTTATTGTCCTTCTGATATGGCTGAGCTGGTTCTACCAATTCAGTTGGAACAGGAGGTTGAGTAGTAGTACTTGCTAGGAGATCATGAATGTTCCCAGATGATCTTGGATTTAAATAACCAGCACTACTAGGTCTACCTGGGAAGACAATTTCTGCAAGAACAATCAGGAAGCAGAGGCTTGATGTTAGGACAAATGCATTTCAGCACTATAAAGTTCACAAATCACAATGCATTAAAGAAACCAGAAATACCTTCATCTTGAGCAGCAAAGACATGGAAGCTTTGACCATCAGATCGTGGCAGTTGCAATGGAACTTCAGGCTCAGATGTTCTTGAGAAGGCATGCTGCTGAGATACAAAGCTGTTCAGATCTGACAACGACTGGGACAAGCCATTTAATGCAGATGAATGAGTAGTATCTAGAATAGGTAGGCTGGACTCAGTCTTCTCCACTGAAGGAACAGATTTTTCCAGCTCACTGCTGAAAGTTTCTCCTCGTAATTTCAACTGTGGCATGACATCGCCCAAAGTACGGAAAGGTGTTCCCTCGGGAGCATCTGCTAGGCGTACTGGCAACTCTGTCCCAAAGTAACCTTCTTCAAACCACAAGATGATGTCAGCTCCAAGAAATGGTCCCTGAGTGTTCCCATTAGGATCAATGTAAAAAAAATACAAATCCTCAAGTGCAGCGACCCTTTCTAAATCTTTTGATTCCTTGTCCATCAGCAAGTGAGAGTGAGTGTCGGTCTTAGTTCGCTCTGAAGAGGCTAAACCAAATAACATGCTCGAATCATCCGGGAGCTTAGATTTGACATCCACAGAGGGGTCATGTTCAGCACATTCACGAAAAGCAGGCTCCAGCAATTGCCAAGTTTTGCCATCATCAACACGAGGAGTACCATCCTCTTTGGCACAGTACACACTATCAGTTCGTATAACTTCTTCATTGGATCTATCAATAATTTTGCATTCCTCTTTGTTTTCACCTTCTTTTTCTGCATTAACAAAAAATCCATCTAGTGTTTAGTTCATTTACAAACAATATCAGAATTTTCATGCAAAAGCACCATACTGCTCACCATTCAAGGCATCAGCATTTGAACCATGATCCTTTGAGGAACAAATTCCATCAATTTGAGACAATTCCTCATTTGCAGGCTCTTGAAAGGCATCAGTCCCTTCAACTATACCCTGTTTTCCCTCAGTAGACTCAGATTCTCCAACACCTAGAAATAGAAACATCATGAGAAACAGCTAAATATGGAATATGCACTAATGTCAAAATCTCAGCCCAAATACCTGAAATGTTTTCTGTTGACCTTCCTTTTCTGAATGCATTGTAAACAACCCCGCTACTTGTGATTTTTCCCTTCCATATGTCGGTAAGAATGGCCTGTTATTGGCATCACAAGTGAAATCGGAGAAACAGAAATAAGACAAATAAAAAAAGGATAATATGAAGAAGCCGGTAGTCATGGGAGCACAATTTGTTACCTCTTCTTCAGTGTCAGGGGCAACAAAAGCCAATGGTTCTATAAAGCTGACTTGTGTAATAGGTGGAGTTTCATCCATCTCCTCAGGCATCATACCATAAGACGGATCAAGCTTCTGGGAGCGATAGATGTCAAGGAGCTTACCCCTTGGGTAGCAGTAAGAGTCAATTGAGAGGCTTGGTTTCCCAACGGCATTTCCGTTTTTGTACACGTGAGAAGCACCAACAATGCCTCTACCAATTGCATTTAACCTCCCTCGTCCAACAGTAAACCCCAAATTTGATCCTTCAGTTCTTCCTCTCTCTAGACCAAATCCAGGAGCAGCACGGTAAGAACTGGAACCAGAAGAATGACTCTCCATCCTATGACGTGGCCTCCATTTGTCACGTGAATCTGAATCCCGCTCAGAAGTAGGACGGTTGCTACCTATAGAAGGTAGATTCTCATTTTGAGTATCATCCTTTTCTTTTTCTACATCTGCCCTCTTCTCAATCCGTGATTCCTTCTCTTTATCTTCTGGACCCCACCTAGAAGACCATTTGCTATCACGGCGTGCTTCATGCCCAGAGTTCCTATTACTTCCATCGTGCCAGCGATCAGAGGAAGGTAAAACTTTATTATCAATTGTCTCCCTGATAGCAACATTCTCTGTACGACGATCTGTTTTCCTGCGATCTCTTCTAGCACCAAGCAGGCTAGTTTCCCTTTCCTCTTCACGCCAGCGGTGGCTGCCTTCACTCTCAGGAGCAAGCCTTCGCCAATCCTTCTTATCCTCGGATCCATCCAAACGCCAACCATCCTTCTGGCTAGGATCAACAGAATTTCCAAGAGCCACAGAGTTTGGGCCACGCATGTCCTGTCATTATGGAGGGATAGTAATGATTACAATGGATAAGATAAATTCAAATTCTCAAGGCAGTTGCAAGGATTTGGACTAATAAAGGGGTCATATATTCAATAAAGCTAGTAACACAAAAGTGGTAGAGTTCTCAGTGCTTACTGCAGTTAACAAACCTTGAATTCTTTACAGATCATTTCAATGTTAGTTACAGAATTTTATTGAGTTGACAATGGATTAGCACTTGCGTCTTCATCATTAAGTTCCACTAGAATGAGTAATGCATTAATCATAAGAGAAGGTTGCATAATATATAGTGTATAATTCCTTATCATCCACTTTATAAAGTTTTTATTAAAACAATTTGACTTGTATAATTCCCCAACATTAAACACCAATTTGTAATCTACTCACATCCCACTAAAAGTATAGAAGATGAGAAGTTGAGTTTTGAATGTGGGAAAGAATATAAACATATCAAAGAATGTAAACCTTAACTTGTCAGAAGCTCGAATAACAAGTCAATCCTCAAATGAGCAACCTTAGTACACAGAAATACAATTTCTGTTCCAAGCACAAATACTATGAGATTCATTTGTTTCTTGCTAAGAATTTAGTAATACATTCAGTTTGTCATCAGAAAGGCTGGAGAGAAACAAAACCACAGCATTCCTGTGTGTAGCTAGAATTTACCAGCTTCGTCTCACTTGGTTTTGAGTACAGCCATTGAGGAGACAAAGGTATACTGTTTTCATTCGCCAGTTGATCTGCCATAATTGGGCAATTCAACAGTGTCATTCTTGTGCTGGACAGTAGAAAAAAGAAGCAAAAAGGACAGTACTCGCCATCCAACAGACTTGCCAAAGGAATAAAGGAAATAGTGCTACCTTTCGAGTCATCACTGAACCCCAAAGGGACCTTATCCATCTCATTTCCTCCTGAAGCTTCTACTGGTAAAACAATAGGAACAATTTACAAAAGCAACTCCATTATGATTTGGATTTCAATTAGGAAAAAAGAAACGTAAAGGGATAATATACAATGACTGACTTCCACACAAGCACAACACAGCACATCAGTAAGTTTCATCATTGAGCTAACGAACAAAGAAATGCAAGTAAAAAATGAGGTTAGTTACATTACAAAAGCATTTATAGCTCCATCAGCAAAAACATGCTAATACAAAGAAATCAACCAAGATGAGCTCCATATCAATCTTCTTGAGCAAACCCGAAAACAAAAGACAGAGTTCTTCTTTCCTTTAATGTGTATTACATCCACAACCTACCACTTTCCTGTGAATCCTATTCATTCCATTCAAGGCTTTAGATACTTCCAACCAAGTTAAAGACATTTGCAATAGAGCTTTTAAAAGTTAAGCAACAAAAAAATAAATACGTGACTGAGATTTGAAGAACAAAACGACAAATAATATCAGCTTATATTTACTACAAGGAAATTGCGGTTACTGGAGAAGAAATAGATCATAAAATCAATCACCACAAAAGCATTTACTTAAGTGCGAATCCAGTAATAAAACCAAATTGAAAAGGACATCGATCCGAACTATAAGCATACACCTAAAAACTGAACAAACAACAACAAGAAGAATGAGTGGTCAGATCAATAAATCCAAAACAACGAGATTGAGGAAAGACATAAGGAAGTAGAAGTCAGAGAGAGAGAGAACAGTACTTTTGGAGGAGACGATGAGATCGTCCGGCAGATCGAGCTTGGCGTCAGCCATAGAAGAAGTTAAAAGATCGGGAAAAAAAAGAGGAGGATGAGACTCGCAAGTGCGCGAAGATCGAACAGTGTGAGGATTCTTGAAGTTAATTACAAGAAATCGACAACCCAATCGATTAAGATTTTTTGAGAAGCTAGAGAGAGGAGGGGATTAGGGTTTTCTTCAGAAAAGGAGAGAGAGAGAGAGAGATAGAGAGCGAGAGAGAAGAGAAGTGCGCTCAGGACAAACAAAAGGAGGAGGAGCAGGAGGAGCAGGGTTTGGGTGGTGCTTAGAACAGGCGAAATCAACTCAACTGATCAAGTGAATCTCAAACTTGATTGATTTTGCTTTTTTTATTTGATATATTTCCTAGCTTAAAAGAATTGGATAAGTTTAGCATTTCTTTTTTTAAATATTACGATTAGATTTATTACTTGAAAATTGATTTTAGGTTGCCACAAGAAATATGGACTCTAATAAAGTTAAGTGCTTTTGACTTCTTTTATAACTACACCGCTCTTGTTTCTTGCAAAATTGATACGTCACTCGCATATCGAAATTGTGGAATCCACGAGTTATTATAACGACTTTTTAATAGACTAAATAAAATATTGGAAATGACAAATTTAAACTCTATAGATTATTTTATTTGAATTTATATTCCTATTTAAAACACCCGATTTTAATTTTTTAAACGAAAAAGTTTACTTTAATACTAATAAAAAAAAGAAAATCAGAATAGGAGAAATGTGTAGCCGCCTACACAATGAAAGCTCTCTCCTTTACCATTTGTATTATTAGTTTTAATTATTATCAACGACTAAATAATTATAATTAAGTCAAATCCAGGCACATTCTGTATTCAGATTTAACTCTCTCATCGAAGCCTTGTGATTTAGCTTTTGATACAGCAGGAGGAGAAAACAATTAACTGGCTAATATTAATAATTCCAGATGCTGGTATGATAATGATATCACACCTTTTCTTTTGTCTTTTCTTTTTTTCTTCAAATTTAGTACTTGGACAAATGGGCATCAACGGCCCAATAATTATAGAATAGTACTACTACCCATGCGGGCCATCGATTGGGCCCAGATCAAGTGGCCCGGAATTTTTATGACTTGGGCCAGTCTAATGCAACATTTAGTCAGACGATCCCAAGGCAATGTAATAAATATATATTATTTTCTTACGCTTGTCTTAGAGTCATGAAACAAACATTTATGCATCAGATGACATTCAATCTGCTTGTTATGCTGATACCTGCCCTCTTCAACAGCTTGCTTGATGCTTCATTTGCACGTGCAATAACCTCAGCCTGCCAATTTTTGTTTTTATATATCAATTTTAAACAAGGTTACGTCCATTGGATTCGGCTGATAAAATAAAAGACTTCCCTCCAATTATGAACCTCAGAAACATAAATTTTGATGAAAAGGAATTAGTATGTGTACCTCATCCACTTTCAGGATTTTCTTTTCCTTCATAATCCACCTGCCGTTGCACATGACAGAAACTATGTTCTCAGTTCTCATTGAATACACCAGGCTCGAGATGCTGCACCATAGCATGGCAAAACGCAATCATTAATGACCTAAAATTTGGAGTAATCTCAACGAAGGATTCTTCCAGCAAGAAGAAAATCCTCACTATTATTCCTTTGGTTTCAAAGGCAACCAGAAACCACGTTTCATAAGAAAGATTAAGCAGAGAAAAAAAAGATGAGAAGAGAGAGATTACATCAACAATCATCCTAACTAACTCTCCTCTTGTATATCTGTATATAACCGTATACGGTGTATAATTGCTCACACAATCTATTCTGCTATTGACATCACGTAATCATTCAACTTAGTTGGAAGAGTACGCCTCCTATTACTCCTATGCACCTCCTGTGTTGCATGACCTGTATCATCTGAATTACTGGGCTCAATTCTATCAACGACTACCATATTGGACTCAGCTATGCTATTGGGCTTTGCACTCACAACATTACTCCCATCCTCGGAAAGAACCTTGTCCGCAAGGTTCAAACAATCAAATGACTTCAACAATTGCTCCTTATCCTCCCACGTGGCAGCGCTCTCCGGAAGCCCTTCCCAGTGGATTAACCATTGTTCGACAACACATTCTCCTTTCTTGAGGTGGCGTTTTTGCAAAACAGCAGCCGGTTGTAAAACCAAGGTGGATGTAGTATCCACAAGATGCAGCGGGGTTATCTGATTCT
Source organism: Erythroxylum longipes (assembly GCA_027563885.1). NCBI lineage: Eukaryota > Viridiplantae > Streptophyta > Magnoliopsida > Malpighiales > Erythroxylaceae > Erythroxylum > Erythroxylum longipes. The sequence goes on along the minus strand of JAOQMS010000003.1, from coordinate 7,009,393 downwards.
CTGGAACACCAACACAACGACGTAGAAGTGACACATGAAAAACGGGGTGGATGCGAGCTACTTCTGGTAAATCTAATTTATAGGCAACCTGGCCAATGCGTTTAATAATCTGGAAAGGACCAAAATAACGAGGTCCTAGTTTGCTATGCCTTCGTAAACGAACAGAATGTTGACGATAAGGCTGTAAACGGACATAAACCCAGTCACCCTCGTTAAACTGGACTTCTCGACGGTGTTGGTCCGCATACGACTT
>JAOQMS010000003.1:6996026-7009040 GCA_027563885.1 Erythroxylum longipes | reverse complement strand
AGGCTTTTGAAATGAGTCCTTCATTTGCTGACAAATCTGACATCTCGAGACGAAATCTTGCACATCTCGACGCATCTATGGCCAAAAAAAATTGGAAGACAAACAGTGGAAAGTCCTCATAATGCCTGAATGTCCACCCAACAATGAAGCATGAAAATCCTGCAGTAAATTCGACTTCAAGTCAAAATCGGAAGGGATAACCAGACGTCCCTTAAATAACAGTAATCCATCAACCAGAGAAAATCCAGGAATGGCAGCCGGGTCTGTGCGCAATTGCTCTTGTATCTTGAGCAATTCAGGGTGAGAGTTTGCTACTTACCGAAGCTGATCAACAATATTGTAGGTGACAGTAGAGAGCGGAAATAACTAAGCATAAGTGACCCTCGACAAGGCATCTGCCGCAGCATTCAAGCTCCCTGCTCGGTAGATAATTCCAAAATCGTACCCCAAGAGCTTAATCAACCATTTTTGTTGTTCCGGTGTCTGAATGAGTTGATCTGTCAGACTTTTAAGTGATTGCTGGTCGGTATAAATTGTGAAATGACTCCCTAGCAGGTACTGGCGCCATTTGGAGACAGCCTGGGTTATTGCATACATCTCACGATGATAGGTAGATGCCTGTTGCATGCGTGGACATAGCTTTTGGCTAAAGAATGCTATTGGATGTTTGCCCTTTGAAAGAACTGCCCCAATTCCGTGGCTAGATGCATCAGTTTCTAGTGCAAAAGGCTGTGAAAAATCTGGAAGGTGAAGTATCGGTGCAGAAGCAAGCAAGGCCTTCAGCTGTATAAAAGCATTTTCTGTCGCGACTGTCCACTTGAAATTATCTTTTCGCAACAAATCTGTCAAAGGACCAGCAATGGAAGCATAATTCCTGATGAAACGTCTATAATAGCCGGACAACCCAAGGAAACTCCGCACCTCTTTCACAGAACGAGGAATGGGCCATGATTGTATAGCACTAATTTTCTCCGGATCAACGGCTACCCCCTTGGCCGAAATAACATGGCCTAAATAGCCAATCTCTGAACACCCAAACTGACACTTAGATCGCTTAGCAACTAGCTGATTACGTCGCAGTAACAAAAACACCTCCCGCAAATGATTTAAATGTGCCTCCCAAGTGCTACTATAAACTAGGATATCATCAAAAAAAACCAAAACAAATTTACGGAGGAATGGACGGAATACCTCATTCATAAGCGCCTGAAAGGTAGAAGGCGCGTTGGTTAAGCCAAAAGGCATAACCAAGAACTCAAAGTGGCCATCATGAGTGCAAAAAGCTGTCTTCTCCACATCAGCTGATGCCACCCAAATTTCCGGCAAGAAGGTCTAGCTTTGAAAAGAAACAGGCATTGTGTAACTCGTCGAATAATTCATCAATCGACGGAATAGGAAACCGATCTCGGATTGTAACTGAATTCAAAGCTCGGTAATCGACGCAAAAGTGCCAAGTACCATCTTTCTTTCGGACCAACAATACTGGGGAAGAAAAAGGACTATGACTGGGCTGAATAATCCCCTCCTTGAGCATCTCAGCTACTAACCGTTCAATCTCCTACTTTTGGTAATGAGGATACCGATAAGGTTTCACGTTCACTGGAATTGAATTCGGCAAGAGAGAAATATTGTGATCATGTGGTCGACAAGGTGGTAGGCCATGTGGTTTCTGAAATATATCTGAAAAGAGTTCTAGCAACTCAATTAAGTCTTCTTGCGTAGGTTCTGGAACCGAAGTAGCAACTGAGACCATTTCCAATCTAAACATGGCCATAGGTGCATCTGTGTGACATAATCTGCGAAGAGTATGTAGCGAAGCTGATTGAACATGTAAAGTTGAATCCCCCTTCCACTGAACCTTAGTATCCCCAGCCTGAAATTCAAATTGAGGAGTGGCATAATTCATAACCACAGGACGGAGCGTAGCTAACCACGAGACACCCAACACCATATCCCAACCTTGAAGAGCTATCACAAACAAATCAATAAGTATCTCGTGGCCCTGAATGCATACCGGAACCTGTTTAGCAATACCGGAACACACCAAACGTTCCCCGTTACCCACTAAGACTCCAAAATTAGCAAGAGGCTCAACCGATAACTTTAAAATTTTGGCTACTCTAGTTTGTATGAAACTATGAGTACTGCCACCATCCAATAAAATGTTAACAGGGGAACCACCAACATAACCAACAAAGCGAAGAGTGTTAGGGGAGAGATCACCAGACATGGCATAATGAGAAATAGCTGTAGTCGGCACCACCACTGGATTAAGAGCAGAAGCACTCTCCTCGAAAATAGAAGGAACAGGGTCTGGATGTAGAGGAGATTCTTCATCGTCCTCCAAGAGTAGTATCTGTGGCAGGGTCTTGCATTTGTGATCCCAGCTATACTTTTCATCACAGTAATAGCAAAGACCTTGTTTACGTCTTGAAGCTGCTTCAGCTGGAGTGATGCATCTGAAAGGTAACTTGGATGTGGATGAAGCTGAGGAGGAAAGCGGAGCTGAAGATATCATAGATAAAGGCACCAAAGCAGAACTGGTAACCTTGGGAGTTAGTAATAACGGCGCCGAGCGGCCCAATGTTGGTTTGAGAAGGCCCTTCTCCAGTAACAGTCGTCGTTCATGCATATGAGCTAAGCGAGAAGCTTCCTCAAAATCAGATGGGTCATGCATCAACACAGATGTTTTAATCTCTTCCTTCAATCCCGAGACAAAACAACGAACAACAAACAAGGGATGTAAACTCATTGCACAATTCATCACCGCCTCAAAACGTGCTCGATAGTCTTCAACTGTGGAGGATTGACGCAACTTCACCAGTTGACCCTCAGGAGATTCAATCTCCTTAGGTCGAAAACGTTTCTACAGAGCTTCGGTAAACGGAAGCCAGCCAACCAGTTGTCGGTTTTTGTGCATCCACTCAAACCAGTCCGCTGCCTCTCCTTCCAGATAAAACGACGCAATAGTTAGTTTATCTTCCTCCTTGATGTTGTAAAAATCAAAATATCGCGTAGCACTAAAAACCCAGCGATCTGCATTTGAGCCATCAAAACGTGGTAGCTCCACAGAGGCGAGCTTGTGTCGAACAGGTGGCGCACTACCCGAAGCCATGGAAGAACCGCCCGTAGTGCCAAAACGAATAGATGAACCATCAGTTCCCGGCGAAGATGAGGGAAGTGTCGATGAACGTGCAATCAGCTGCTTGAGCAAGTTCTGCTGCTCCGCGAACAATTTGGATTGCTCTGCAAACATCTTAGACTAATCAGCCAAAGTCGTTGTAAGGGAAGCAACATCGGCCTGCAATTTGGATTGAGCTTCCTTGATAGTTGTGACATCTACGTCGAGTGTCCGAAAGCGGGTTTGATACTCTGCCATCTATGCAGATATCAATGAAAGCACCAATGGAGTAATCTCAATGAAGGATTCCTCCAGCAAGAAGAAAATCCTCACTATTATTCCTTTGGTTTCAAAGGCAACCAGGAAACCACGTTTCATAAGAAAGATTAAGCAGAGAAAAAAAAGATGAGAAGAGAGAGATTACATCAACAATCATCCTAACTAACTCTCCTTTTGTATATCTGTATATAACCGTATACTGTGTATAATTGCTCACACAATCTATTCCGCTATTGACATCACGTAATCATTCAACTTAGCTGGAAGAGTGCGCCTCCTATTACTCCTATGCACCTCCTGTGTTGCATGACCTGTATCATCTGAATTACTGGGCTCAACTCTACCAACGACTACCATATTGGACTCAGCTATGCTATTGGGCTTTGCACTCACAACAAAATTTCAGACTAATTACACCAATTTTAATAAACTGCATCTGACAGAAATTTGCTAAGTTTCTGGTTGCCGTGAAAAAATCTAAGATAAAATTCAGATACACTGAAAACTTCCTCTGTAGGCAATATCACGGTTTAGTTAACAAGGTACAAATGACAGCTACTATTTAGAGGCTAGTTTCATACCAGTCATGAAGAGGAATCATAGGCCACGAATTGGGATTGATAACAATCATGTCCGCCTACCGTCAAAGGAAGAATAAATTAGTTGAAACTAAACGAAAATCAACGGAACTTTGCTTGTCTGCGGTTTCTAAGCACAAGAGGCATAATTATATGGATGAGGGGAGGACTGAGAGACCAACCAGACATGATAATCAAACCTTTTTTCCAATCTCAAGAGATCCTATTTCCTCATCCCATAGTACTGCTTTTGCGCCATTGATGGTTGCCATTTTAAGGACCATTTCAGCTGGAAGGGCTGTAGGATCAGTTGCTCCATTTGAGTAAACTTCCCGTCCTTTGTTGATCAAAGAAGCTAGATACATCTCATCAACTGCAATCAGGTAACTCTGCTTAGTTCAAAACCAGATAATCCACAGCTTTGCAGGTGAATAACTGTACAACATTTATACTTATAAGTGACTTCAAAAGCCACGTCATCTTTGAAAGGGAAACCAGAAACTGCTTGCAGGGTAACATGCATACAAGGCGCCCAAAGGGAAGGAACTACTTAAAGATGCTGCATTGTAACAGTAGAGACCAGAATGTCAAATGTTTGAACAGACCCATGCTCATTCTGTTATTGGATGGTGCCCCATCTGTTCCCAAGGATACACAAATTCCAGAATCAAGCATCTGCTTCACAGGCGCAAACCCAAGCATTCGCATTGCAGCAGCAGGGCAATGAGAAACTTTAACCTCAGCTCTTGAGAGAAAACCAATCTGCGGAAGGGAATAAATTTCATATAATATGAAGAATTAGCCATATATCAAAAGGTGGGCAGCTCATATTACTGATAATGAAGCAGCCACAAATCCAGCCAAGGTATAGCATATTTCACATAGTCAGTTACATCCATTCTGTTTTCCTGTGAAGATGAAAGGTCACTAACAAAAATCAACCTCATCATTGTTCACCCAAACTGTATGAGCTGCCAACAAGTTCCTTTGCAGAAACTCTATCTTTTCCAAATGGGTAACAGTCCCATGTTCAACCTTTCCCGTGTCCATAATTAGTTGATTCTCGTACTGTATCTCTGCAACATGCTAAATTTTGGAACAATTAGCTTAATCTTTCTCAAGTTCAACATCCTTTTGTAGGCATCAAAATTTGCCCCAACTATTTAACTATTTTTATCTTCAACTGACCAGAGTTTCTCAAAACCATGAAGCTTTAAAGTAACGATAATCTCTTTTGTTGTAATAGCAGTATAAAGTTCTTTTTAGCCCATTTTTCACAAGGAATTCCATATGAAAACATTCTTCCAATTGTTTGAAGGGATGTATATGCCACCAATATTTAGGTTATTGCATAAACTTATTCAATTGATGATGGGAACAACACGGTAGAGCAAAAACTGCTCAGACACTGCATAAATGATTCAGCCGTGCAAAGCCTCAATTTCGTTTTAACAGTTTTCAGTGATAAAATACTTTCAGGACTATTGTTTGCAACACATGGTTGAAGAAAGCAAAAGAGGCAGATAATGGGGACGAAATACAGGGAAACGATTCTTGCAACCTTCTCTCCTATCTTCTATTTTCCTTCCCTAATCAGAAACAGTGTTCAATAGATTTAACAATTAATGGGAATACACTCTAGTGCAGCCAATAAAAGTGAACACATTACCATGTGGATTCCAGTTTTTAGTTCTCTGGCTGCATCTCTTGTTTCTAGTAGTAGGCGATCGGTTGAATTCATGATTTGCCTAATTCCAAACCAAACTCTAATGCGTCCATCTGCGGTATTATGGTACTTGTCATAAAGCTCCCTTTGAGACTGCAATTTTTAGTTGAGCGAATTAGCTTTGTACAACAGTATGATTGCAATAGGAAATGTCGATATGAAAAATAAATTCATATAACTCACATGACAGCATATAAAACAAACAGCCACGGAATGGAATGGGTTAACTTGCATAAAGAAAGCACCCTATGGCATTAGATAGTTAATATAAAACGGGCAAAGAAATTCTTAACACTTCAGGGCTTGTGTACAACCTTTATACAATCATCCGTAGACCGCTGAGCCCAAGTCGGTGGTAAACCCACGCCACAGTCCATGATCGATTGAGTTAAGCAAGCTCTCAAACCAAGCCTCTCAACTGCTCGAGCCATTCCAGACACATGCTGCCCACCTGCTTCAGCGAAGCAAGTTACCTATAACATTGGGAAAAACTCCATCAATCTTAAGAGGACTCTTTTCACTAAGACACAAAATACTGGAAAAGAAAATATATTAGGGCTTACACCCGAGTGAATCAGCTCCATCCCGCAAAGCAAAGTGGATACATAAGAGTCCTCTTCGCTCATGTTTGATTCATAAGGCCAAATTCGACGTTGCAACCAAGTCATGAGGTCAACATCATCTGCTATCCCTCTAGCTAGCTGTTGAGAGGAGTGAACATGAGTGTTGATGAATCCTATTTGCCAAAACAAACTCAACAATGAAGCAGTTCTAAAAGATGCAAACTCAAGACAACCCTTTATTACAGTCAAAATCAATCAAAATGAACAGACAAGGAACTGAGGAAAAGCACCTGGCAGTAAGATTTGGCCGTGAAGATCGATGATTTGATCAGCAAGAGCTGAGAACTCCGAGAGGATATCAAGAGATTGACCGACGGCTGTGATTTCATCTCCAGTGACAACGATTCCACCACTTTTAAAGACTCTATTGTTTGAGTCCATCGTCACTATCATGGCGTTGTGAAGTATCATCACAGCCATTGAACTGCTCATCGTTGTCTCCACCGCCAACCCCCAAGCTCAAAGCTTTACCTCAGAAGATACTCCTGTCTGAGAAGTAAAAGGCTTCACTTTTTTCGCTGTTTATCAATTCAAGCAAAGCCAAAACTACGTTCAACCGAAAGACTAAGGAAATGAATGTTGGGTTTGAAAAATCGTGAAGTATGGAATGCTTGCATAATTATCAAAAGTTCTTTGGAACGTTTACTCCTGACACCTTTTGGGTTCGTTGGATGTGTGAGGTACAGGAAAATTTGTTTGGGATTGAAAAGCCTCTAAATAGACATTCATCGTTGATAAAGAGGTTTTCCTTTATTAGAGATTTTTTGGTAGTGCAAATTGGTGGACGGAAAAATGTAGTATAAGAACTCTTAAAAATGTGCATTAATGAAAGACTTTCTTTAAGCAAGGTGTATAAACTATTACGTCAAAAGTAGGAAAACGATGATGGATATCTTTCATTTAGAAGTACATTCTTCCTAAATTCTTTTTTATTATTTGACTCGGTTTTTGCAATAAATTGCCAACCAAGGATGATTTAATGTTCTAGATGTTAGATGACCTCACTCACTTTTATATGGTCCACCCTACCTAATGCACATATCTTTGTCGCTCATAATACCCGACACCTATAATTCTGCATGATTTTGTCTCTGTGATCGCCAGAGCATAGTAGGTGAAGTGAGTTTAAATGATAGAGTTTTTTGGTCCCTATCCTCACCCAAGCATTTGAGACACCATCGGTTGAGCTAAGGAAAAGGATAGAAGCTCCAAACTTCTCCAAGTATTTTGCAAATCGTCGGTGGAAAGGCAACGGCTGGAGGTATATCGTGTTTTTATTACGCTTCCGTTGATGTATATGTACGTGTTTTACGTGAATATTGTCATGTATAAAATGCATGCTTTAGTTGCTGGTTTATTATGGCTTGGTCTACATTTGGTATCAGAGACAGACTATCTCTGTCTTGCCTTAGAAACTACCGAAAACACTTGCCTCTGCTTTACTCTGCTTTGAGTTTTCTGCCGAAAACATGGGTTGGATTGGTTGGAATTTTTTCGATGCGTTTTTGACGTGCTATGGACGTGAGAGTCGTGTCCTTATATTCCATGGAGCTCCAAGCCGTGACTGGAACGTGGGAGAGGAGGGATGACAACAAACGTGCGTGCTTTTTTCGACGTTGGTATTTTGCGATTTTTTGAACGTTGCATGGTCGGTTTATGGACGTCTGGTGCGTGTCTCCCGGTCGTCCTCATCCCACTTGCGACATCCGTGTGTGATTTGGCATCTTCTGTTTCCTTTTCCAGTCGGGGCTCCGACTGGACCCGGCTGGAGGTTGAAGACGACCCCGAATTTCTCTTTTTTTAATTTTTTAATTTTTTAATATTAATTATGTTAATATTCATAATTAGTTGGTTTAATTAGGACCTAACTCATTATGTTATGATTTTAATGATAAAATCATTTTGGGTATTAAAAATTAATATTTTGTGACAATATTAATTTTTAATTATGTATGTCTTATGTTGTTTTTAAATTATGATATGCATTTTATAATTATTTCTTGTTTGCACAAATTACATGCACATTAAATGAAATATTTTGTACATTAATTTTGTATGTATAAATTTGTGATTCTTATACATGCAAAAATTTCAATAAATTATTTATGCAATATTTTTGTATGTATAAATTTATGATTATTATACATGCAAAGTACTTGAAATAATTTGTGCAATATTTTGTTATGTATAAATGTGTGATTATTATATATGCAAAAATTAAGTTAAATAATTTGTGCCTTATTATATGCTTATTTGCATTCTTTATTAATTGATGCAAATATTAGAGCTTTGATTTAATACCTTAAGATAATGTTAGTGATCATATAATTTTAATTAATTGATAGTGGCCACAACATCTCAAATTAATTGAGATTATATATATTTAGTTTTCAGATCACATTAATACATTAATTGTAATTAATAGTACGTGATATGGCAAAATCTACCCACATGAATTTTATTATATTTGTATGATTAATTAGAATAAATATCGGATTATATTTCTTAATTTACCCACAGGAATTAAGAAAAAGGATCATAATTCAATAGTTTTATCATAACGTTTAGGAGGAATCTAATTGAGTAACACTTTAGCTCACAGGCAAATCTTATGTCGCTAGATTCATCTGTTACATGCATGATTTACATTGGTAAATCATGAATTATTTTTGGGCCTGAAACTACATATATATAACCAGCATATATTTTTATTTCTAAATTTGCAGTTACTCAAATAATTGATATTTCTGATCTTAAGTGTGATATTCTTGAATTGAGAGGTGACAACTATAAGGTTTGGAAGGAGAGATTTCTGCTTCATTTAGGCTGGATGGATATCGATTATGCTATTAGGAAGAACAAACCACCGAGTACGACTGAGACCAGCACTCCAGAAACTATTGCTCTTTATGAAAGGTGGGAGAGATCTAATCGTCTCTCCGTGACATTCATAAAGAACAAAATATCTGTTGGCATTCGTAGTTCTGTTGAACAGCATAGTAATGTGAAAGATCTATTAAAGGCTATTGATGAGCAATTCGCTACATCCGATAAGGCCCTTGCCAGCACTTTAATTATGCAAGTCATCCTTAAGGCTCACTGGAATAAAGGGCGTACATGATCATATCATGCGTATGAGGGACATAGCGGCTCAGCTGAAAGCGCTGGAAGTTACAATATCGGAATCTTTCTTGGTGCATTACATTCTGTGCACTCTACCTCAACAATACGGTCCTTTCAAGATCTCCTATAACATAAATAAGGACAAGTGGTCGATCAACGAACTGTTGACCATGTGTGTGCAAGAGGAGGAGAGGTTGTTGATGGAAGATGATGAAAGGGTCCATTTGAACGTTACAGGAAAGAAGAGGTAGGACGATGCCAAGAATAAGGGAAAGGGCAAAATTACTCCTCAATCCAATATAAAGAAGCCATCAAAGTGTTTCTTCTGTAAGAAGAGGGGACACATGAAGAAAGACTGTGCTAAATTTAAAGACTGGCTCGAGAAGAAAGGTACTCAAATTTCATTTGTTTGTTAGGAGTCTAATATGGTTAATGTTAATCATAACACATAGTGGATTGATTTTGGTTCTACAATCCATGTTTTGAATACTTTACAGGGTATGCAAAACCTAAGGAAGACAGTGGGAAGTGAATAAGTCATCTATTCAGGTAGCAAGACGAGTTCACATGTGGGAGCCATCAGCACTTGCAGTTTGGTTTTGAGCAGTGGTTTTGTTTTGTACTTGGAAAAGACCTTTTATGTTCCAAATTTCTCTAGAAATTTGATTTTTGTATCAAGACTTGTACCATTTGGTTTTTCCTTTAACTTTTCAGATTCTGGTTTCAGTTTATGTAATTAATCGAAAGTTATTGGGTATGGTACATTATGTGATGGTCTTTATTCCATTCAATTGCAAAATGAGGATGCCTATAGTTCAATGCATGTCACTGCTGGATTAAAACGATGTGTTGTGAATGAAGAATCCTCTATGTTGTGGCATCGTAGATTAGGACACATCTCTATTGAGAGAATAAAGAGATTAGTAAATGAAGGAGTACTTAGTACTTTGGATTTGCGATTAAGGGTAAGCAAACTAACAAGTCTAAAAGGGGTGCCAAGAGGAGTACAAACCTGTTAGAAATCATACATATAGATATTTGTTGTCCAGATATGGATGCAAATAGTTCGAAATACTTTATCACCTTCATAGACGACTATTCGCGATATATGTATCTCTACTTACTTCGTTCTAAGGATGAAGCTTTGGATGCCTTTAAAATGTTTAAGGCTGAAGTAGAGAATCAATGTGGAAAGCTGATTAAAATCGTGAGGTCAGATAGAGGTGGAGAGTAATATGGTAGATACACTGAGAGTGGACAAGCACCTGGTCCTTTTGCAAAGTTTCTTCACGAACATGAGATTGTTGCCCAGTACACCATGCCTGGTTCTCCCAATCAGAATGGTGTGGCAGAAAGAAGAAACCGAACCTTAATGGACATGGTGAGAAGTATGAGGAGTAACACAAAACTTCCTCACTTTCTGTGGACAGAAGCTCTAAAGACGGCTGTGTATATATTAAATCGAGTTCCAACCAAGGCTGTCTCGAAGACACCTTTTGAGTTATTTAAGGGTTGGAAACCTAGTCTAAGGCATAGACGCATTTGGGAATTCCCGTCTGAAGTGAAAATTTACAACCCACAGGAAAAGAAGCTAGACCCAAGGACCATTAGTGGGTATTTCATTGGATATGCTGAAAGATCTAAGGGGTATAGATTCTATTGTCCATCTCACAGCACCAGAATTGTGGAATCAAGAAATGCAAAATTTCTTGAGAATGACTTAAACAGTGGGAGTGGTCATTTTCTAGAGATATTTTCTGAAAGCGGCCATTATGAAGCTCAACCCTCTAGTTCAAGTGATAGATTGATTGCCATTCACACCCCTCAAGGTCAAACGGGTGTGGGACAACCAGTTACTGAAGTTCCACAAGCTGTTACCACTAATCCAGTAGATCAAGTTGTAAATGAGGAACAACCAGAAATTGTTGAGCAACCAGTTGAACAACAGGTTGAGCAACAAGTTCCTCATGAGGATGATAATACAACATTAAGGAGATCCACTAGGGTTAGAAGGTCAGCAATACCTAGTGATTACATAGTGTATCTACAAGATTCAGATTACAATGTTGGAGCTGAAAATGATCCTTAAACGTTTTCACAGGCCATGAGTTCTAAGGAATCGGACTTGTGGTACAATGCTATGAAGGATGAGCTGGATTCTATGGCATCTAATCAAGTCTGGGATCTCATTGAGTTGCCAAATGTTGTGAAAATCATTGGATATAGATGGGTATTTAAGACAAAGAAAGACTCACGAGGCAACATTGAGAGACATAAAGCAAGACTTGTTGCCAAAGGGTTTACTCAGAGGGAAGGAATCGACTACACGGAGACATTTTCTCCTGTATCTAAGAAATATTCTCTTTGTGTAATCATGGCATTAGTAGCTCATTTTGATCTTGAGTTACATCAAATGGATGTGAAAACGACGTTCCTCAATGGTGAACTAAAGGAAGAGGTTTACATGAAACAACCTGAAGGATTCTCCTCTAGTGCTAGTGAGCATTTAGTCTGTAAGTTTAATAAATCCATATATGGGTTAAAACAAGCCTCCCAACAGTGGTATTTAAAATTTCATGAGGTTATCACTTCATTCGGTTTTGAAGATAATATAATGGACCAGTGTTTATACCAGAAGGTTATTGGGAGTAAGACTTGTTTTCTTGTGTTATACGTGGATGACATTTTGCTTGCAACTAATGATAAGGGTTTGCTATATGAGGTGAAACAATTTCTCTCAAAGAATTTTGATATGAAAGATATGGGTGAGGCATCTTATGTCATTAGCATTAAGATCCATAGAGAAAGATCTCGAGGCATTTTGGGTTTGTCTCAAGAGACCTATATCAACAGAATTTTAGAGAGATTTCGGATGAAAGATTGTGCACCAAGTGTAGCACCCATAATCAAGGGTGATAGATTCAATTTGAATCAGTGCCTAAAGAATGACTTTGAGCGGGAACATATGAAGAACATTCCATATGCTTCCGCTGTAGGAAGCCTTATGTATGCTCAGGTTTGCACCCGACCTGACATTGCATATGCTGTTGGAATGTTAGGAAGATATCATATGTTGTTGGAATGTTAGGAATGTATCAGAGTAATCTAGGTATTGACCACTGGAAAGCTGCAAAGAAGGTTATGAGATATCTTCAGGGCACAAATGACTACATGCTTTTATACAGACGAACTGAGAACTTGGAAGTAGTTGAATACTCCGATTCAGACTTTGCTGGCTGTATTGATTTCAGGAAATCAACATCTGGTTATATTTTTATGCTAGCTAGTGGAGTTGTATCTTGGCGAAGCGCCAAACAGACCCTAATTGCTACTTCTACTATGGAGGCTGAGTTCGTCTCATGTTTTGAGGCCACCTCGCATGGTGTATGGTTGAAGAGTTTCATATCTGGGTTTAAAGCTGTTGATTCAATTTCTAAGCCATTAAAATTATATTATGATAACTCCGCTGCGTGTTAGTAGTGTGCCTTAGGCCAATGGTCATATGTGACTTTTGTACTGACATTCTGACTTATTAATAATATATTATGAGGTATTCTTTTAAAT
>JAOQMS010000003.1:6961259-6988233 GCA_027563885.1 Erythroxylum longipes | reverse complement strand
AATAATAATAATAATAATAATAATAATTATTATTATTATTATTATTATTATTATTATTATTATTATTATTATTATTACTATTATTATTATTATTATTATTAAATCACTAATAATAATATTAATAATATATATTATTATGATCTTTGCACATTCCTCAAGCGTAGGAATAATAAAAAACTCTTAAGCCGACGGATGTCAATAGAATGTCCATAATCCGAAAAGTTATTAGTGAGTTAAATCAACCCGATCCATTATAAGTCAAACTCTCAAATTTACACTTCAAATTAAGCATTACAGTAAATTTTTATTACAACAATTACAACAAAACATTCCAACAATTATAAGGGGCATTTTATCGAATACCTCATACGCAATATGTATAATCTCTAACTAATCATAAAACAAATGTATTTTCCATTATTTACTAACAATAACAAACATAAATAATAAATCAACCAACAATGACACAAAAAACGGCATACAACAACAATAATCACATAAAAATTCATCACCCAAATACCCACAGTTCATGTATAAAACTTGCGTTGTTTGGAGAAAAAATACATCCAATAGAGAGCTTACCAGAAAACGACGCATTATAGGCCAAAAAACTCTCAAAAAACGGCGGTGGAAGGTCGAAAAATCGCCCAAAACTAGAGGAAACTGACGGAGGAGAGAAGAAGAAGAAAATAGGGGGAGGGGTTCTGTCAACAACCAAACGGCGTCGTTTTATTTATTAGCCAATCGACATTTACCAACGGAATTTAAATTCCGTCGGTATTTAAATTCCGTCGGTATTTAAATTCATCAAATATTTAACCAGGACCTATTGCCGCGTAATTTTACAACGGAACACATTGTCCGTCGGTAAACTTGATATTAATTTAATGACGGACGCTATTCCGTCGGTAAATAAGAGACGCTGACCCAAATTCACCGACGGAACATTTTCCGTCGGTAAATGTCCGATGCTATTTAATTATGGGAACCATTCTCGCAATTTTTACTGACAGTGATGGTTACGTTGTCGCTATATGTCGTCGGAGATTCTGCGTGAAATTCCTTCCCTCCAGTTTTACCGACGACAATTGTTTCCGTCGCTATATCTAAACTTTGACGACGTATTTACCAACGATCATTTATATTCTATCGGTAAATAGCTACGATTTTTATTTCATCAGTATATTTTCGACGTTATTTTATGATTTTCTTATAGTGAGGTGGGATTTCCGTTTCAAACATAGCCAAGGAAAACTTTCTAGTTTTTACTATGTTTCAATGCGCTGACAAGTAAGTGCTTCTTTTATTGCCAGCTATAACTGCAAATGGGGTCGCTAATAGTTGTAATTGATGATTCGTGATACGAATTCATACACATCGTTGATTATCATGGGATTAGTGGGTTGGAAATCTGGAAGACAGAGACCTCTCCAAGATAGCTACATGGTTCCATTTATTTTCTTTCCCTTTTCTTGACAGTAAATCAATAGTGTTAAAATAGCAAATCAGTTGTATGCTTTAATTAAATTATTTTACCATTCAATTTAAGATTAAATGGCAAAATATATTTAAATGATTGATAATAAATTATGACACTTTTAGTATTGAATAAACAATTTCTAATAAGTTTTCCATGAATAACTTCTAATAATTTTTAACAGGATTAATAAAAAAGTATTAAGGAGAAACATGGCATGTTCACTACTTTAAATGATCAAATTAAAAAAGTGAAAATATAAAAATGCTTGGAGAACTGATTGTTGGACATGGAACACCTTGGAAGGCAGGGCAATACATGATAATGATTCAATCAAAGAGGAAAAGATAGGAAAAAACACAGGTTGATGCAAACAAAATAACAATTCAAGAGAAGACAAAGAATAGCAAACATATATTATGTATTCAGAAATATATTGTTAATATCGTAGTTGTCCAACGAATCCAAACTCCTGGAAGAAACAGGATTTGATGATCAATTGAAAGACTCGATTGCAACAAGCAAATGAAATAAAAAATAAAAAAGAAGAGGATTACAAAGTCAACTTTGATGAACGGGCACGCGTGCTAGTGATGTGAGAAGAAGTCCATATTCTTGTAAATATTCATCATAAACTTTAGTACATATATTAACCCTGTGTGCGCGCGCGCGTGTGGATGGCGTATCGAGCTGTTGGTTTGTGTCTTTATAGATAGGTATGTATCCCTTAAATTTTCCGCATAAGTGTCCTTAGAGCCATTGTCAGATCTTCATGTGTGCGGACCTTCATCCATTTCCAGGAAACTGACAATGGCGGCTGAATGTTCCTTCAGCACTGGTGTGCTCACTAGATTATTAAAACAAAACGAACGTTTCTTTCTTCTCTTCAACTAGTTTTGGGTTTTAAATATATGGAGGAAGTAAATGATGGCTGCTACTGGAAAGAAAGCTGACGCATTTCCCCGCTACTTTATATCGTTTTGATGTGGTACAATCACGAGAAAGTCGATACATCTATTTTCCAATCTTCTAGTTGAAGTGCAGGGCATCTTAAGAACCTTGAACTTGCCTGGTTAAGGACTAGATTAGACAAAGACATCGAACTGTAGTACTAGTAAATGGTCTCAATCCAGAAATCGATCAGAATATTCCTGGAAATTTATTTGCTGTAACTGCTAATTATGTTCTTGTTGAAGCATTTAAGTCCTTAATGCAACTGACGAGCTATGCTCAAAGATGAAAGGGAAAAATCTGCATAATGTCAGGCTAACAACATATACACTGAAAGACTTCATATAGCATAAGTGATCTTACAGAAAAAAGCCCGGATATTTACTCATTTCCTTACAGCACATGGAATCGTTGAATAACACAACTTAGATCCCTGCGAACTCCTGTCACTCGACAAGGTCCAGAACTGAAAAGAGTAAAGAGAAAAACACAGCACACTAGAAACAGGATCATGACTTAGAACCTATTCATGGCAATCAGACGAGGGGGACTAAGAAGTTGGTATGATCCACGGTTCTTGGGAAAGCCACAGCCTCGATGACTTTCATCGCCATCATCGTCCATGGCCACAAGTACTCTGCAGAAGATGTCAACGTTGCATGGAAGTGCCAGAGGACCCTCTGGGTTGTAGCCGTACTCGGATTCGGCTTCTTCAAGCAGCACCTTGAAAAGTGGATGGTTTGCATATTCTGTTTTGATCACGAACCTTTGTTTCTGTGGTCCAACGTACACGGAGAAGCAACCTTCAGGAGCTACTTGACGATTTCTCTTACTCTTACGATCATCTTCCAAAGAAGCCTCAATTCGTGGCCAGGATTTGCTCTTTCGTGTTAGCCGTAACGTCCTCTTGCTTCCACGGCCAAGAGATTTGCATCTTTCCCATGTCTGAATGATCAAATTTCCTTTCTTTCCTTTTCCTTCCCTCACATCCATGAAAATATAATTTGCGCAGAAGTTTTCAAGATCTATAAACTATTCACTAACAGATATGCAGGAGAAGTAGAGGAAAGTCTAGATGTTGGACTTAAAAACCACACACAACACCTCCTTCCACGAGAAAAAGAGTAATTTATCAACTTTGTTTGAAGTTGTATTCAATCAAAGACAGAATCCACAGGCCAAATGGAAAAGAATGGTTTCCACGTACTAAAGAGGTAATCTGTTTTGATTATCCCCTGTCGTAAACCAAATGAAACATAACCTTCGATCTTGGTCTCATTGTGTTACTCATAGCTACCAAAATCAACAGAAAAAGTGAAATCATACAAATCAAGAGAAACCAGAAGGCAAATGAAACAAAAATGCTTAATAAGCAATGAATCCGTATGACCTCAGAAAGGAAAAAAGGATCAAAGATCTGCAGAGCGGAAATTGTGTGGAGACCCTCACGGGATAAGCTTTAGCTTGCGTCTTCAATGCGGCAGTATAGGATTGGAGTGGTACAACTAGCGTTGGTATATAAAGCCTAACCAGAACATAGTTTATTCGTAAAATCATCCACTTGTCAACGTAACAAGGGCCAATTTCTGTTAGTCCATGTCATCCCTCTTACTTTTGTAATCATTTTCTTTATGAGAAGTGCCTTTGTTATCTTCACAATGACACAAAGAGGCTATCTTCCGTGCTGCGTATTATACAAGTGGACAAGCAGATTTTTACTTTTACTCTTAATCATATTTAATAAGCCATGAAGACTCAGCGTGAAAGACAGAAGAGTTTAGGAATATGTTTTCCTAACCACCTACTAAATCGTCTCACTACAATTTCTAGATACCACCCAATTTTACCGCAGATAACGTTAGTTTCACCACGTAATAAACCTTTGCTGATTCCAAATAGCCTGAAATTTTGGATCAAAGAAAACGAAGATAGGTCTTCTCCATTTATGTCACAACCTGATGTTAACTAATTGGCTCGCGTACATGCATATAAAGCTTCGTCATTTACAAGCCTGTTCTGCTTAAACGTTACCCTGAAGAAAGTTCGCGGAAGCTTGTTCTTGCTACGAACAACAGGCGGTTGAATAATGACTGCATACAGGCTTATTTTCTGATAATTCATGACTGAAAGGCTGCAAATTGGAAACTTACATGTGGTATAAGCAGGAAGGTGAATTACCATTACAGCTCCACTACCTGTATATCATTAGTTCGTAGAAAGCTAACTTAAAGTTATAAAACCAATGATCATTTGAAATGAATCTTGTAGTTTGACTAATTTTAAAATATATTTTATTATTTTAAATTAGTTAAAATTATTTTATAATATTTAAAATTGTAAATAAAAATTTAATCACTGTTTGTCAAATTATTTTAATAAAAATTATGACATACATAATTATTTTAATTCGTTCTTAATAATAGTTTTTACTAAATAATTTAATAAAAAATTTCTAGATTTCCTAATATTATAAAGTACTTTGAAGTAATTTAGAATAATAAAAATATAATTAGAATATAATTTACTCTTTTTTCTTAAAGTAAGAAAATTCTTAAGTTCTTTACCCTTCGTCCCCTGACCATGGCCACGAAGAATATGCCTAGCTGATGAAACGTTTGCGGACCTGTTGATTCTCTGTGTGGTCAATATGATATTGGGTTAATGTTGATCATCGATTTTGATTAGTGGCTTGTTTCTAAGTGAGACAAGGAGTATTCCAACTTCAATTATACACCATAAACAAACAACGCTGTCCACAGGATTACACATAAATATTGCTTGTCCCATCAGTCATCGAAAGAGAAACCCTACTCAGGAAAGAAGACCAAAACATCATTTTGCAACTCTGAATGTTTCAACTTTATTTAAATAGTATTAATGATTTTTAGAGGATACACCGATTAGACGGTTACTGTGGCAACAGCTTGCACAGAGCTAAGCACATACGAAACAGTTTGTTCTTTTCTCTCTCTAGATCCACAAAAGTTAATTTAGACAGTCAAAAGTGGATTCAGGATACGGGTTTTGACTTTTGAGTGATTTTGATCTGTGTCAGGATTCAGTTTTATACACGCGGACACTTTCGGAGATGGCGTTTCTCTTGTTAGCCTAAGCTAACATGTTTCCTACCGTGTTGAATCCAAAAACTCAGACCAATATAGCCTACATAAGAAAAGGTAAATAGTCCTGAGCAGTTGCATATAGGCTACGTTGTAGTCCAGCACTGCCTGAGATTTGTGGTTCTGATCACCGTTGATACTACCAATTCAATAGCTAATATTTGTAATTGAGAAAAGTATTTCCTTAGAAGATACTATAGATAAAATAATACTTTGTTCCAGGAAAGATTTAAGCATCCTAGCAAACGAATTGGAAGAATCAATGATAGTGTAGAAGTAGTTTACAATGAACAATGCAGGTCTACCGTCCATTCGAATACAAATTTAAAAACACATAAGCAGAAATACGAAATTCTTGGTACCTACTCCAAGTACGTTAATATATGTAGTATACGTACCAAATTCTGAAGTAGAGGGTTCACAAGTTTTGTGCAGAAAAAAAGAAATGGCATCACTCAAGCTGCATGTGGCCGGTGGACTTGAAGTTTTCTAAGCTAGCTTGGTGGATAGTTTATAATATTAGGTCAGCCCTTACTGTTCATTAGAATAAGCTGAAGGCTGGAGTATACATGTATTATAGAACCAGCGCGGCCAAGTTACAAGCTACTTGGGACTTTTAATAACATATCAAGCAGTGGAGATCTGGCATCGGATAGTTGACCTTGGTATTTACATTAGCATCTTGAGCGAAATGGACTTAGAATCGCCGCGCAAACTATGGATGACACGAACTGCAATCTGATAGAAAAATTTTGATAAAGAATTGGCTTTTAGATTTTCCTTTTATCTTTCCAATTTCGTATTGAAAAATTGGCAGCTAGCCTTAGCTATCAGAACATGGCACCAACTACTCCTCCATGTTGCCATGTTCAGCCGCTGATTTTAGTGATCGTTTCAAGTTCGTTTTTGTCAAGGTGAAACGAACGAAAAGTAGTTACATATGAGGTGGTTTATGCTATACAACTGATTGATTAGTTGTATACTTGTGGTTAATTAACTAAAACTATTATTTATTTTATATATAATTAATTCAAAAATAAGAAAATCTCAAATACAATTTAAATTAAATAAAATTATGTTGAGATCATAATTTATGTAAAACTCAAATACAATTTAGATAAAATTATGATGAGATCATAATTTATATTTTTTTGAAAAATTTGTCAATCTCATAATTAAAGTATCAAGATAATGTGTGGGTATTAGAGAACAAATTTATTGAACTAATTCAACTTCAGAATTTTATATAGATTATTACTTATGTATTTATAAAACTTTTCGAGGGTAAGTTTTAGAACAATCGGCAAAGTTACTCCTTTGTGATAGGAAGTTTATGGGTTCAAGTTATAAAAATAGTCCCTTTGTAAAATATAAAAAGAAAATTGCATATAATTGATAAATTCTCACCTAACCCTCGCAAAACATGGAACAATCAAAATATAGTAATCAATATAGTTCATGGATACAAATTATTTAATTAAAAAATTAAAGATAAATTAAAGAAGATCATAAATTTAATTTATATTTATTATCAATACATTTAGAAACTTAACGAGTCACAAACAAAAATTTGTCGAAAACAACAAAAGTTAATTTAATCAAATTAGAGTTAATTGTAAATTTTGAAAAATTTTAAAGTCAAATATAAGATATTTGATAAATAAAGCTAGTATTAGATATTGAATAGGACCTAATTAATATTTAATTATAATTAAATATAATTATAATTAAAATTATATTTCAATTAAATTTCTAAAAGATGCAAACTATATTATACATAAGTTTAGAGAATTAGCACTCTTATTTTACCCTTTTCCTTATCAATATTTTTAGAGATTAGACACTTGTACTACTTTTTACTTGACCCTGGACTTTAAAAGGAGAAGTAGAAAAAAATCAAAATTTATATTAAAGTATGATTTGTAATTGATATTTTATTATATTGATAAATTAATTATATTATAAAATCAAAATGAGCTTAATTTTTGAAATTATTAGAAATAATTGTTTTCTTTTATTATACATGATATCGTATCGAAATTTCTCCACAAGCTTACTTCTTCTTCCCTCTTTTTTTTATTTTTTTGACACTATTTAATAATTTGAAAAAGATTACTTCTTAAGTTCCCTCTTTTTTCTAGCGGACAATTAAATTTTAGAAATGGATAACATAACATAATTTATATAGAAACTATTGACTAATAACATAACATAATTTATATAGAATCTATTGACTAACTTAATACAGGTTAAGACTCATTTTTTCCAATATTTATATAAATCAATTACAAGATGAAATTTGCTCTTGGTGGGATTGCATTTTGATCTTACTACTGAATCATATGGATGCAACAAATGAGACACCTGTGTAATGCCACTATATCATAACTGTCGGATGGTGAAAAAAGAGAAAGGGAGAAAGAGTGAGGGATTCTAAATATTTTATACCACCCTTAATAGATTAAATTCGTCAATGTCGATCCCAAAACTTACTTCTCATTTTCAAGACAAAAGAAGCTAAGGAGTAACAATTGAATCCCCAAGTAACTTGTACACACACAACCGCCTAAAGTTTTTGTTCCTGATAGTTTTCCTTCATTCCTCTGGTGATTTCATTTTCTTTTCAGCAGGGTGAACCTGTATATTTTTTGAATATACAATGTAGCAATCAAGTGGGAATATTTTAAAAACAAGAAGTAATCTTATATAGCTGCTCTGGTTTTCTATGTATACTAATACCATAACTAATAATTGAAGAAAGACAAGAAGTTTTCCTGTAACGACATAATTTGTGGTCTACCCTGTTTCATCAGTTCTTTCTTTAGTCAATCTTATGATGGCTGCATTGACACAACGTTTGGTCCTCCCCTGCTTATTTTCCTTACTTGAATGGAAGTTCCACAAATCCAAAATCACATGAAAGATTTTTATTTAGTAGAGGCCAATCGGAAGTAGTTGTACTTTCTATTAGTAGAATACAATCAATACCTATACTTAGTACTGTATTTTTTTCCATACATAAAAGCTTATGTAGATACTAGGTAACATGATTGGAATTTGGACATAGCCACTTGAGATGTTAGAAAAGCAAGTATGTCATGGATTTTGGTTCTTAAGGGTATTAGGAGGGGATGGAGGAATGCAGGCTATCCAGGTGGTGGTGGTGGTGATGGTTGGGAAGGGATGTTAGGTATCCAAGTCTATGAATCACCTAAATTAAACTTTGGTAGAGGAGGACGTTGAAATAGCGATGGTGTTGGTGGGAATGGAAATTGAAAAGAGTATTAAGGTTTATGAAGAAATTTTCCATTTCATCATGATTTCGATATGTACAGATAGGAAACTTTTATACTGAAACTAAATGAATGTTATTGGCTACTGTACTCTATGTTGTTGAGAATCTGTAATAGAATTGATAGATAAGATAATTTAGTTATAGTGAAACTTCTAGTATACTATACAAAAATGAAAAGAAATAGAAATAAAACAGAGATGTTATGTGGCTTGGTCTTGTATGATGGAGTGGGTAGGTTTAAGTGGTGATGGGTCAGACTAGTCTCTTTGACACCCCCTTCAAGTCAGAGCTCCAGGAGAAACACACAGATCCGAACTTGAGAAGTAGGTCTGTGGACGTGCGTGCGGTAAGCGGCTTAGTGAATAAGTCCACTAACTGGTGTTTGCTTCGTATCTGCTTGAGGCTCAAGAACCCTAAGTTTGTCACATCACGTACCAAATGAAGGTCAATCTCCAGATGTTTGGTCCTTTCGTGGAAGACAGGGTTCTTCGATATGTGAATCACCGCCTGATTATCGCAAAACAAAAGTATGGCTTCCTTATTTTCTACTTAAAAATACCCCAATAGTTGAACAATCTATTTTAACTCACACGTAGTTAAAGCTAGGCTCTTGTATTCTTCCTCCGTAGAAGATCTATTAATTGTTGTGTGTTTCTTTGTCTTCCATGATATAGGTGATTTTTCGAGGAACATGTAAAACCCAGTCAAGGACCGTCTGCTGAACACGCAGCTTGCCCAGTCTGAATCGAAGTAAGCAGTGAGTTGTAGATTCGAATTTGATGCATAGAATAAGCCTTGATTTTGTGTTCCTTTGAGATATTTGAGAATGTGTTTTACAGCTTCCTAGTGAGGTTGCCTTGGTGATTTCATGAATTGACTTAACTGTTGTGTTATGTAGGTGAATCTAGTCTTGTGAAGCTTAAATATTATAGTCTGCCTACAATTCTCCTGTAACTTTTCTGAGTCCTTGAGTGGTTCACCTTCATCATTGGTAAGTTTTCTTCCTGGAACTATGGATGTTACGCATGGCTTATAGTCCAGTAGGTTTGTTTCCTGTAAAATGTCCCTTACATACTTACCTTGGCTGCGTATCATCCTTTCTTCTGACCTTGCTATTTCAACTCCTAGGAAGAACTTAGCATACCCTAGATCTTTGATTGCAAATTCCTTATTTATGGTCTATTTAACAGTATTTAAATGTTATTCC
This sequence comes from Erythroxylum longipes, assembly GCA_027563885.1. Lineage (NCBI taxonomy): Eukaryota > Viridiplantae > Streptophyta > Magnoliopsida > Malpighiales > Erythroxylaceae > Erythroxylum > Erythroxylum longipes. The sequence goes on along the minus strand of JAOQMS010000003.1, from coordinate 6,978,184 downwards.
TCTGTTCCAGTGATGAGAATGTCATCCACGTAGATAATGATAGCAATAAAATTGTTTCCTTGACCTTTAGTATATAGGCAATAATCTGATTTTGATTTATCAAACCCTAATTCCTTTAGTTTCATGGTCAATTCCTTTTGTCATTGCCTACCGCCAATTTGAGTCCATAAATGGACTTTACTAATTTGCAAACCTCTCATGCTTTAGCTTTCTTATAACCCTGTGGTGGTAACATGTAGAGTTCTTCTTCTAGGTGGCCATGTAAATAGGCATCATTTATGTCACATTGTAGGATGGGCCATTTCTTGGTTGTAGATATAGTTAGGAATTTCCTAATTGTCACAACCCTAGCTATAGGCGAGAATACCTCTGAATAGTCCACTCCTTCCCTTTAGTTGAAGCCCTTCGCTGCCAACCTTGATTTTAGTTTGTCAACAGTACCATTTGGATTCTATTTCATTTTGTATACCCACTTTGATGCTATATCTCGCTTCCCTTTAGGTCGTTTTTTCAAAACCTAAGTTTGATTATCTTTTAGGGCTGCTAGATATCCATCTATAGAGTCCACCCATTCCTTTGATTTACTTGCTATCTTATAAGACAAAGGTTCAAAAACAGTAGACACATTACCTATAAACTCCCTGTAGCCTTGCTTATGCTCAACATAAAAGCTTGAATCCTCGTCTTCTTCTATTCCTATAGGACTAAAGACCTTAAAAATGTTGTTAGCAGATTCAGGGACAGAAGTGGAATGATGAGCAAGGGCTTGATGGACATAGTCATCAAGGTATTTGGGTGTGGTATGTGTTCTTTGGCTCCTCCTCACATTGTTATTTATGATAGTTTCTTGATTGATGGTAGTGTCAGGTTGTGGCTGTGTTTCTGTAGTTTCTGGTGTGCGGTCTGTACTTTGTATGCTTGACGATCCTGGCATGTCATTTTGTGCCAATGTTGCTGCATCATCATCTGTTGTGTTGTAAGGGAATAGTGGTAGTGATATTTGTTTAGAGTCTGTTGGTGTTTTAGCAAAGGGAAATGTGTTTTCATGGAAGGTTACATCTCTTGAACTAAAAATATTTTTTGTGTCAATGTTCATGACTCTGTAAGCTTTGTAATCTAGCATGTATCTAAGAAAAACACATTTGAAAGATCTAGGATCCAACTTCGTCTTGTTAGGTGTCTTATCTAGGGCAAAACATAAGCATCTGAAAACTTTCAAGTGTTCATAGTTTGGTTTTGTTTGATATAGCTTCTCATATGGTGTTCTCCATTGCAAGGCTTTGGTTGAGATTCTGTTTAAGAGGTAAGTGACAGTGAGGGGTGCTTCTTCCCAATATTGTTTTGATAAGTTTGCTGTGAATAGCAGAGCCCTTGTTATTTTTTAGTAAATGTTTGTGTTTGATCTCCATTACTCCATTTTGTTATGGAGTGTATAGATAGCTTTTCTGATGTACTATTCCGATTTCTGCAAAATGCTTTCTGCATTCATAATTTATGAATTCTCTCCCATTGTCTGTATGTATTTTCAGAACTTTTGTGTCATATTGTTTCTCAATGGTTTTGATAAACTGTGTTATGGTGGGTTGTGTTTTATCATTATGTTTGAGCAAAAAGGTCCAGGTGACTCTAGAGAAGTCATCTACAATAGTTAGAAGAATTGTGATCCATCTATAGTAGGTACCCTGTAAGGCTCCCATAGATCCATGTGTCGAATTTCGAAAGGCTTAGTGGTTTGTATTCTGTGTTTAGGGAAGAGTCTTCTGTGTTGTTTTGCCATAGGGCAGACTTGACAATCGGAAAAGTTGTTATTGAAAAGTTTGATTTCATTGTTATGTCGTATTTTTTCCGTAAAAACATGCCCTAATCTACTATGCCAGGGATTAAAAGAAACAGAAGCACTAAATGCGACATTCTTAGTTCTGTAGAAATCTAAGGAAGGATCTTTCAAAGTTTCTGAGGATAATAAGCTGTCTGTTGTTAGCTCATATAGTCCACATCTAGCCTTAACAGCTGTCATAACATTATTAGTCTATAGGTCTTACAAAAATAGGTTATTGGATACGAAAATTGCAACAATATCATTCTGTATTGTAAGTTTATTGACATAGAGTAATTTTTTGAAAAATTTGGGAATATGCAGAATTTCATCAAAGATAATTTTGTCACCAATGGTAGCTTAGCATATGTGCTTCACTTGTTTTGTGCCATCTGGGAGTGTTATAGGTTCATATATGTTGTTTATTTCATATTTACGGTAGAAATCAAGGTTTGTAACCATATGTGATGATGCACCTGAATCAATCAACCATATGCATTCATTTTCTGCACTATAAACATTAGTGTAACTTGTGCTATACCTGCAAAATTTGCAAGCCCACCAAAATTTACCTCACCCGTGGCCTTCCGTTTGATTGCTTTAGATATCTCCTGTTGAATGAAGGTGGCTAAGCCTTGTGGAATTTGTCCATTCCTTTCATTGTACTCATTAGATTCTTGTTGTGTGTCTGCAGGAGTGTCACTGATCACAGTTAGGTTTGCCTTGCTCTTCTAACCAGTTAGTTCCTTATACCAGTCAGGTACACCGTGGATCTTAAAACAGCTCTCAATGGTATGTCCTGTTTTCTCACACTTTTCACAATACTTGTCCTCTTTCTTGGTGAATGGTTTTTTTGCTATTGTTGCTGTTGTTTCTGCCACCTTTCTTAACATTAGAGTTGGATTGCCTCACCATCATAGTTACATTTAGGTTACTGTCATGGCTAGCATTTATTGCCTTTTGCCTCTCCACAGTTTGCATCATGACAAAGGCTCTATTAACTATGGGCAAAGGTTCCATTAACATGACCTGGTTAATTACATGCTCATAATCCTCATTTAAGCCCATCAAAAATTGCACTAATCTGTGGGTGTTTTCTTTGATAGTAATAGCTTTAGCAGCATCACAAGTGCATGTAGGTATAGGACTTAGGCTAGCTAAATCATCCCCGAATTTCTTTAGTTTTGTGTAATATGTGGAAATGGCGAGATTACCTTATTTAAAGGAGCTTATCTCCCTTTCTATTTGGTACAATAGTGGTCCGTTGGCTTCACCAAATCTTTCTCTCAGTTCCTTCCAAAGTTCCTTAGCTATGGAGAATTATAGAAAAGCATCACCAGTTCTTTGATCATGGAGTTGAGGATCTATGGCTTGACCATAGAATCTGCCCTTTTCTATCTAGCAAGAAGAGCTTTGTTTTCTGTTGGCTGTATGCATGTTCCATCAATGAAGGAAAGTTTGTCCTTAGCACATAAGGCTATCATCATTGATTTGCTCCAAGTTAGGTAGTTGTTACCATTAACAAGAGTAGTAACAAGAACAGCTCCAGGGTTTTCAGTATGTGTTATGGAGTACTTCTCCAAGTCTGGGTTTTGTGTGGGGTTAGAGTTGCTAGCATCATTATTGTTAACTATGTTAGACATTTTTGTAGGTAGGGTAAGGTTGATAAGACTTTTGGCTCTGATACCATGAAAAGAGTATTAAGGTAGAAGAAATTTTCTATTTCATCATGATTTCGGTATGTACAGATAGGAAATTTTGTACTGAAACTAAAAGAATGTTATTGGCTACTGTACCCTATATTGTTAAGAATCTGTAACAGAATTGACAGCTAAGATAATTCAGTTACAACGAAACTTCTAGTATACTGTACAAAAATGAAAAGAAATAGAAATAAAACAGAGATGTTGTATGGCTTGGTCTCGTATGATGGAGTGGGTAGGTTTAAGTGGTGATGGGTCAGCCCAGTCTCTTTAACAGAAATGAAAAGGGTATCAATGGAGGGAAGGGAAGTGGTGGAAGTAGAGGTAATGTTGGTAAATAAGAAAAAGGAGACTGAAAGAAATTGGTAGATATTCTTTGTGATCGTTGCACAAGGTAATGTTTTTCTTGGATGGCCTATAACTGAGTGCGCTTAAGTTGTATATGCACATATTAGCCTGCTTAGACTTGACTGATATCTCATTTGTTGAGGTCTTTAAACCAGGATGGTTGTAGGCTGAAGATGAACTCTTTATTAAACTTGCTCCACATGTTTCAATTGCCATACCATCTACACAATCTACAGCTTCCACTTGTGGTTCTTCTAGCCCGTAAATCCCAATTTATCTGTTTTTCTATTGATTGAGGTCACTTGTTCCCTAGTCCTGGGTGAGTTTGATTTGAATGTGCATTGTACGTGGATGTCCACACCTAATCAAGAAATCATTAGCGATTGAAAGATTCAGATATGCTTAGACAAGTTACTGGTTGAACATGTATCACAGTAAACAACACCACGATTGTTACATGAGAGATAGAACTTGCAGATTAAGCAACAAGCGAAAGAGGATGAAAAAATATAGCAGTAAAAAGTAGTAAGGAAACTGATTGGAGACATTGGAGAAAACAAGGGGAGTAGAAAGAAGCTTCTTTAAAAAAGGGGAGTAGAAAGAAGCTTCTTTATTTCGCAGGCATACGAAGGCATTAGTCTTTAGCTCTCCAAGTCTTTTAGATCTTGTGGCTGCTTTATACCCAACATTACATGTACCTAAATTCATGTTTAACAGTCGGTGATTCACCAAGTCGATTAAGCTGCTCTCTCGTAAATTAAAAAGGCCCAAGGTGAACGTGGCCCTGCCCAAATCTGTACAGTTCAGTCTTTCAGGATTTCTACAAATGCCAGATATTGGGAACTTTGGCCTTCTTCATTTCACCGCATGCCGATAATTCACCTTTTCATTGTTTACGTACTTTACTGAAATTGTACGTTTCCGGGTAGCAATTGCATCAACCATTAATTTTGTTAAACAAGTATAAGCACTTCACAAATTTTGACTTTATAGTTTTCCCAAGAACTTAGCCTTATTTATGAATCTAACTAAAATGAGACTTATTAATGCCAAATGCACGCTAAAATATCGTTTTACAAAACCTATAGTCTCTTTCAATTTTGTACAGAACTTTGTCGCATTACCCCTTTAACAATTTCTTACATTTTAATTGACGTCATCATTGTGTGCATTACGTCAGCGTTCATGTCACATAGATTAGGTAGGCCCCAGCTCCATAACTTGACTCCTCATTGACGCTGACCTGGCGCTCGTCCATTTGCTAGTTCATTTCCAGGACATCATGCGACGACCACTCCATATTATTTGTGCTTTTGGTTCCGTTCTTTCATATTCTTTTTCGCTTACAGTTCTCATACGTTTAACCAAAGCCCAAAATAAATATATTTTTGTATAAAGGACGGATCAAACGAAGATCAGATGCAACTACTCCGTTGAACACCATTGCGTAAGTTAGATTTCTTACAGTAGCTATAAAAATTAAAGACAAGCCTCAAAGGTTAGTTGCTAAGAACATTAATTAGCTAATATTTGTCTCTTTCTTTTTCTTGTTTCAGAGAGAAAAATAGTGACAACTGAAAAGCCACCACAGTACTAGGAACTGCAAGTTGATTCGTCTCCTTTTCTTGACAACGTATACTTCTTCTAGTGGATGATGTTAGGCAAGTTGATGGAACTATTAGCTAGTCAAAGCCAAAGAGCACCAGCTTCTTTGAGAAGAGGGACAAGAGTTCCATTGATATGAAAAGCCATGACTCGGTCCATGGCACCAATTAGCTTCCCTCCGATGAACACTACAGGAACTGAGGTCGAGCTACCAAGAAGCCTTGATAACGCCCTCTCGATCTCGTTCCCTGTCGGGTCCTGATCCAGCTCGTACACAGTCGGGTTCACACCCATCCCACAGAACAGTCTCTTCACTGCATGGCACATGCAACAACTACTAATACTGAAAATCACCACCGCACTCTCTGAGGCCAATCTCACCACTCTCTCCAATGGGTCTCCGATGCTCCTCACAGGCACGTAATAGCCCCATGAATCAGCCTGGTAATGCATGTTTAGTAAATAACTGGAGACCAAGAAGAAAAAGAAGGAATATGGTAGATGAATTGGAGATGATGGTGTGATTCGTAGCCAAGAAACGAGCAATACATATATACAGAGGCATGGCATTGGCATTGGGGTAATAAGGTAATAACGAAGGATTTGTCTGATGTTGTCGCAGCGCGTGCGTAGGGTTCTTGTGGGTTTTTGCTTTAAAAGGATTTTTGTCTGTATTCAGAAGACATTTATGTGTACATTTGTAGAATAAAGCATTAGTGGAGGCAAAGGTGTCAGTTGTAGAAGGCGGCTAGGAGGCATTTGTCTACTTTAGAGAGTAAAGAGATAGAGAGTACAATCTCACCATTCTTTTTGAAGCTAGAGAAAGGTTTCTTTGTAGAACTTTCAGGCGTAATTGAGACATGGTTTCAGGCTTTTTTTTACGTTGGCAAAAGCCTGAAGGAGGTGTTTTTGTTGTAGTCGGCTGTCTCCGTCCTTGTTGTCGGGTCTTAGAGCTTTTCTTTAGCTTTAGTGACGTGAACATTACGCGCATGTTAAGCCATCCAAGAGCATCGGTGACGATTATCATCAGCATCATCGACCATCGTAAATAAACAATAGCACAGTCTTTTCAGGCTCTTTCCATTAATTGACCTCTATTCCCGTTAATAAGTGCCAAGGAAGCATGCAATTCTCGGGGACAAAAGCTTATTTTGACATGGTCAGATTAAAAAGAAGGTTGACAATAGGATTCTGGTTCACTTAATTATCAGTTAGTTAACTTAAGCAGTGTTACTTGACCATGAATGATAATATGTCGTGATAAAAGGCAAAAGAAACCAAAATAAATAAGCCAACCATGCTTCTAGTGCAGAAAGTTGATATATGTGGGCAAAGTGTACGTCACATTGCTTTTGAAACAAAAGATGGATTAGAAAGTAAAGCTCCGGTTACGTCCCCACATCAAATAATAAAAGCCCACAGAGATGAGTAGAAACCTTGTGCATTTAGCTAAAACAGGGGCTTCCATTGTCGAGAGTTGAGACACATATGCACTATAAAGATTGAATATGGCATTAAGCACGAATTGACGTCACGCCATTTACATAGTGCACATCTTTCCCACCCTTTTGGCTTTAACATCTTAGTTTGATTGATGAACGTAAAGGTTTTTAAGCAAACAAACACACTCATTAAAAGATTATCGCACATGTAGAATTTAATCAGGCTGCCGAAAGGCTTAGAATTTAAATCAATCGATCAATAAGTAGGGCATGATATGACTAGTAGACATGGTCCAATAATATTGGACAAAACGTCCTAATTGGTGTTCTAGACAATAAAAGAAATTCTTAATTAGTTGTCCAATCTCTTAACTGAGTTCTCAAATTTTTATATGAAAATTTGATAGTTTTATTTTAAAATTTTTTACTTAATGTTAAATCGTTAATTTGTAACATAATTTATTTAATTTTAATTAATCACTTTTTTGTTTAACTATAAATTTATTCTTCTACAAAACATTGAAGTATCTCATTACCAAGAAAGTAAAAGATAATATATTCACTGCATAAGGCTCCTGCTTTATTGGGATCTCATCATATATGCAGTTTTTTTAAATATTTTTATAAAAAGAATACTTTTGTGATTTGACACATGTAACTTTACGACCATCAAGAAACAACTCCGTTAGCAAGAGAGTAGATTAAGAAATAGAATATTACTGTAAGATAGAAAAATTTTCAGCCGCGTAGCCAATAAACTCTAAAATATCATATTTTAGAAGCATGGCTGTAGGCTGTAGCAAAGAAAAAAGAAGGTCCTTTGCTGGGTTCCTCTTCTCGACAACAAAAATTGCATAAAAGATCCTTTTATGTAGCTTCAGGATTTTTATTCTCTGGTGACATATACAAGGGAACCTAAAACATAAAGCAGAGCGACATGAAACAGCATGTAGCAGTTGCTAAGAGTAGACTTTGGAAAGATTAAAAAGAAGAAGTAAAAAGAGATAGAGGCGTGGCCTGCAGTACAGAAGCATACAGGCGGCGCTGCAGCTAGCAGCTGTTACACTTTGAGCTATAAGTCTCAGCGAAAGATGGGGACTTTGTTTGAAACCATATTTCCATATCTACTCCAACCAGCAGCTGCTGGTGGGGTTTCGACCACGCATTAACTTTTCAATAGTATTCATCACTAGCTGGTTGCTACTGTGCCATTTCTGTCCCTTTCTTCACATTTTAGCTATTGATTTCAAGTCTTGGAGCAGTAGCATTCTTACCTGAAAATGACTGGTTTGCTCAGTCAGTACTCCTGCAGGTAATCCTGATACCTTTGTGTGGTAAGGATAATGAGCTGGCTTCCAAAACCCATTAAAATGTTTTTTTTTTGAAAAGAAAAAAAAAGTTATTGCACGCTACAGTTTAGAGAATTATTGTCGGTGAAGTGAATTACTAAAATTTTGAGTGGTCAAAAATTTTCTCTAATATTATTTTATTGCATAGAATTATATCATTTTAAATTTACTTATAGATATTAATATATTTGAAGAATTGATTGCACTAACAGATATTTTAAAATTAATGTTGTTATAAATATAGTTTGAATAATTTGTAATTTGATAAATAATAAAATAAAATATATATCGTTTATAATTAGTGGAGTTTAATATGATAAAATTCTAATAAAGTGATATTTATAAATGGCTTCACACCTCAACCTTTGATTAGTTATAATAGGTTAAACATTTGGAGCATTGTGAATCACTTTTCAGTTTTCACCAACATGTATTTTGATATTCGTTCAAAGTTCCATTAAAGAAAATATTGTTTTAATTCTTTCCAGTGATATTAGGGTGTCAAAATCAACATCGTTCTAATCTAATATATGTATGCATATATATTATATAGCGTTTGGAACTGATTGTCTAATTTGTTCTGAATTGTGGGCTATCGGCTTGCATTTGTTGATGCAACAAATGTTTCTCCAAGATGACCCTTTGTGGTTGATCCAATAGGCTTTTGGTTAACCTAAGCACTTCCACAAGCATCTCTAGTTATTACTTGATCCTGAGAAGTTAACTAAAGCATGGAACCGGTAAATTATGCCATTCCTGTAGTCGAAGGAGAGTTCGCATAACGCAAAAATGTCAAGGCTTATTCTGGAAATTGGAAACTCACACAAGAATTCGAGTATGTTCAAAAAATTCACATTAACATCACAGGATCACATTCAGGCAGATTTAACAGCAGAAAAGTGTCTGCCAAAAGTTGCACTAGAAACATAACATATGAATAAAATTTGGATCATCAATCTCCACAGGAAAAAAATCAATCCTGCATTCTTGTCAATTGGATCAGCTTCAAGAATAATTACAGTACTCATTTAGAAGTCTTAATTACGTTCTCCTCCTTGCCATTGATGCAGGGTCGCCACCAAATAACTCCTCAATAGAATTTTCAATATCTTCTGATTGGTACTTAATATACTTCTCGGTCTGTCTACCTGGTGTCAGATACTGCTGAAACCTTCCCAGAAACGAACGATAAGCCGGAATTACGACGGCCGACACGGACACTCGAAGCTCAGATTGAAGCTGCTCATCACTCACCACCCATGTGCTTTGTGTCCTGTGTATCTCATCAAACATGGCATTGAACATCTTGAATCTTTCCTTCAATGCAGGTTTTGCCACTTTTCCATTTACATGCAAACCCTCCAGGGTTAGACACTGCAACAATTTGCTCCACGTCTCTCTTGTATAGCTCTTGTGGTATAGTCTCAGGTCAGAAGAAAGCTTTCTACACCATGTGTGTCCCATCATTTCGTATATCTCACTGGACCCTTTGATCTTTTGCAGTATGTATCTCCCATTGTTCATTAGGAATATATAACGCAACGAAGGGTCTCTATACAGCTTTGATTTCATTTCCAGATTTTCCTCCAACAAATCCATAATTTTGTTTAATTGCCCTCCAAATCGCGACATCTCTGGCTTGCCATCATCCCGAGGAGTGCCTTCCTTTGTTTCTGCATCTTGACCATTAGAGTCGCTGGAGTCATCCGTTCTCTGATGTTGCTTGAACACCTCTTCCAATGTGTCTTTGTACTCACAGGCGTATTTCAAGTAATTCATGGTGTAGCGTGTCAATGGATGGACTGCACCACTTGGAACTGGAGTCTTGCCATTGTCTCTCTTTATCGAGTTTTCCAGATTACAGAAAATGCTCACAGCTGCTTCTCCAAGACGGCTTTTGACTGCCCAAGTTTCGGCTTTCAATTCGTCAGCAATGCCAATTGAAAACGAGTCATCAATGCTTGGAATTAAATTACGAACTGTCTCGTACAAGTCCAAAAACTTGAACAATCTCTCCGCTGATTGCTTTGTCAAGGTAATGGCTTCCGCGAAATTCAGAAACCTTGTGACCACTGCTGCTGCGAGATTGCCAAATAGTCTCTGAGATATTGACGGGTACTCTTCAAAGACTGAAAAGAACAGTTTACGCTCCCCACATAAGAGAACAGAAGAGCAATGCTTGATGACATTGATCCATGTTGCGATCTCTGCTTCCATTGCATCCCATTGCATCTTTTGCACTTCCTCCATGCTGGTATCCGCATATCCCTGTTTCTCCATTTCGTTAAGGAAAGCATTTCGTCTCATTGCATCGTAAACCAAGCAGCAATCCTTCTCGTATCCTGAGGAGATCATTGTCGTTACAATTCTCTTCAGACAGGTTATTTGTTCCGGAGAATATGAAGGATACTTCTCTTCTTCTTCGGATTCAGATTCGGGAGCATTTTGATCCGATTGCTGTTGGGTAACGGAGGATTGCTGCTTTGTATCCCTTGGAGTTTTAGGATCAACATTGCCACATTTGAGGGGGCAACTTTCAAGTATTGAACACATTTCTGTGTCCAACATGGTCATGGCTTGATGCAGAACTGCTGTGGCTCGGTTGATGGAAGATGCCGATGTGGAATCGGAATCGAATTCCCTAAGCAAATTTAACATCTTCGTAATGCGAATCAATGATTCAGTAATCGGTGAATCTTCCTCTTGATTTTGACCAAATTTGGCCTTTACGGAGCAGATGGAGATAATTTCTTCAACCATTTTCAACAATGATTCCACAGACTTGGGGGCTTCTGGTGGGTCAGATGTCTTGTCATTGGTGGCAGACAAAACCTGGAGAAATCGATCAACATCTTCCAAAACTTGATGTAAAGTCAACTCAGGCTCAGGCTCAGGCTCAGGTTCAGGTTTCTCAGGTTCAGGTTTAGATTCAGGCGCAGGCACAAGGACAGGCTCTTCGGCAGATTGTTGCATGTGGTCGGATTCTCCTGTACTGGGACGTCCTGAAGCGTCCTGAACATCCTCAGGTTGACGTTCTATAGGACTTGCGTGGTCATTCTTGTCATTCTTCTTGTCGTTTTCTTTCTCATTGTCGTTGTCCTTGTCATCTCTAGAAAAGCTTGTACTTTTATCCATGGCTACGGAACACAGGCTCTCTTCCGAGAGATGCTTAATGCCCTTTTACATGAAATGTGAATGAAAATGGTGGAGAGGAAAAGATAGGGAATAGACGTGAAGAATCATGGAGGGACAAGGAATTGTTTGGTTTTCCGATCAACTCCATAGCTATTTGCTTCCCTTTGACCCTTTATTCCCTTTTGATTTTGTGTCTAAAATTTGTTTGGATGAGATTGGTGCTTGGAGGACCAGGTGGCTTCCAGGAAAGTGAATAGAGGTGAAAATTCACGGCGTAACCGAAGGAGAATCATTCTTCGCTTCTTGTTTCTACCCCCTTTTCTATCGTTTATAATTTCCCAACAAAATATCATATTTATTTCAGATGTGTTACGTATCCGACATATGTCAATAAAAATCATTTCTATATGAGTTTAGCCAGTTTACAAGCTTATTTTATTTTAAATTACTCATGGCATTTATATATATTTCTCTAATAAAAATAAAATAGTGGAAAACTTTTTGTTTAGGTTTCTAATTATATTTATCTATCAAAATAATATTACTTTCAATAATTAAATAAAAATATGAGAAAATTTTGAATATCAAACTTTTAAATTGAGATTGTCATTGAATTTAATGCAAAGCAAATCAAATCACCATATCTATTTTAAAACACAACTCTCTTATCAGTTCATTATAAGTGTCTTGCTATATTGCGGAAATGTCCGACATTTACTCATCTTTTTGTAACTCATATTTCTTTTATTATCTTCCAGTCTCATTTGGTGATCAGTAACGAAAGAAGCGGAATAAAAAAAAAGAATGAGAATAAAAAATATAATTCAGAACACAAATGAAATTAGCACAAGGAATGAGATTATAAAATTTAATAGTTATACCAGTGTAATCACTATCAAATATTAATAATGATAATGAATTTTTTTTCTTATGTTTAATTCTTATGTGATTGATTTTGTAAATAATTAATTAAATATTTTATATTATTATTAATTAATAAAATCTTTGTATTTAAAATATTGTTGATTTTTTCTTATAAGAATAAAATTAAAAAAACTATAATGAACTTAATTAATTCAATGATTACCCAAAAGATGATGAACATGTTTGCACACAATAATAATTGAGAAAATAAACATATGAATTTATCACATAAGAATAAAGAAATTAAAAACTGACCTAGAGAGATATGTTGAGAAGCAACCAGAGAGTAAAAGTGAATAAAGAGTTTCAGTTTAGACGAAACACAAGAAAAAAGAAAAGGAAAAAAAGTTATGTTGAATAAATATGAGAGAAATATTCAATTTTTACTTATATTTAATTATTATATAATCTATTTTGTTCATAATTAATTAAAATAATTTATATTTTATAAATAATAATAAATTTTCAATAATTTATAAAATTATTAATTTTTAAATAATTATGAATAATTTTATGATAAGAATAAAAGTATAAAAGAAACAAAATAACATAATTATTAAATAAATTAATATAAAAGATAATTTTGATGACAATATGATAACAAAAATAAAAATCTTGATAATATTTTGATAATAACTTAATAATATTATAATAATATCTTTTATCTCTTATTTCCCATTTTTCATTCCGACGTATACCCACACCCCTCTTAGGAATAAAAGTCCAAGATTATTTAATTTATTCCAGTTTTGTTATTCCCTATTTTATCTATTATTGATAACCAAACAATTAAAAATTGGGAATTCAAATTGTATTCTCATTCCCACCTTTTTATTATTGGTGACCAAACATGACCTTATTGTTATATGTGCAATTCATTACCAAAATACCAAATCAAATTACCATATATTTCTCACTTATAATTTCAAGGGATAACATATCCAAAAATACCTAACCTTTTAAATTTTTTTTAATTCAATGCTTAAGTATTTAAAATTTTCAATTGAGTGACAAATGTTTTAAAACCTTAACAATTTAGTTCAAAAGGTTTTTTTTTTATAATGTGACATGTCTATTAAATGTCACATGGATGTCCATCTATTAGCCACATCAGAAAAAACTAATGATTAAAAAACTCAACCGGTTCAGTTGGTTTAACTGTAAAAACCTTGAACTTGTTTCGATTTGATTTACTTTAATAACTTCTGTTGTTAAAAACTGATCAATTTAATAATTAATCAGTAAATTTTTATAAATTAATAAGTTTTTATAAAGCAAATAAATCAATTAATTTTTATTTAATAATTTTTCCAATTAAACTTCAAATTATTCGATAGGTAAAGACATTTTCTTTCAATCATATTTCAAATTCTTAATTTTATGTAATCTTTAGCCGATTTTATGACAGTCTAATAGTAATTAAACCTTTTAAACCTTAATCTCTTGTCTCACTAGTTTAGTTTCTGATATGCTTTTTAAAACATTGGCAAAAACTAATATTTTGAATTGACTTCTTAAAGTTTTAAAAGGTTAGTACTTAACTGAAAATTTAAAAATTTTGGGCACTGAACTGAAAAAAATCCTAAAAGATTGAGCTATTTAGGATTGGTTATTCCTAATTTTAAAATACAATTCTCCTATCTTTATATAAGTTCATTATAAGTGTCTTGCTATATTACACAAATGTCCAATATCTAATCATCTTTGTGTAACAAATATTTCTTTTTATTATATTTATTGTTATATGTACAATTAATTATCAATACATCAACCCAATGCCTTAATCTATTATTATATGTAAGATAACTTATCACTTTCTAATAACTAAATAGTTTATTTAGTTAGTTTTTGTGAGGTGATGGTTTTAAAAAAGGTTCAAAGGTACGTTGTATATATTGAGGTACTATTCATCACTTTTATGATTAACCTTAAATTCGATCTTTTTAGAGAGAAATTCTCTTATAATTAAATTTGAATTCTTATAAGTGATATATGTGAGTTTTTTTTTTAAAAATAGAGAATATAATTCTAAATTACTAAAGATCTAAAGAGTGTTAGAATAAAATTTGAGTCGAAAAGATTAATGCATTTAAGGATAAATACAAGGCGCAAAAGAAAACTAAAGACAATGATAACGTTTTCCCCTATTTGAATTGTTTAATGTCCTCTTTGTTTTATGATGTTCATATGCTTATATACTTCTCTCAACTTCAACCACCTTAAGCTGTTTTCCTATAACTGCTTAACTTCCAAATATCCAATTTGGAGTCATATCTTGATTAACTGTCTCTAAATTCTCAGACAAGGATCAGTAGTTTTGGGAAGTTCAAAAACTATAAAGAATCTAGTTAAAAGAAGAGGCCGAAAGTCATTGCTAGGATAACCTTTAGGTAGCTCTTAGTCAAAAAGAATCCTTGATGGAAAGGGAATTTTGTACATATTAGCTATATTAAGACTCCGTTGTGTTTAAAACTCTTAACTCACTGCCCATTTTGGAAGCTAAAAGATTTGCTCCATTTGAATTTCAAATTCCTTTTGCTCCTCTAAGGTTTACTTATTTTGTTATAAGTTCCTCTTGTTCTTCACCTTTTACTACCTTAAACTCCAAACAATTTCCATCTTCTTGACTAAATCCAAGTTGTCTTCCTTCTCTTCCTTGTAAATTCTTACAAAACCTAGTAAACTCTCCCTTTATTATGGCTACTGCACATTATGCTTTTTCTTCATCCTCTACTGACTCTAACGAGATGAATACTATATATATAAGCCTTTAACTTCTTTTTGTATTTTATTTAAATATTTTACCAATTTTTCTTAATTTCTTTATTTATGTAGGCTATAAGATTTGAGTTGGTCTCCATTCTTGTGAAGCTTTTCTTAACCTTTATTAGATTAAGGTAAGAAAATTTTGAACCTTAAATGCCTTTCTAAATTTTATTCTAATTTTATTATCAAAAAGTCCTTTTTTTTAAACATTCAAGGGGGAATTTCGTGCTTTGATCATGAACAAGGATTACCTTTGACTATTGGAGTCCCCCTATGTATTGGATCTCTTCATCCATCTCTCCCTTATCTAAAAGAGGTAAGTAAATCAAACTTCCCACTAGAATTTCCCTTATCACAAGTCCCAGAGTCCTTGAAAGCATGGTTAAAGAATGTGCAATAATGGGTTAAATTGGTAGATAAATTGTTCCCCTCTTACCATTATACTTGGAACAGGTAAGGAATTCTTTAATTGATAGCTCTCTCTAGGAATTCACTAAAGTAACAACCCAATTTGATAATTTCTATCCTGAAATTCTCGAGTCTTTTCTGCAATTCTTTTCTGTTTCCTTTCATCCATGCCTCTATTTCCCTTGAAGATGTTTTCTTTTTAATAGGCTTACCAATTATTGTAAATGATTTTTTTTTGCTTGGTTAAGGAAACTTCTATTTTATATCCTAATGCCTTCAAATGTTCTTCTTACTCTAGCTTGATCAATAGCTATGTTTTTTCTAAGAATCCTATATCTGAAGAAGATCATACTAAGTTTATTTGCGTTTTGATGGATAAGTTTTTCTTTTGCCTTGTAAAAAACAAATTATGGAATTCCTCCATTTATATAGAGTAGTAGCCTCGAGTAGGTTTTTTACTTTGGGTTATATTTTCTTAGGATTCCTTTAAAGGAATCTAGGAAGGCGTTTGTCTAATCTCCCTCTTTATAGGCTAATTTGAGCGTATGGTTCATCTAGCTATGTGATGGGTGGCATTTGTACATACTTTTCTTAGGATAATTTGTTAGTTAATTGTGGTAAACTGATTGTTGTTAACTTTTTTAGCTTATGTTTTGTCTTAGTTTCATATAATTGCATGATTATGTATGAATGTATGTGAATATGCATGAATGTGTGTGAATTAGGCCTTTAAGATTAGGTTTTGCATGAATTTTGCATGGCATTGTTGCACATCTTTTTTCTTACATTATGTTGGTATGAGTTGCATGTGTTTTAGCCATGATTAATTGATTAATGTTTTTGTTAATCAATAGGTTTGAAGGTGGTTTTGAGGGATGGAAGGATAGAAGAACCAAAGAGAAAGCTAGTCATGTGACCCAAAGGAAAGCTGGAATTTTCCTAGGCTGACCCATCACAAATGTTAAGCTTTTACAAGATACAATTATTATTGGATGTTTTTTTGTTTTTAATCCAAAATAAAGAGAAGAAATTCAGCTTCAAATTAGTGAAATAATGGCCCAATTTGGATAAGAAATCAATAAGATATCATAGATTGAAGTCAAGACAGAGAACAAAGTTTTCTGGAAAATTCCAGCTAGCAACTTTGTTGGACCCCGATTTTCTTCTTACTATATGTTAGGGATTAATTTTATTATTTTGTTGCGATTAGGTATAAATTATAAAGTTTTTGGGGGGGTAGAAATTTTTTTAAAAGATTGATGGATTAAAAGTAGGAATTGAGATTTAATTTGAAAGCTTATGGTGTTAGTTAGATTAAAAGAACAAGAGTTTGTATAGGGTTAATTTTGGAAGATCACTTAAGCTATTAAGAGTTAAGTCTTACAAGGAGGGGCATTTTGGTCTTTTTGGTTTCTTGTTAATGAAAGAA
>JAOQMS010000003.1:6916000-6949484 GCA_027563885.1 Erythroxylum longipes | reverse complement strand
TTATACCACCTTACCAAAATCCATAATATACCATATTAAACTCCAAAAATTTCTAATTCATCAATTCTAATTTATTTTCATGCTTGATAATCTAATAAAATAATTAAAAGAAAATAAAAACATAAAAATCCTAAAAGCAGGATCCAACAAAGCAAGTCCAAAACATAGAGGTAGTAAGCAAGTCCAAAACATAGAGGCAAGATAGTTAAGACTTGATGGACTTTCTGTGGATAATTAGTCAAAACATGGACATGATGGGGAAAAAGCTATGTTTTAAAAACTAAACCAAAATTTAAACTCGCAAGACAAGATATTTAAGGTTTAAAAGGGTCAACCAGTATTAAACAATCATAAAACTGATTAAATATTTAAAGAATTAAAAAATACTTAAAGAAGACTATCCTTAAATATTAAGAATATAAAGTTTAATTAAAAAGATACTATTAAATAAAAATTAATTTGTATATTTTGATATATAAAAATGATTGGTTTACAAAACCTGATCGTTCAATTAATAAACTAGTCAGTTTTTAAAAGCAAAAATTATTAAATTAAAGCAAATCAAAAAGTTAAAAATCAAACAAAAAAATTAACCGATTCAAGGTTTTTATTATAAAATCGACCAAACTGGTTTAATTTTTAAAACATTAGGAAGAAGTTAAAACCAGCAAGAGAAAAGAATTGTTTGAGTCGGTCATATATTTGAAGATGTATAAAAACACCAGCAAAAGAAAAGAAAAGGGCATTAATCAGACTACTCAAACACACATAATATATTATTGTTTTAGTTTTCTTTGCATTTTGTGCTTATCCTTTACTTGAATAAAATCATTCTTTCAACTCAAATTTTATTTCAATACTCTTTAGCATTTTGGTTACTTTGAAATCTATCCGCTAATTTTTCTAAAGCCCACTTATATCAATTTTCAAAAGTTAAGTACATTTTTTTGGAGAATTCCTCCTTGAAATGCTCGAATTCTAGGTTAGTGATAAAAGTGATCAAACACTAACAAAATAAGATTACAACCTTTAGAGGAAAGTGGGTGTATTTTTCTGATAAGATCAAATGCCCCTACCCTTAAATGGTCATAACTTAATTATAAAGTGCATCTTAGAGGTAAGATTCACTGTATTATTCTATACTTCTAGCATTGTTCGTAACCTTTTGCATATGATATACAATCATTTAGGATTGAATGTTAGTAGTAACTATAACACTTAATGAGCCACCTCATCTTAGTTCCGAATTGATGAGCCCTACATGCCCCTTTATGAACTTGTTTCATTGCCATTAATGTCTCAGGCATCCCAAGACATCTTGAAGGAATTCCATCACTGTTTTGCCAAAATAAGACTCCTTCAATTAATACAAAATTAAGTATTTGCAATTTAATCATATGAGTTACCTTCTTACCATCGTTATTCAAAAAGTTTTAAATTTCATCCTTCCAATCTTATTGGCTTCTTTATTAATGTTGAAAATTTCTAAAGAAGTTCCCATTTTATAAATAGACGTATGAGGTTTTTCATTTTATAAGAACATATTTATAAATTAGCTCCTTGGACATCCTTAAACCAAAGGCAACTTGAGAAAGTTCATTTGCCTCCCAATTCTCTTCTCGAGGAATATGTTGGAATTTTACCCCATTAAAGAATTATAATAACTAAAAGTCAATTGTATAATAAGACAATAAAGTTAAAATTATGCACCTGATTACCTGTCGTAATACCAACTAAGAATCTCCCATAATGAGCACTTATTTAGCTTTATAATATGCCAGAAATTCTAACCCTATTATTAGGTCCTTATATTGAACCTGATTATTAGTGCATAGGAAGTCCATCTTAAGAGAGAATTTTTTTGTTTCATTTGGATAAGCAATGACTATTCCAATACTAGTTGATTTTGTATGCTAGAATTAAATAGGGATGACAATTATGGCCCAGCCGGCCCAGCATGGCCCACCCTGTGGCCTGGCCTAGCCCGTGGCTTGCTCACTTCTCTCCAAACGACGTCGTTTTGTTTAAAACAACGTCATTTTCATTTTTTTTCTTTAAAAAATTAATGGACAGGCCAGGTCGGCCTAGCCCACCCGTAGCCCGAAGGGCCACCGGCCACGGGCCTGTCGACCCCCCGACTGAGGCCGAACTGGGCCGGGCCGAGGGCCATTGACATATCTAGAATTAAATTTCAACTCCTAAGGTTTCCTTTCAACTAAATATTGAATAGTCCAAATCTTGTTAAATTTATATCATTAGGTGGCTTACTAAGATTACTGACTTCTAAGGATAATAAACTAGGTTAAATCTATAAATGTCATGACTTTCCAAATTTTCCTAAAATAATTGGTTTGTTTAGCATAGATTTCATCAAATCGGTTTGTGAAACCATACAAACCTAATTTTGAAGTAAATAATGTCTTAATTTTGAGCAAGTAGAATATAGTGCCAAATATAATTTCATATTAGGAACATACTTCTTTTCTATTGACATTAGAATTCTAATTAAGTAATAAGTAGTGTGCTCATGATGTGCCTTATTATTTTGGGCCGATAAGCACCTAATAGATTTCTATGCGATAGAAATGTGTAACTTCAGAGGTATTCCTTTCTAAGGCTGCATCAGAACTAGAGGCTTAGCCAAATATTTATTGATATTGTCAAATGCTCCCCAATGCCTTTCTTCCTAACAGAATTCCTCAAATTTTTACAACTTTAAGAGATCTGAGAATTGTTTGGTTTTATCGACCAAATTAGGTTAAATCTTTTGACATAATTTACTTGGCATAAGAACCATTAAAGTTTAGTCTTATTTTAAGTGGTTCTGCTTTAAGAATCGCCATTGCATTATTATTATCTAATTCAATTATCTTTGATGAAGTAAGAAACCTATAAAGTTTCCTACTTTTACTCCAAAAATGCACTTCAAAGGATTTAAGTTCAACTTATGTGTTCTCATTCTTTAGAAAGATTTCCTTAAATTTTGGATGTGGTCTATACTCCTTTTGTACTTAACGACAATATCATCTATATAAACCTCTAATGTATGACTTATTAAATCGTGAAAGATAGCATCCATAGCCCTCTAATAAGTAGCTTTTGCGTTATTCCAGACAAAAAACATTTATGATCTGTTTGAATTTTCCTATTAATTCAGAACATCTAAAGGCCACTTTAGAGATATCATCCTCAGCTATAAAAACTTGATTATAATCAGGAAAGTAATCCATAAAAAGAAAACCAATGTTTTAAAAACTGGACAAGACATCGAACTGGTCAAGTAAAAGATTTAAGGTTTAAAGGTTCAACCGGTATTAAACCATTATAAAACCAGCTTATAATAAATAAGAAGTAAAAATTATAAGAAAAAGTAAAATATCGTATAAAATAAAGTACTTTATTGAAATAAAAAATGTATTGATAATGTCTATTAATATGTAATAAACTAATAATAAATCTAATAATTTAAACTAAAATTGAATATAACATAAAATTTAAAATAATAATAATAACTATTATTATGTTTTTATATTATCATTTATTTAAAAACTAATAAAAGTTGAAATATGTTTAAAGAAAGTGAATAAAAAAGACTCTAACTTTATTTTAACTTTTTCTAATATCCTTTAAACATAATTATTTATAGTTTAAATATTATATTTTAACACATTCTTAAATTATCTTAAGCAAAATTACTTATATATATTAATTAATAATTCAATTTATTGCAAATTTACAATAAAAATAATAATTAGTTTTTAACAATAATAATTTAATTTTTTAATTAAAGTATAAAGAGATAAATAAAGAATCTAAATTTTGATAAATACAATTTATTAGTGAGATTAAATAAATAAAATAGTAATTTTTAAAATAATAATTTTTAATTAAAATATAAAGAGATAAATAAAAATATATTTTTGAAAATATAATTTATTAATTAAATTGTATAAAAGAATTGAAAAAAGTGAAAACTTTGGCATAAACAATTTGCAACTCTAAAAGAAAACAACAACTTCAATTAATGCACTCCGTGCGTTATGAAGCATTAATTGCATTATGAAACAATTAATGCAAGTTCAGAGTATTTATGGGTTGGTGTGTAAAATTTGTTGGTAGAGCCCACATTTTGATAGATTTTCATACTACTTTACGGATCTTTTAAGAATCGACTGATATTTGGGCTAGTTTTTTCAGAAAACCTTTTGGTTTATTACTTAATTAACCTCTTCTTATAAAAGGTTATTAACTTAAACCATAACGAAAATCAAGCCGGTTCATATTTATTCCAGTTGAACCGACCGATCCGGTTTGGTTTTAAAAACATTGAAGAAAACAAGAATGTTTAGTTATTGCATGAATTAAAAAATCAGGAATCGACATCATATACATATCTTTGGGAGTGGCAACATTCGAATCCTTCAAGTCAACATAAACTCTTAACTTACCATTTTTCTTTACTACATGTATAACATTTGCTAGCCACTAAATATATATAGTCGATCTAATAAAGCCAACATTACACACTTTTCAATCTTTTCTTTAACTTCTAACTTGACTTCTTTGTGTAATATCTAGGAGGTTGGTGGTATGGAAGAAAATTTGGATTTATAGGAAGTCTGTGTTCGATCAACTTTCTATTTGATCTTGGAATTTTTGTATAATCTCAAGTAAAATAATCTTTAAGTTCCTTCATAAGTTTGACTAATTCCCTTCTTATTTTAGATTTGAACTTTTACTTATAAACACACTTAAAATTCTACTGAATTACTACAATTGATTTATTCTAGTAATTTTTTATTTTGAATTCCAAAGTCATCAATTTTTATAGAGGCATATTCTTAACCCTAAAATTGACCTTCGTCCCCTATTGAGAATTCTTCCTCCTTGAAAACCAACTCGACATGCTCAGACCCTTCTAACTCTTAAAAATTCTCCATAATCTATTGTATTTGAAGCTCAACTTTTGTAATTGCAACTACCACAACTTCTTTATGCAGAAATATATTCATCAAGTTCTTATATGGTTAAAACCTTCATCGACTTATTAGTAAGCATGATGGTCGTTATCTTTATCAACATTTCTATCTCTAACCTTAATTTTTCTTCACTATTATTTTGTGAACATTCTCCATAAGATATCTTATGAGTTTAAACTGGTGTCACTTGATCTTCGTAAAATTTCCCTTTTATAGCTTCCACTTTAAAACAGAAACACAAAGAATCAGCCTAAATAATTTTCATCTAATCACCTTTCCGCAAAAACAAAACTGATGAAGGGATTAAGAAATACAACAATTGTAATGGATCCAACCTCTCCCAAATAAAACTTGATAACTTATGTGCATGCCCATAAAAAAGAAAGCTACCAATGAAGACTTCCCTTTATTGTAATAATTGCAAGAAGAATCCCTTATGCCATAGTAGTCTCCAGTAAATGTGACTAATGATACCTTTGTTAGTATCAAATCTATATTATCTTTACCTAAAACTTCCATCATTTTAGTCGGTATAATATTTATAGCCAACTCATTTTCAACAAAAAGCTCTACAATTAATGTGGGCCTTATATGTTGAGCCATATTATTAATCGATTTCTCCAACACTATCTTCCTTACAATTCTTGGACCATGGTCAACACAAATACTTTGCATTCTCTTTATTATGAGAAGATTCCTTTCTTCCTATAAATTTTTCTAAAAGAGGCAGGAAGCTTCACAGAAGAAACGACAATGCAACTGAATGGGAATTTCTCCCACCTTGAATAATTCATTGCTACTTGCACCTTAACTTTCAGATTAAGTGACTTCATATGAAATTTGGGGTTGTGCCTTTCCTTTTTTGTGTTCTACCCTTCTCTAGTAACTTTTACACATTCCTTCTCATTCTTTAGATTTGAAGCACTTTCTTTAGAAGGAACAATTCTCATGAAATGTGACTTTCTTGAAAAGAGCTTCTCAAAAGGTGATAGTTTGTTTCCCTTAAACCTGGTTGCAACTCTCTATCATTGAAGTCTTCTCTTTTGAGTTCTAGTTAATGGCATTAGATTCTTAGGACGCCTCACTCAATTTCATTGGTAGGATTAAGGCATCCAAGGTGGTACTACAAATCTAGGTTGCCTAACCTGAAAGTTAGGAATTTAAGCTTTAAACCTTTTCTTGAAGATTTAGGTGAATTATGTCTTATGGTTTCATCTTACATTCTCTACTTTCTACTGGATTCTAAGAATCCACTTATTCTCATTCTTGGTATTAATATTTAAGCTATAGTCAAGAATAAAAGCACCAGTAATTGAATTCGAGGCTAAAGTTAAATGATCCTCTACAATCTTCAATTCTCTTAACATGTAATAAAATTCATTAATCAAACTCAATAGCATTGATATTGTGTTCTAGTGGTAAAATAATGAATTTCTCTTGCAATAAGTAGTAAAAAATTTCCTCCATTTTTTAAGTATCAAAATTATATTGCATTTTAGTAGTAAGTGATTGTACCTTCCCTTTGACTTCAAGTAATTTTCGTTCTAAAGCAGGGAAAACACAAGTTCTATGGATATTAACCTTAGCAATTATTGAGATATATAAACTTGTTTCAATAAAATAAGTACTTACTAAACTCTTTTTTTAATGTCCTTCTTTAAGAATTTTTCCATATTCAGACACTTTTGTTACTAATTCATAAAATTCATAAAATTCTATACTTTGGAACTTCTTACAAAGGTTAATATCGAGGCCCCTCTAAGTTAGTTTCATGTACTCGGTCTTTAGAACTGCAGTTCAACATTGACACCATATTCTCTTAAACTGAGCAATATATATGTCTCATTCTCATCATTTTTAAGTAATTCTAGATAATTCATCTATACTAACTTCATCTTTAGATTGAAAAAACTAAGTATGAAACAATCTTTCAATCTCTACCTATGAAAGGACATAATTTAAGGGCAATAAAAGATATCAAGAAAAAGGTGCACCTGCCAAAGAGTTTAAAAGTATCCTAAGTTAAAAATTGTGAAAAAATATAATTATCCAACTCACTCCACTAAATAATGAATCTATCAATATGCTCGATATTTGATTGGCAATCTTCACTAAAATACAAGGAAAACTCCGAAATTTTGTAAATAGTGGTATAAGGATTCTTGTGGTCAATATGCTCTAGTTAAAGTCATAAAATTTTAGTTGGCCAATCTGTCTCGAGATAAGGCCATACAACTTTTTAATAACCTCTCTAACAACTCCTACATCTAATTGAAACCCTATTGGTGAAGGAGCCATAATAGTAACATGATTTTAGTTTATAACCAAAGAGTTATTCCCTAACCTGTAATTTGACCCATTAGCTTCAACTTCAAAACCAAATTCCTATTTTCTAAGAGTTTGTGGTTTGAAAATCTATCAGTCATTCCTAAAATTAGCATATGAAGGCGACACAAGAATATGTTCTCTTTTATAAGGAGGAACACATCTTTCTTCCACACAAGAAGAAACCAATCGATTACTATACTTACCAGCTTTTATCGCATTTAGAGCAAGCTTCCCCCTAAGTCCTTCAAAAATTTATCTTGCTAGAGAAGGAGAATTTTGCCTAGCTACCTGTACAAAAATGATAGAAAGTTTCTTCATCTTCTTTGTCAACATCTTTATTGCTCCGGTCATAGAGTCCAATTCAAAAATATCATTTGAATAAACAATAACGTTTCTTATTGATAATTGTCATAATTTTAATTTCTTACCAATTGGAGATTTAACTGAAGGCAATGTTTCCTTCTTTAGATTTTAGTCATTTAAGATACAAAACCTTCAATTTCGTACTATAATAAGGACTTCTTCCTCAAAGTTTGAAGGAAAACAACTTCTTTTTCATTCTTCGTATGTGGCATCATGATACCATCTAGCATGCTAAATTGTTGATCACGTTTATGATCAAATTGAAATTCAAGTCTGCCAAGGGGAATTCTCCCAAAATTGCTCTTGACTTTATATCAAAATTAAAAATGGGTTTTACAAAACTTAGATATCATAATTCTATGTTGCCAAAGAGTTAAAGAGTGTTGAAATAAAATTTAAGTAGAAAAGATTAGTGTAGTAAAGAATAAAATATAAGATGCAAAAACAAACTTGAGACAATGGTTAACTTTTTCCTTGTTTAAGTTATGTAATTTGTCTTATTTCCTCTCTGTTTTGTCCTGCTGGTGTGCCTCCTGTAACTATTCAACTTCTAACTATCTTCCAATTTTGGGTCACTTCCTGATTAACTACCTTCCATATGTTCATCACATTTTCAACTGTCCTAACCCCTAACTCCTGACTCTTGGACTTCTTTATTAATTTCAATACCCTAGAATTTTCTAGGCAATCTAGTTGACTTTTAAAAATTTTAAAAACTACACCTTTTAATATTTGGGCCAAATAGGTCAAATCCCAGTTAGGCTATCAATAGGTACAAAGACCAAGTAATACAAAACGTTAAAAGAGTAACCCTTTAGTTAAAAAAAATGTTATTATGTGTAAAAGGATAATTTTGTCCTTTTGATTTACATGGAGAATAAATTTTATATAGTAATAACTTAATTTTTAGGGAAATTTTTTTGAAAGGTAACAGAATTCATTAAGCCATAAAAGGCAATTTATGTCTTTACAAAGCTTGATTAATTAAGAGAAATACAATGCTCATGCATACAACTTTTGGGAAAAGCTAGGAAGTTAGAGGTTCCATTGTCTTCTTAAGAGAGAGCTCAAGTGTTCTTCAATATGATGGGCTACTAGGGTTTCCCTTATCCAACAATGAAGCTTGTGAATTAGGACATACTTATTTGTTATAAACTTGTTAAACAATCTCTATTTTCTTTTTCTCCAAATGGCATACACTACACAATTGAGGCTTAAACTAAGGCAAACTCTATCTCTCCCTATTGAGTTGAATTTATGATCAAACCATACTAAAATTTTGGTCCAATATGATTCTTGACAGTAAAAATTGAGATTGTGTTGAATGTTTGCCCAAATAGAGTAGGTGAAGCTGTATTTGAAGTATAAATGTTCTATACTTTTGAGTTCAGTCACACATAATTCACTTAACTTGTCATTTGAACCCATTATCCTATCTTTAGTCTTCAATCTACCTCTAGCTGCAAGATAAGTAACGAAAGAGGCTTTAGGGTTTAAGGACATTTTCCACACAATATTGTACCAATGAATGACAAGATTATGAGGCTTAAGAGTTTTGATGAACGAGGAGTTTGAGTAGTCTCCATTATTACTTAAAGACCAAAAAAGCTTGTCTGGTGTATGTGGATTAGGTTGATAGCTAGGAAGCTAACTCCAGAGCCTATCAACACCCTTACCTTGAAAGTGTTAAGAATAGTGATTAATCACACCGTTAACTCTTGCCTGAAGTGGGATTCTTGAAAGAAGAGGAAGGACATCTTCCCTGAGGTTAAGAGGACTATCTGAAGTCTAATTGCCAAACCAGAACCATGCTCCTTCTCGATTCCCTATCTGCATTTTGATGAAAGGGTAGACAATGAGCTTGTGTTTTAGGAGCTGAATGAAAGGCCAGGAAAACTCTTTTCTTTCAAGAATTTGCCATAAGCTAGTTTCCCTGAGATAATACTCATTGATCCATTTACTCCAAAGTGATTCTTTATCCTTGAACAATCTCCACATTCTTTTGGCTACTTGTGTAATTTGAAAAGTGTGAATTGGAGTGAGACCAAGCCTTCATTCTTTCTTCTACTAACAAAGTTATTTCCATTTGATTTTAGCACCCTTAGCATCATCAATTTTGCCTAACCATAGGAAGTTTATGATGCATTTCTCTATCTCCTTAATAATTCTTCTGGGTAGAAGAAGATGAGTACTCCAGTCTATATGGAAGTTGTTCAAAACAGAAATGATTAGTTGAACTCTACTTGTTTGAGACAAATATCAGAAAATTATACAACATAAATTGTACAAAAAACCTAAACATTTTTATAACTATCAATTTCTAGTAAGAGCAAAACATATTACTAATTTTTCATATTGAACAAGAATTCATAAGAAGGTACCGTTTTGTGTGCAGGTGTTAGAAAAAAAGATTAAAAGAAGCTAAAATTTTAAACAAGCAAGGCTTTGAATTCAATCCTTACATTTTCTATAGATCTTAGAACGCAAAGTAGGCAAGGAAATTCTCACTATTTTTTAAAATTTGACACATAAAATTAGTAATTTTAGAAAATTTTACTAATTTTGGAAATTGTAATAAATTAGTTTGAAAACCAATGAAGTCTAAAAACATATCTTCTATACAAGTTATGAAATGTTTATCATCTCACCAAATATGATCAAAACAATAATTTTTTAATCTAACCTAAAATTATTTAATCTTTTATTTTATAATTAGGTCAAACAGACACTTAAGGAATTTTGTTATATTTGTGATCTTTTTAAGAATGTGATTTTTGGTATATTTATTGAGTATAACATAATTATTTATCGGACACCTTATGTTAAAGTTCAAATTTACTAATTAGTTTAGGTTTTTCTTATTACCTTATAATCCTATACATACATAATTTATAAAAGATTAAATCTATAACACATAAATTAGTAAGAGCGACAAAAGAAGAGCATAAGTTTTTCTCTATTTCATAGGCATTACATAAAGGTAATTTAATAAGATTCAATGATAATTATATCTTCGTATTTTTAATATTATTTTATTATTTATGTTTGATTTGATAAGGTGAAAAGTAACGGGCTTGCATCCATCACCCGAGATTAGGAGGCGTATGGGAGAAGACCAGATTCTCTATTCTCATAAACTAGTTCTTACTCTAATCTATTAAATCTCATCCATACATTTACGTAGAACTCACATAAATATGTGGATAAAATTAACTGAAACAGGGCAAGAACACCCTTACAGGCACAGAGAATTTAGTGTGGTACGGGAGGTGATGCCTTGTTACATTTTTAAAAACGATTCTCAGCAGCTAATATCTCTACTTTTACATTTAGAATATTATCGAATAATCTTATAATGCGTTTCTATTTGCGGCTAGCTTTTTGAAGTCAATATGCAATTCTGATGAAAGATAAGATATGAAGTAGTTGAAGAAACTAATCTCCCAGGTCTTGTTGCAAGCATAATTAACGTTATATGGTTGTTGGATTGACTTGATCTTAATTTAGTCACTTTGATCATAGCGTATTCAATGGAGAAATTAATCATATGTTCAACTTTCATGGTGAAGAGGGAATGCACAATCAGAGCCTATGGCCCTAAATGCCTGGAAAATCTAAACAAGGCGTTGAGGATATCTCAATCCATTAGTCAAAGTCCCACGAACATCATTGACTTTATCACTGTCTGCTCATGATATTTGTGCGTTTCCATTACAAAACTTGGAGATGTAAACCTACGGTGGGGATCCATTGATATGCTACCATCGAATGACCTTGGTGGTCCTGTAGATCAGTAGTACCAAGTAGTAGAACAGGCCATGAACGTCATCATATTGATGTAGAGCATTTGCTTCTGCTCCTCCTTGGAGGCTTCCCATATTTTGGACAGATTATTCTTGAAAATACTGTCCTTATTGATTTTCTTTAGTATTCCCTAAATTATTGCCAAAATTATGGTAGCAATTGTTAGTGGCGAATTATCTAAATTTAGTGAGAGTCTCTTAATGAAGAAAAGCCAAAAGGCATAAGATGGGCTCTTTTTTCTATACCTACGATGACTGGTTTCGTGTTTCGTGATTGCAAATGGGGAGGCAATATTTAATATCATAAATCTCATTTATTTTGTAACCGTTGAAGTATTGGTTTATGCCCTACAGTCAATCGCTTTGATTGTAATTCAGTAACAAATTACTTAAAGGCATTATTTATTTTGTACATGTTTAGAGGTATATGATAAAGTCCATTGAATAATTGTACGTTGCAAATGAAATTATAATGAGATTATAATTATGAAATTCATATTGCATTTATGTATCATTCCTAAATGTTTCTAATCATTGTTCTATTAAGATTGGACATTAATAGAATGTAAAAAGACTAGCATACGTTTTATTTTTCCTTATGAAATAAGTAGTCGATCTCATAGGTTAAAGTATAAAGATACTTAAACAAATGTGTGGGTGTTTGCTAGAGAACAAGTTTACTGAACAGACCCGATATGAGAAATATATTTGGAACATTACTTATATGTCTATGAAATTCTTATTGTAATAATTGTATAAGTAATCATTTGACTTGAGATCACCAAAGTTATCTTGTATAGGGATTGCTACGTTTTGATACTATTTATGACTTATTGAATTATGGGTTGTTCAATTGGTAGTCATTGGATGTAGCATGAATTATATGGAGATAGTTGTATGATCAAAATACGATTCATCACCCTAAAGTAATTAGGGAGAATATTCTGTTGTTTTCGATTAATATTGATTCGGAAAATCCTTAGCTAAGGTAAAATGACATTTTGTAAATAGTTTACAAATATCATTAATTGAATCAATAGCTAATGGCAGATAACTAATATAATTGGACTAAAAAATAGAGTAGACATTAATTTCATACTCTATGTCTAATTGGAACATTGGTTGATGAAATGATGAAATTATACGAAAAAATCATGCACGGAAAGATTAGTCAAAACCACTTTGACATTCCTAAATATTTGGGTGGTCATGATACGTTGCTAGACGTCAATCTTGATCTATGATTATAAATTGGAGAATTAAAGATAAATTAAAAAAGGAGTTTTAATTTATTTAATTCTAATTATGAATTACAATTATAATTTATAATCATTGTCAACATATTTGAGAACCTATGGGTCTCACATATATAATGGGTTGAAGAGAGCAAAATTAATTTAATCAAGTTGGACTTGAATATAAATTTTGAGAAACTTTATCATTAAATATGAGATATTTAATAAATAATGATCAATATGAGATATTGAATCTTATATGGACATAATTGGTATTTAATTGTAATTATTTGTAATTCTAATTAAAGTTTAATTGAAATTAGAATTTAATTTCAATTAAATTACTAAAATGTCCAAAGCTTATTATAAATATGCTTAAGCTCTATGGAGCTAGCACTTCTTGCTTAACCCTTTTAACCCTCTCTGTAAGAGTTACAGAGTTCTCTCAACTTATTCTGTGGATACTGTTAGAGGCTAGACATTTGTGCGGCTACGGTGATTGAAACGGATCGGTTTCAGGAACGGTTCGAGGGATACGACAAGATAAAGATCAAGCTTCAGAATAAGGTAAGAATTAAGTTTTTTGCTTTATTTCAATTTGTATTAATCATTTTATAGAATTAAAGCGATTTTGGTTTTCAGGAAATCAAAGGTTACGAAAAAGTTTCGTAATTATTCCGTTATAGTAGGGATCAGATTTCACCTCGGTTTCCCTTCAGCGGTATCAGAGCAAGCTTTATTGCTATAATTTGATTAAATTATTTGCTTACGATTGATCTCATAATTTTTGGAATGAAAAATATGAAGAGTTCATATTATAAACCCAGAAATCTGAAAAGTTCATATTAGATTCCTAAAAGACTCAAAGAACATAATTGTTCTAGAAAACTGAATATTGCGCATTAAAGAATGCATAATTTATATGTCTGCTTATTGTGTATCTGGAAAATCAATTGTTTGTATTTTGTTTGTTGCATCTGGAGACATGTGAGCATCCCAAAATCTGAAAATTTGTTCTGGAAATACCCGGAAGAAAAATCGAATTAGATTCAATTGGGTATTAAGAAAGGTGTAGACTTAATCCTTCATGAAAACCCATAATTGTTCTAGTGATTATACTAAAAAAAAAGGCCTCGATCTTGTACCTACAACAATGAACAAGAACGAATTGAAGGAGATGTATGAGTTTTTAAAATAATTTTTATGAAACCCAGAATCTGGAAGAATTGCGTCTGTCTGAATGTTTGGGTTATGTTGTTTGTGAGTTGGTTTGATTGTCTTGGTTGCGTTTGTATGCTTGTGTTGTGTGTTGCTGTATTTTGAAAATAAGGAGGCAGCAGTGCAGCGGCTTGAAGACAACAAAAGCAGCGAAGAACCCAGGCGGCGATGCGTAGCCATTAACGCCCATCAAAACCAAACACAGGCGGCGAAGAGGAGAGAAGCAGTGGCAATGCGATGGCCGAAGATGAGAAGCAAAAACGTGGGAAGATGGGTTTGTGATTGGTGTTTGTGTTTATTGGTTTAAATGGATGATTATCGCCCATCTGCTAATAAGGTGATGTCGCAATTGGTGACGAGGGCGTCCCTCGACGCCACTCACAGGCGTCGCTTGCGATACAACAGGTGATGCTCACTATGCCACAGGTTCGCTCCACATAAGCACGGTGGAGTACACCGAAGGCTCGACAAACGTCGCTATAGAGACCCAGGGCAGGCGGAGGTGTGAGGGAAGCAGTGGTAAATGTGGGGACGACGGTTTACAGAAATGTCTCCACGTTTTTGGAGAAGACAATAGGCGCGTGTAAGTCACACGCCCACTGTCTTCTAGAAGCACATCCAGAGATGTGACTGGCGCGTGACACTTCCCTTTTTTAAAATTTTTAATTTTTAAAAATTTTGAAAATTGTTTTCAAATGGTTAATTTTATTAAGAATGCTTTGAAATTTAGTTTAATTTTTCAAGGGCTTGGATTATTAAATTAAATTATATTAACCATTCAATTCCAAAATTAGGATAATTATTTTTCTTAATTTGATTAAGATTAATAATTATATTGATTCCTAATTATTTTTTTAAAGTGGCTTTTAAAATTAGAATTAATTATTTTCAATTATATTGAAATTAATTAATTAGAGTCTTTAAAATTAAGAAAAGTGTTTTGTTAAATGATTAAGAAAGTTGTTTATTAATTAAATATATTTATTTCAATTTGAATGATATAAATTAAATTCTTAATTTTATTGTTTGGAGAATTATTATTTTATTTATTTATAAATTGTTTCTTTATTTATAAATAATAAGTTTCTTGATTTATTAGAAAGGATATTATCTTGATTAAAATTTGAAAAGTGTTTTTATTTATTTATCAAGAAAAGGAGATTTCTTTAATATTTTGAAAATAGTTTTCTAATTTATTAAAGAAAGGTTCTCTAATTTATTAAGAAATCTATCTCTAAATAAATAATATAAAGGACTTTCTCAATTAAATTTAAAAGTGTTTTATTTAATTTTGAAATTAGTTTCTTTTAATTTTAGAAAATAGTGTTATAATTGAGAAAAAATATATTTTCTAAAATTAATTTCTAATGAGATTAGAAATAGTCTACTAATTAGATTAGCAATATTTTTAATCAGATTAGAAAGGGTTACTTATATAATTTTGGAAAAAAAGTTTTTCTAAATTATAATAAGTAAGAAGAATAATTTATTGAAAATTGTTTTCAATTAAATTTGATTAAAGGAGTCAAGATAAATTGAAAATAATTTCCAATTGGATTTGAAAATTTGTTTTCGAATCAAATTAAATTTTTATTTGGAATAGGAATTTAATTCATTTAGGAATAAATGAGTTTAATCTGATTTGATTTTTCTAAAGAGTTGGAAATATTATTTTAGATTATGAAGATCAATAACTAGAATAAAACGAAGCTTGATATTTTATGTATATAATTTGATTATGAGTGCATAAGTTGCATACTTTATTTATATGGTTGATATATATATATTGGATGCATGATAAATTGTATGTGTTTATATGTGTGACATTTTACATGTAATTTGTGTTTGATGAGATAAATGAAGTTAAATCCCTTGTTAAAATTTTAATTACACGTTAAGAACGTGATTGTTGCCTTCCATTATTACAAGAATAAACCAGAATTCTGTTTATTGTAGGCTTGTTGAGCAAACTTAAGGCTGCTTTAACCCGAACATGTTTAATCTTATGATAATGGGTTTTATTCATCTAAATTTGTGTGATTTGGATGTGCAAACTCATGATCATATAAATTTAGAGGCAAGGTAAGGAATAATATATAAGATATATTTTGGCAAGAGTTGTCACCTAATGAATCTAGGAGTCACATGAGATGTGATTGATAAAGTTATTATTTACCTAATTTAAGTATAGTTAGTTTGTTGAGCAAATTCAAGGTCAACTATATTTGAATGGGATCCTAGCCCACTAAAGAGATTCCGAGTAATAGTGAGGCCATTATTTCGAATAAAATAGTGGAAGTAACCAAATATGATTAAAGTCCTAATCTAATTTGATAGTCATGGCATATAATTGATTACTTGCTTTCTTACATTTATTATTTTAGGAGTGAAACTTACCTTGTTTAGTATAGTTGATGCTAAGTTAGTGAACCAAATTTCTACAGGTTATGATGGTATTAAAATTTTAAATCTTATACATTTGACGTATTAAATAGAATAGCAATTCATAAAAGGATAATACTTATATTTCATTAGATTACTAATGACTTTATGTGATATAGTCATACATATTAAATGAAATAATGATTTAAAAATTTGAAAAGTTCAAATTGTTTGAATCTAAGTAGAAATTAAGCACTGAGAATGCTGAAGCATTTCGATGAGATCGATTTGGTGAGTTTTAAATTTTGGTTTTCTATATGGAATGAGATTTGCTAGTAAATACCTTCATAATTAATTCATAAGAGTATGGATTTATGTAAGGAGTAAACTACAATATGAGATATTATACGATGCAACAATATTTCTTTTATAGCAATGCCTAGTATAATGACTTACCTTCTATAGTTCCAATTGAATCAATTAGCAAGATTTCATATTAGATATGAAACACTAAGTCTTTGAAAGACTCAAAGTTAATGATTAAAAAATGTGATGCTTGGTTAAAGCATACATTATCCATTAAGTTTAGAACTAAATTGGATAATAAAAGGTTATGAGTTATTCAAAAGATTGGATATAATCTTACAAATTCATTGAACAAATTGTTTGTTTCGATGTATACTTATAGGAGAATGGTTCTCAAGATAAGTAGTGGAAGTAAGAACGAGTTTGAAAGGTTCAAATCTCATAATATTACATCTAATTGGAGCTAATTCCTTTAATGATACGTTTGATGTATAGTTCAAAGGCTATGAGATATTGAAAGATTCACTTTCATGATGAATTCAAAGAGTTTGTTTTGGAGATGATTGTAAATCTATCACGTCTACAAGAAGGTTAGTAGGAGTATAGTTGTTCTCTTCAGTGGGAGTATGTGAAAAGCAATACACATATTGCTCACAGAGAACAACAGTTCTAACTTTCAATTGTTGAACACATAATTGTCCAAGAATAACTCTTGTTGGATATGAAAAGATAACAACTTAATTATGGGAATTAGATCTATAGAGATAGATTGGACGTTGTTAATTTATTCTAAGTCCAAGTACACAGATAATGTACTAAAGATGTTTAGTATTTAAGATATCAGATTCTTATGAAGTATTAAAGATATCGATTACTCTATATATGAGATGAAATTTAAGTTCAAGATGATAAAGATATAACTTTAGAAGTAAATCCTAATTAAGGTTTATTTACTTATGACAATATCATTTAGGATTGAAAAGGTTCCCATGTAGCAATGCTTATTAATTAAGCTATAATACATTTTTTATTTAATGTAAATGATTAATTGGATCAACAAGTTCTTTAGTGAACTTGATAGAGTTTCTTTGCATTGTTTAAGACATAAATGTATTGTAGAACATTAGAGTCATTGGGCATGCATAAGGAGCTAATGTCTCATCAAAGATCCAAGAATGCGTTTTAGGCAAATTCTCTTAATTATGATGATAATTAAGATGGGAGTTATAAGATTTAATCAAGTGCACACTATAGAGAATCTTGTAGAATTCT
This sequence comes from Erythroxylum longipes, assembly GCA_027563885.1. Taxonomy (NCBI): domain Eukaryota; kingdom Viridiplantae; phylum Streptophyta; class Magnoliopsida; order Malpighiales; family Erythroxylaceae; genus Erythroxylum; species Erythroxylum longipes. Next base: position 6,931,598 of record JAOQMS010000003.1, on the reverse strand, counting down.
CTCATTAAGCAACTGTTCTAGTAGCAGAATAATCATCATATAGTGATATGGTATGAAATACTTAAAAAATTGGCTTATTGCAAGTGGAAGATTGTTGGTTTATGCCCTACAGCCAATCGCTTTGGTTGTAGTTCAGTGACAAATTACTTAAAGGCATTATTTATCTTGTACATGTTTAGATGTATATGATAAAGTTCACGGAATAATTGTACATTGCAAATGAAATTATAATGAGATTATAATTATGAGATTCATATTGCATTTATGTATTATTCCTAGATGTTCCTAGTCATTGTTCTATTAAGATTGGACATTAATATAACGTAAAAAGACTAGCATACGTTTTGTTTTTCCTTATGAAGGAAGTAATTGATCTCATAGGTTAAAGTATAAAGATACTTAAACAAATGTGTGGGTACTTGTTAGAGAACAAGTTCACTGAACTAACCCAATATGAGAAATCTATTTGGAACATTACTTATATGTTTATGAAATTCTCATTGTGATGATTGTATAAGTGATCATTTGACTTGAGATCACCAAAGTTATCATGCATAGGGATTGCTACGTTTTGATACTATTTATGACTTATTGAATCATGGGTTGTTCAATCGGTAGTCATTAGATGTAGCATGAAATATATGGAGATAGTTGTGTGATCAAGTTATGATTCATCAACTTAAAGTAATTAGGGAGAATATTCTGTTGTTATTGATTAGTATTGATTCGGTAAATCCCTGGCCAAGGTGGAATGACGTTTTGTAAATAATTTACAAATATCATTAATTGAATCAATAGCTAATAGCAGAGAACTAATATGATTTAACAAAAAAATAGAGTAGACATTAATTTCATGCTCTATATCTAGTTGGAACATTGGTTTATGAAAAGATTGAATTATACGAAAAAATCATGCATAGAAAGGTTAGTCAAAACTACTTTGGCATTCCTAAATATTTGGGTGATTATGATGCATTGCTAGACGTCAATCTTGATATATGATTATAAATTGTTTAATTGGAGAATTAAAGATAAATTTAAAAAGGAAGTTTTAATTTATCTAATTCTAATTATGAATTAGAATTAAAATTTATAATCATTACTAACATATTTGAGAACCTAATAGGTCTCATATATAGAATGTGTTGAAGAGAGCAAACCTAATTTAATCAAGTTGGACTTGATTGTAAAGTTTGATAAACTTTATGATTAAATATGAGATATTTAATAAATAAGGATCAATATGAGATATTGAATCTTATATGGATATAATTGGTATTTAATTAGAATTATTTGTAATTTTAATTAAAGTTTAATTGAAATTAGAATTAATTAGAATTTGATTTCAATTGAATTACTAAAATATCCAAAGCTTATTATAAATAGGCTTAAGCTCTATGGAGCTAACACTTCTTGCTTAACTCACTCTATAAGACTTACTGAGTTCTGTCAACTCATTCTATGAATACTGTTATAGGCGAGACATTTGTGAAGCTACGGTGAATGAACAGATCGAGGGATACGCTAAGATAAAGATTAAGCTTCGGAATAAGATACGCATTAAGATTTTTGCTTTATTTCAATTTATATTAATTATTTTATATAATTAAAGCGATCTTGGTTTTGAGGAAATTAAAGATTGCGTAAAAGTTTTGTAATTATTCTGCTGTGGTCAAAATCAAATTCTGACCCGATTTTCCTTGATGAAGAAGATGTCTAATGATAGTTTTCATATTAAAATGTTTACTTATAAAAAAAATTCTGACTGTAATATGAATAGAAAAGAGCAAGTAATTGTAATGGGAGTGAAACAAATAGAAAATCAATGATCAAGATAGTGATATATATGGAGAAGAATAAAAATGTTAGACTTTAAAATTCATTTATAATTATGTTTTATTGTGAATTATGTTCTTAATGTATTTCTAATCAAAAGTATGCTTGACATTTTTACTGCGGAATTTGTTTTTTTTAATCCAATAGAAGCTAAATATCTTATAAACTTTTCAATACATATTATATTATTGTATTTAATAAAATTATTATAAAAATAATATTCCTATAATTTACGGTTTTGATTATAGAGAATATTACTTAATGATGTGTATATGTGTATTCTAAATGTTTGTGACTACACATGGAATCTAATCTTAGGGGAGGAGTCAACTGATTGGTAAATTTCTCCATGAATCTCGAAAGGGTTCAGAAGAATAATTGATAATATGCTAAATCTTAATATTCAGTTGTGATTATAATAGACGAACGACATTGTAACAAAATACCATTCAACAGGAGAAAAGGCGAAGCCACAAATGAGTCAACCTAGGGGAGGGCCAAGTTAAGGCCTGAGAAGATTTGCTTAGACGCGTATCTCCAGCATGTAGCTCGTAGAACACAATCGTTTGCCAGGCCATTCAATCAGAGTCTAATGGTTTAGAAACCTGAAAATGACAATTACACCTTCCTAGTTTGTTAACAATGACAAAGTTTTGGATAATCATTAATCAACACTGATGACTTAACCATTTTATTGATTTCCACGTCTCTTTTGGCTTTGGTTTTTCGGAGTGTTGTCGGTGGGACTTCGTCCACCGGGGGTAAAAGGGGTCATTGTCATATTTGACTTTCATTTTCTTCCTAAATTCATCTTCAACATTTGTGGCTTCAATGTCAAGAAGTTGCCGAAAGCATTTAAATTTTTATTTTTTTCGAATTTCAACTACTTAACTTAAATTTATTATTTAATTTATATCTATAAATTTATAAAATAATAATAATAATAATAATAATAATAATAATAATAATAATAATAATAATAATAATAATTTGAGTCAAATCTATTTAATTTAAATTCATGAATTTAGGGATATATACGTTTTATAACTAAAAAATTATTAGGTGTCTAATGAAGACACGTTTTTAAAAAATTCTTTTATTTTAGATTTAAACATCCTAGGTTTCCTGTAAGAATTTTATGTAGTCGTTATCAATGCCTTTGTTTAGGTCCCTAACGAGACTTAAAACATGGAAACCTGAAACAAAATCTTGCAGAATTAATACATAATTAATATAATTCGTCACTGGAGATATTTTTAGATGATAAAGGAGGATATCTTCTACTGATTTTATCTTTGATCAAACTTTTATAGTTTATACTTTCTCATCCGATTCTTTTATTTTGAATCAATTGCCTTGTTGAGGTAGATTTATGACTCATTAAGCATGTCGGTATGTCAACTAAAATATGTTATTCCTGTATTTGAAACTATAACAAGGAGGAAAAGATCCATTTTTGCATATTCAATATAATAAGAGGTAGCTCACACAAAGTGAGAATTCAGGACAGTTTCAACTCAAGCTCAAGCCTCCTAGTTTCGGTTTTATGCTTCAAACAAAACCTTGCCTATGTAAGGATACACCGAGCCATTAATATCAAGAAACCTACCGAATTGTTTATCCATCTTATACCTTTACCAAATCAAGTAATTCAGAAACCTATAGTTTATCCAGGAAAAAAAAAAGCCACTTGTTAGCAACATTAAACGGCCAGTTCCTTTTAATTAAGTAGATTTAAATGTGATTGGACAGACATAACACCGTAACGGGAGAGAACCGGCTGCTATACTTAACATAAAATAACTGCGGGTAAGTGAGTCTTACCTTATTACCGAACCCGTGAAGTACGCTGTTCTAAATTCTTGTTGGCCCCGTCAGTCCCACCATTTGACACGTAAGCACGCGCAAAGTACTTTCAAGTTTTTGTCAAAAAAAATAGGCAAAGTAAGGTTTTACACTGAAAGTGCAACTCCTCGATTTTTAGAATATAAACGCGTAGAATATCTAGAGATGGAGTTTCCTTATATAATACTGGTCAAAGATAGAGCTATAGGGTCTAGAGACAACGGCGTTAGAGATGCTATAAAATAAAGAGCTTGTATAGTTCAGAAGTTACTGTAAAAGAAAGCCGAAGACGAAAAGCCGGCTCATCCCATCTCCCTATTAAGACTTTCCTACATTCCCACCTACGGAAGTTTGTTTCTTTTTTTCATTTTCTTGACAAAAATTGTATATTTTTTGTTTATTTTATTTTTTGTATAAGGTTGTTGCCCATTGGTGTGTCATCAACTTGGATTCCTTAATTTTGTCCTTCGACTGATCAGATACAGAAGATAAGAGAAGAGATGCCTACCAGGAATATTTCTTTTGATGGGATTTTGTAAAAGGGCTTGTCTTTTCGAATTTGTTATTTTGATTCCGTGTTCATATATCTGGTAGCTTGAGGCGGATTGAAGATTTGGAAGAAGATTTGGGTTGAGTTTTTGGGAGATGGGTTGTTTTCCTTGTTTCGATTCCAGGGAAGAGGAAAAGCTGAATCCGGAAAAAGCATCGCATGATCGAAAGTTAGGCTCTCCTGTTGCCTCTCCTAACCTTTCAAAACTATCTTCTGGTTAGTATTGTTTACTGTTATCAATTACTGAATCTTTTCTTCAATTTTGTGTGGTCTCTGTTCTTACTGTGCCATTGCTTGATCTGATCTATCACTTCTAACTGCGTGCTGATTGCTACGAGTATATCGATCATGCTGGTTATTCTTTCTCTTTTTCTGTTTTCAATGATTGATTGAACTCTAAAATTTTAGAGGTATAGATTCAAATCTGTTCAACATAAAGCTGTTACGAGTGCTTATGTTTTGTGTGTTAATCTGATAACTGGGCTTGATCTGATTGGTGGATAGAAAGTTAAAGAGTCTGTGTTTCAATATCTTGACTCTACTCATAATTTTGTGAAACTACGCTTTTGCTAAATATGGCAATCAAAACCCCTATTTGTGCTTTATGAGTTTGGGGTTGAGATATCAACCTTTGTTTAATCTAGTTCATCCTTTTGCCTCAAAGATGCCAGTTTCTTATTGAACTTTAATCCCATTGGTCTTCCTTATATTGAATTCATTTCATTTTTCAACATAATACCCAGGTGCTGATAGGCTTAGATCAAGAAACAATGGGCAATCCAAGAGGGATTTACAGCTTCCGAAGGACGGCATGCCTGCAGCTAATATTGCAGCTCAAACATTTGCTTTCCGTGACCTTGCAACTGCAACAAAGAATTTCAGGCAGGAGTCTTTCTTAGGGGAAGGGGGATTTGGACGTGTATATAAAGGTCGCCTTGAGAGCACTGGTCAGGTGAGTCCTTCTGTCATTCTCCATCTTGTTATGAGTCTAAAATGCAAAACTTTTTAAGTTCCTTTCCTCATAAAGTTTTTCTCTAGTCTAGGAGAGATGAAAACATAAGATTCTGATTGGAAATTGTCCTACTCGTCTTTACATGTTGTGCATTTTAAGGGAAGGAATTGAAGTGAAATGCATTTGCCATTTAATTTGATGGTAACCTACTCTCTTATCCTCAGACAACCTGAAATGTTGGTGCTTAAGAGTATTATGTTCTGTTCTATTGCGATTAAGGGAGTATAAAAATTTAATGTTGTAATACAAACATCTCGAGAACCGGGTAACAAGTTGGTCAGGAACCCTAAATTGTGAGACTATCCTTCATTATCAACATAGCGTGATTGTAGATTGGCTTGTGAAGTTCTAGAATTCCGTAATGTAGAACCTGTAGAGATATTCTGATTGGCTAAGTGAATTTGTCGTAGGTCATTGTTACTGTCAGGCTCTGCTGATGTCTTTGAAAAATAGAGCAGATATTTTCACTGATTTAGCTTAGCTGGGGATGGTCATGGTTGCGGTAACTTTGGCTGCTTGACTTTTTTTGGTTTCTTTTCAGGTTGTTGCTGTTAAACAGTTGGATAGAAATGGCCTCCAGGGTAACAGGGAATTTCTTGTTGAGGTTCTTATGCTCAGTCTATTACATCATCCAAACCTTGTGAACCTTATTGGCTATTGTGCTGATGGGGAGCAGCGGCTTCTTGTGTATGAGTTTATGCCTTTGGGATCATTGGAAGATCACCTTCATGGTAAATATTGCTATCCTCTGTAACAATCATTTAATGTTATGCTACTTTGAGGCTTATTAGATAAGGAAACTATTCTATCATTTCTTAATCAAATAAGTTATATATTACCTTCTGCAGACCTTCCACCTGATAAGGAACCATTAGATTGGAACACAAGAATGAGGATTGCTGCAGGTGCAGCCAAAGGTTTGGAATACCTGCATGATAAAGCCAACCCTCCTGTTATTTACAGGGACTTCAAGTCATCCAATATATTACTTGACGAAGGATTTCATCCAAAGCTTTCTGATTTTGGACTGGCAAAGCTTGGACCCACTGGGGACAAGTCACATGTTTCTACCAGGGTTATGGGCACTTATGGCTATTGTGCTCCCGAGTATGCCATGACTGGACAACTCACTGTGAAATCTGACGTCTACAGTTTCGGTGTAGTGTTCTTAGAGCTTATTACAGGACGTAAAGCAGTTGATAGTAGTCGACCACATGCTGAGCAGAACCTTGTCACATGGGTAATGAAATTCTCCTTTCGGTAGTATTATCCATCTTCTCATCTTCCTGTAAGATAAACATGTTCTGCACTGAATTATTGGGGAATCATGACATTCTTTGTGACCTGCAGGCGCGACCATTATTCAACGACCGTAAGAAATTTCCAACATTAGCAGACCAGCGACTACAGGGACGTTATCCAATGAGGGGACTGTACCAGGCTCTAGCTGTGGCATCCATGTGCATTCAGGAGCAGGCGGCGGCTCGTCCACTAATCGGAGATGTTGTCACTGCTCTCTCTTATTTGGCAAACCAGGTTTACGAACCTAACTCAGGGCATAACCACAGAGCTTCTGGAAATAGAGATGAGAGAGGTGGAAAGTTATTGAAGAACGAAGAAGGGGTAGGTTCAGGACGGAGTTGGGACTTGGATGGTTCGGAGAAGGAGTCTCGGAAGGAAACTGCAAGGATGTTAAATAGGGATTTGGAAAGAGAACGAGCTGTGGCAGAGGCCAAGATGTGGGGAGAGAATTGGCGAGAAAAGAGAAGACAAAGTGCTCAAGAAAGTTTTGATGGCAACAATCGCTAGTCTCACAAGCTATCGTTCTTGACACCAATGTTCCTGCTTTTATCTACCTGGTCCTGGTGATGGCTTGAAACACTGCAGAGATGGTGAAACAGAATATTGTTCAAGGAAATTGGTGTCGATATGTTCTTAGTCTTCTTTTAACCTTTATGCTCAGTTTTCTTTTTGTTCCAAGCATAGAACAAGAAGTTGAGGGGGAACGACTTCTGCGATCGAGGAAAGGATAATTTGAGAATGTACATTATCAGCTAGGAGAGCCAGAACAAGAACAAGATGTATTCAACAAATTTTGAGACAGAAAAAACGCATCTGACTCATGTTGTGCATGCTCTTGTTTGTTCCTCCTGTTTCGCTTTTGTTAAAAATGAAAAAAAAAGAACAACAAAACAAAACATTGCAGTCTGTAATTTGTAGTTTTCCTCTGCATCACTCCTTACCTACTAATTGATGCAATTTTGTTGACAAGTACTTATACTTCTGCTTCCTTGCTGTCCACTTGATGTTTGCAGTTTTTCTACCCCATTTGGTTTTATGCATATATAAAGCTCTAATTACCTTAAAAATAAGGATAAATTGTATTTTATTCATAATTTTGTTTAATTTTATAATGAATTAAAAATATAAAAAATATCAATCAAATATAAAAAATTTTAATACCTTATGAAATAAAGTCTGAAAACTAATTTCATCAGACTCTATCATTAGTTTTGCATACTTAAAGCACCTTTTATACACGTAAAACATTTAATAAGTAAATTAATATATTTTTAATTAAAAACAAAAAATAAAGAAGTTAAAAATAAAAATTATTTATTATTAAAGTAATTTTAAATTATTAAATATTTTGTTACTAAAATTTTACGTTTCAGTGATGTGAATAAATCTAGTATGCGTTAAATGTTAACAAAACTAAATGTCTGAAATTTGAATAATTTTTTTATACTTAAAATATAATTTAACCTCGTAAGAGCGCTGGATAAATTGTTAAATGGATCTACAAAAATAACAATAAGAATTGATGATAATTATATTTATAATAAATTAAAAATGGGATCTACAAAAATAACAATAAGAATTGATGAAAAATTTTTAATTTACAAAAATAACAATAAGAATTGATGAAAAAAATTTAATTTATAATTGATGAAAATTTTTTAATTTATAATGCTTATAAATTAAAATTTTTTCATCAATTCTTATTGTTATTTTTGTAGATCCATTTAACAATTTACCCAGTGCTCTTACGAGGTTAAATTATATTTTAAGTATAATTTTTCATGGTAATAACGGTAGAATCTGGGTAAATTGTTAACGAAATCTGAAGTACGAGCAGTCCACATGATTTGGAAGGTACCGTACGGGAGAAAAAGAAAGGACAGTAAAGCACGGTGGAGACTGGAGAGGGACTCGTAGCCTTGTAATGCCAGGTTTGCCAGCTTATCAACTCGTCAGGGTTTAGACTGACCTGTGTTATTACTTTCCCTGACGTGACACTATATATATATGAATACAACTATAAGATGCTGAAGATCATCTTTCAGATGTCAAACGTATCAATTAAGAAAAGAGACCGATCAAACTTAACAGCTAAACTTTGACATTTACCATGAAGACACAGAGCATACAGCTGAAGTATACGCTAAAGAGCTGTAAAGTGTAAATGAAAGGTGTTCTCCAGAATTTCAGGAATGACACTGACATCACACAAATCAGACTTCGTCTCCATTTGATTGCAGACCCTCTTGAGCGTCCATGGCTTTCTCTTGTTTTCTGGGCTCCGCTTGTTCAAGCTCTTTAGCAACTTCGTCCACTTCGGACTTAGCCTCCACTGGGTACACTTCAGATGCTCCTAATGTGCCTAGTATCACGATAGTCTTCAAGTTCTCTGGTAACTTTTGGTCTTCCATAACTTCGCTTGCATTCCTGTAGACTGCATATAGCATCATCTGAACTAATCCCAAGAGGAATCCCACTATGTTTGGTAGCTAACAATTCCAACAAGAAACAAAAAAGTTAAAAGATTTAGTCGTTGCAACTTGTCTTAAATAGGTAAAGTTTTTAACTTGTTGAAGGAAATCGAAATTGCTTACTGCAACACAGAAATCCTTTGCAAATAGGCCATAGAAAAACCACATAATTGCTGTCAAGGTGAGGAAGAATGATAAAGGAAACGGCATGAACTCTACACTTCTGGTCCGAATAACTTGTGCCTGAAAAATAAATAAAAAACCACGAAGCTTAATGAATAAAACTGGCATTGAAGTTGCATACGAGACAAGGGTGTTTAGTGTTTAATCTAATATTCACCACAATACTCAAGGGTGAAGCGAAGACGCTAACATTAACAGCGACATTAATCCAACCAAGAACCTTGGCACGAACTGAATTTTCCACCAAAAATTCTGTAATAAGTAGGATTAAAGAGAACAATCCCATGTTCATAGTAGCAAACACTTTGATGGTTGAGATCTGCATGCATAATACATTTAATTAAAAAGTTAAGTCAGCATTTAATATTGTTATAGAAAGCAATAAGAAATATGTTTTTAAAGTGGTAATACTCTGTTCTTCCTCGATGCGTAAGCAATATACAAGCTAATATATATGGTCTCTATGACACATCCAAAAGAGTTGATGGTGATAAGAAGAAATGCGTCCTTTTTGAGCATTGCATAGTAGAACCAAAGCATGGAGCTGAACAACGCCACAAGATAAGGCAGAGATTTGAAGCCTTCGGTTGATCTTTTTCTGTAAATTCTCCAAAATGTTGGCCTGCAGATAAAAATAACAAATTATCAGTTTCTTTTGCCATTTCTGCACTTGATAGAAAATCTTGGAAGTAATACAACAATCAAATAACACTTACATTGGGGCCAAGTATACCATCATTGACACTATGTTACCTGTCAATAAGTAAAAAGGAACATAGTATTTATTTTATTAAAGTAAAAGGATAACTTTCTGGGAATTCATAAAACAACATGCATGATGGAGTAACTATTTGTTTTGCTAGGAATATTCAGGCAAATTAATATGTGCTGCAAGCTTTGCCCCTGATCACGATTTGGCAACAAGTTTACTGTAATTTGCATTGGCTACTGATAATCTAAAGGAGTAATGATTTCTTATACTATGTCAAGCAAAAAACTGAACCTTTTCTCCATCTTGTAACAAAAAGTTGGGCTGATGATGAGATTCAAAAATAGTGGAGATGGATTCTTTAGAAATGAGAATTATGGGCAACGCATGTTGGGTAATGGATGGCTTTGCAGTGCAATAACCATTCTTAGTTCCTAAAAAGACCTGACAATGGTATAGTTGGGCACAAAAATGTTAACAATATCTACCTAGAACGCCAAAGGCAAAAGCCAGTGGATGGTGGGAGCTCATTATCGCCATCTCCAGAAAACTTAAAAAAAAAAGAAAAACTCTCTGTATAATGATGTGTTTGATGGATGTCTGAAAGAACAGAAGAAGCAGGAGACCCTCTAAGGGAGCTCTAGCTCTCTGCCTTTAGAGATTAACAAGCAACCGAGCCACCACAAATCTCATGCAGAGAAGTGAAGAGTATGATGGTAGGTTGACACAAGGGCTTTATATACACTTTTTTATAATTAAGACAACAAAATAGTAAGAATTTTGCAAAGGTAGAGGGAGTGTGCGTATTGAACTCATTCTTTGTTGCATGACAAGTGCAGTATTAGTAGGAAACGTAGCATAGTATCATCACATCTGCGATTCCACCAGCAACCTCCACTCTCCCCCGCCTCGCGTGCCTTCAATTTCCACGCTACATATATGTAAATGAAAATGCTTTCACATTTCACTCCTTAAATTGTTTATTACTTGCTAATTATTCTGTACCTTCGGTTTGTATATGTTCTACTTTTTGTTCTAACAACATATGAATTAGTTAGATACAAAATGAATTGAAAGTCAAAAATTAGTATTTAACTAAAGGGCAATACTCTATTTACTACTACGTTTAGAAACAAATTTCTTCCAAATAAAAATATATGAATATATCTCTAGTTTCGATAAAAAAAATCAACGATAAATATTTAATTCAAATTTCTAAGATATAGGCTAAGGTTGATTTAGCTACTCAGCATAAATTATTTTTGATAAATTAGTTAAGAGAAATATTTTTAAAATTAGAAAAGATTTAATATAATTAATTTAAGTATTACTAAATTTTCAAACATTGTGCTTTAGCAAGATTTCTATTAGTTAATGTTTTTGTTTTCCACAAATTTTAGATTTTAAGATGTATCTGCACTCAAAATTTGACTCCATCCTTACTTCAAGATCATAAATTTTGCATTTTAATTAGATCTAATATAGAACAAGCAGTTGTATTAATTATGGAACAAACTACACATCCTTGTCTAATAATATTAGCTAATTTAAGACGGCGAAGGAGTGTGACGCGCTAAGAGGGAGCTTGAGGAGGAGGAATGGAGATGGAACTGGGTTTACTTACGTTACAATTACATGGTGACAATAGGTGTCTGAACAAGAAGCTTTATAATTCACGTGACTTCTCCAAAATCAAAATGAAAGTAACTTTTAGCCGTTTCTCCTCTTTTTCTCTTTTTTTTTTGGCGTCACCACCTTCACTGATCTGTTCGTTCGTTGTATAAAATGAATATGGTTTCTGTTTGATTGTGTTGCGTGGTCATCCCTTGAAACAGCGCCACACAAACCCCTCCTTCCTTCTTCCGATGCCCTTTTACATGATTTTTTCAGCTGTAATCATTACTTTATTCCTGGTGTGCCAACTACACATGCTCAAGAGTCGTATGTAGTTGAGTAATGGCGTGATTGTATCATGTTCTAAATGTTGTAACATTGAATGAAGTATTTGTTCAAATGATTGATTGAATCAAGTGTTCGTTCAAATGATTGAATCATTTATTACGTTAATTTCCCAACTCCGAAAATGTTTGTTTGGAGTGGGAAATAGCATTTCAAATTCGCTGTTTTGCTTACTCTATTACAACTTTGTTTTATTAAATCTTTACAAAAATTTATAGATGAGATTTAATAGAACATGATAAGAATACCATAACTAGCACGGAAGATCTGATCCCGAAAAAGAGTTATCAATTCTAGTATATCAAAAATTCGTAAGTTTTATTATATGGATTTTTTAAAGCTTAAATTTGTTAAATGTTTTCCCGTTATAAACAAAGATTTGACTAAAATGTGGCCTGATGTCCTTTTACTCACATATGTTGTAAAATTTTCACAAACAAATGCACCAAGTTTAAACAGAAATTTCAGTCCAATCTTTTGAGTCATTTTATTATTGAAAAATGTTAATAAAAATTTAAACGGACCGGACACGTCTTAACCTTTGATATGACAAAACATATAAGTCTTATTACAAGACAAATGAGTATATATTATGATGCTGTTATTCTCTTTTGCTAGGTATAGTTGTTTGTGTCTTGGTTCGGGATTACGGGAATAGGGAATTGTATAGGTGTGTGGAGGAGAATGTGAGGTGGGAGACCCTGGAGCTTGACAGCTTTGGCTTGGTGTAGTTAAGAGATAACAAAGAGTCCTGAAGATAGGTTTCCGTATACATAATTTTGCATGAAAGGGCCTGGTTTTAGGTGCACACATGGCTGATTTTCTGATGCCATCACCCCAATCCTCCAATTTCCAGGCTTTCATATTCCCATTTCGAGCCTACTGATGTTGTGCTTCACCACCCACTTGTTTGTTGTGTTGCTAATTTCGCCATTTTTTTTGTTCTGCTTAGACTTCCCTCATTTTATCACTTCCATAAAACAACTCGACCACCTGAATTGTATGCGTAATATTAACATCATGGTTTTGGATTTTACCCCTCGACTGAAATTGACAACCGTAATCATGATTCGATATTATAATTTAGAGTTAATTATTAGAAAATTTTGGAATTTCATGAGAGAATTTATACACAAATTTCATTCTAATTAAAATTTTATCAATTATTAAAAATCATTAAGTATAATATTACAACATGAAAATTGTACACTAACGTTCTTTAGATTTAACGCGACATGTGGACTAATATACGGTCATGTCAGGTGAGCTTGTTGTTTCTATGTTACGATGGAGTAACTAGTAAATAATTATGTGAGGTGTAATCGTTTCTTGTATGTGTTTTAATGTGTGTATAACACTTTCAATATATTAGGGGACGTTAGTGTGCGGTCTTAATGTCGTGTTATAATTTATAATTTTTAATAAGTGATGAATTCTTTAATCAAAATATAAAGTTGGTGTTAAAATTAAGTCTTTCATGTTGTTCATATATTTTTCAGTAATCAGACTTTAATTTATTATAATTTTGTGATAAGAATGATTTTTATTGAAGCCAGGTGTCATGATTGTCACAATAATGGTGTGATGGATTGGTTTCCGCATTAACTTGATAGACATTCTTTTTCTTTGGACTTGAAAGAAGTGTATTAGCTAGGTAGGTTAGACATACAGCTGAACAATTAGAGGGTTTAATAATTTAATTATACACTTGGATCGATTTGTTTGGCATGTGTTCTTGAAATGATTGATTGTTTTCTTTAGAAGAGTAAGTATCAATTAATATGCAACATAAAAACAGTTAGGCTAGAGGCATTGAAACGTTAGGTGATCAATTAATACTTCTAATTACAGGTCAATGACAAAAGCTTAGCGAATTGGTGAGTGTGTCCGAGACTCCAATCTCTTCCTTTTATTAGCTTAATTGCCAATGCTGTCACCCTCCACCTTATCATTATTGAAAAGCCTATAACGTGAAGATTTACCCTTTTTTTTTTAATGGAATGTGGGAAACTTAAGCTTATATTGTGCAAGAAATAATTCTCCATGTGAACGACTATGTCCTTCAAACTCTATTTTTCTCTTGACTTGCAATTAGAAAATTACTTGTAACGACCTGGGAAATGCATAGATTTATACGTGCAAGATTTCTCGCTCAGTTCATCTGTATTCATATTAACTTCCAAATACACTCCTACGTCGATAACAAAGTACTATTGTTTCCTTTAAATCGTATAGATTTTCGAGAGAGAGAGTAATTAATAATGCATCATAGACTTAACGGCAGTACATATCCAATTCCATAGACTTCCGTACGGAACTCTCTAGATCAGGATTAGCTTCACTGATTATCTTTGGTGTCGAAAAACATTGTAGTTGTTAGGTTGCACGCAATCTTATCTCTATTGGGCAATGTTAGGTGCGAAACAATTAAAGCCATGTTATAACTTCAGCATGTCATAATTACGGTTTTAAAAAAAAAAACTGATTAGTATACACTGACTGTCAGAAAAGAAATTGTTATTAACATGATAATACTTGCATAGAGTTAGAACTTGTTTAGTTCCACTTTAATTTAATTTTTTTGTTATTGTTATTGTTTTCCATTTTTCTAAAAAAAATCAAAAACTTATTTAATTGTTAAAGTCGATATAGTTATATTTTTATCACTGATAATAATTACATATTAAATAAAACTTAAAGATAAATTAGTTTTAATTAAATAAATTTATTTAATTAGTTTTAATTAAATAAATTTATTTTAATCTCTTATATAATAGTTATTAATAAATTATTAATAAAATTTATTTTATTAAAATAAATAATCTAAAAATCAACCTTTTATTTATAAATTAAAATTTTATTTTAAATTTATATATTTTAAAATTTAAATATAGTTAACTTTAATTACAAAAATTTAAAAGTTATTAAACAAAATTAAATTATCCATAATTCTTGTAAATAATTAAATTTAATTAATTAAATATATAATATTAAATTAAAATATCCATAATTCTTATTAATAATTAATATATTAAATAATATATACTTAATTGATAGTAAATCATATTATTAAAAAGCAAAAACAGAAAACAAAAACTACATTTATGTTTTTTATAAATTTTAAAAACCAGAAGAAATCAAAACAAAAAACAAAATCAAAAACTCAAACAAATTTTTTTTTGTTAAATTTAAAAATAAAATCTAAAAAATACAAATAAAAATAAAAACAAGCAGAAGTTGGATGTTCTAATAATGTAAGTAGATTTCGGTGGTAGCTATGTGTTAGACCCCTAAGTCCAGAATGCGGGTTTGTGCGAGTGTTGGCGAGCCTTGACCAATGCTTAGCACGTAAGTCGGCAAGAGGAAGGCGTGTTGACGAGGGAACAAGGCGAAGTCTTACGAGTTGGCGAACTAAGTCATGCGAGATTTGAGTGTGCGCGAAGGCACTTGACTTCGACGAAGCAGGTCGGAGGTATGTAAAACGTGTGAGGTTTTATACTAACTCAGTTTATGACTTGTACTTAGTCATGGAGCGACGAGACTGCACCATGAAGTGAACTGGATCATGGAAGATGGACTTGTCCATGGACGTGCATTAACAGACCTATGTGCGGATAGGCCTTGGTGAACACATCAGCAGTGACGTGGCAACTGTAGATGATGTGGCACATGATGACGTGGCGGATAAGATCGCAGTGGATGAACATCAACTTTAAGAGATAAAGATCATC
>JAOQMS010000003.1:6868855-6883402 GCA_027563885.1 Erythroxylum longipes | reverse complement strand
ACTTTACCCTTGGTTCTTAAGCTATATTCCGAAAATGCCCTTAATTTCTTCTCATGCATTATTTCCATAAGCTATCATGCTTAAGTTAATGGAAAAATTTTCAGGGGGCCGACATGTTAAGTATGTAAAAATTGTTTTCCATTTTTTTAGATAAGAAAAAATATGTGCTAATATAAAGAAATGCCCTTTTTTCATGAATAAAGTAGTTTTTCTTAGATTCATTATAAGTGCGAAAGGGATTGAGGTGGATGAGGAGAAGGTTTATGTTCTCCAAGAGTGGCATAAACCTAAACCTATAAGTGATGTGAGAAGTTTCCATGATTTAGCTAGCTTTTATAAGAGGTTAATGAATGATTTTAGTACACCCACTATAACGTTCACTAAAGTTTTTAAGAAGTTTATTAGTTTTAAGTTAAGTGATGAATAAGAGCACGCTTTTAATTTGATAAAAGAAATGTCATATTCTTCTCCTTTACTAGCTTTGCGTAACTTTTCTAGAATGTTTAAGATTGAGCGTGATGTATTAGGAATAGGTAGTAGTACTATTTTGATGTCAGAAAACCAACTAATTTCCTACTATAGTATGAAACTCAATAGAGCTAAACTACCTAACTTATGACAAGAAGTCTGAAGGCATAGGAAGATAAAGTGATAGTCATGTAAGAAGCTAAGTATCTGATAATGCTATGATTAGAGGAACTTTTTAGATCTCTCCTCATATGTAAAATGAAGCTCCAAAAGGCATAAGAAGAGCTGAAGAAAAAAATGGCATTTAAAGCCTCAAAAGAAGAATAAAATGAAGAGGAAAAGTCATCAACTAGTAAAACCAAATAAGAAGACATTCAACTACTCAGTAGAAAATTCAAAAAGTTCTTGAATAAGAACTCTAAAAGAAAGGACTTTGGTGAAGGTAAAAGTGATTACAAACATAAATAATCTAATATTACTTGCTTTATATGTATAAAAATGGGTCATATAAAGTCACAATGTCCTCGAATCAAAGATAATAAGAAGTATGAGAGAAACTATAACGAGGACAAGAAGGATAAGAAGAAAGCACTTAAAGAATTAACTTGGAACAACACAAGCGAATCCAAAAGTAAGCATTCGGAAGAATAGATAGCTTACATGTTCTTTACTAGTATGGAAAATGATGAGGTAACTTCTAACCCTAATTCTTGTAATGATACTGATGATGACATGAGATATGATGAATTAGTTGAAGGTATAGAAATCATGAGTAAGAAAAAGAAGGAATTATCTTTAAAAATCAAGAAAGTTAAAAAAAACTTGGATGCATGCATAAATGAGAATGAAAAGATGAAAAGTGAATTACATAGCATTAAAGTATCCAAAAATGTGATTATTGATGACAATCATGACAGATGCATGAAGTTGTGAGAATAAAACATTGAAAAGAAAATTGATGCTCTCAAGCATTCCTTATTTAAATTTACAAAGGGAAGTAAAAAAATTGAAAACATGTCATGAGCCTAACAGAACTCAAATGATAGGTATGGAATTAGATATAAATACAGAAGTTTTTCTAACACTAAAACTACCTTTTTCAAAGGAAAACATTTACATAGTCAAGAATCATTGCCTAGAACGACAAATGAGTATGGAGCATCTACATCCAAACATACACATGCACATAACACACTAAGACCCAACTTAAAAGAAAACATCATGCTTTCATATATGGCTCACAACCTAGGCATAGAGTTCAATACTCTCAAGGCATAATTTTTATGATAACATATAAACTCATTTGCACCCCTATACAAGCACATCTAATGTCCAAAAAAAAACTTATTGATTATGTATACACATATAGAATTTCAAGTAATGCATTTATGTATCATCTTATTCATATAATATGGTATCTCATTTTTGTAGTGAGTTTGGACCTATTGATAAAATTTTCTTTATCAAATGAAAAATGTTAAGCAAATCTTTGAAAGTGTAGGTTAAAAAGAAGAAGGAACCAAGTTTTTTTAAGTTCCTAAAACACATTGATTACGTTGATTTATAAAGTTATGGTATATATTAGAGACTGTAGTATTATTAAAGAGTCTATACATTTATCTTGATGAATATAACCTTCTTGTCTATAAGAAAGTCTTGAAGATCTCATTGTAGGATATGGAGAACTTAACCCTTAAAATTAACCATTAAGACTTCTCAAATTGTTGAACCAAATGAGAAAGTTGGCGAGCCACTAATGGATTAAGAATTCAAGAAGAATCTCAATTAAAATCTCTTATTAAGTAATGTTCAACATAAAGTAATTTTTAGTTCATAATTTAAAAATATATGATTACTTGCGTTTATGTGTCTATTTGAGTATAAATCCTTAATGATGATTATTTGGATTTGAATTATATGTTTCTAAAAGTGTGAAACTTAGTACCTAGAATTAGAGACTATATACAAAATAGGTCATTAAGTTATAATTTATAGCAATTGGGTTATTATTTCTATAAACTTTTAAATAAGGATAAATCTTGTTTAATTAAAGGAAAATTAGTTTTGGTTGCTAGGAATTTTTTAAGGCTCTTTATATGATTCAATTATTTGATTAATATTTAGTTGGTTGATATATACTTTAATAGTATTTTGTTGAAGTTTTGATGTTCTAATTCGAGTTTTAGAAATGGTTCCTTAAACTTTTTGGTTAACTAGTTGACCAATATTTTAGTGAGATCAACTAGTATCTTTAAAATTTACCTCTTTTTTCACTTATTAGTGAGTTTGTTGCTTTTCTTTTTGATGATTTCGAAAAAGGGAAGAAAGTTTGGTGATATTCCATTTAGGACGAGTGATGAAATTTAAGGGGAGTGATTCTTTTATCATTTTTTGTATTTCTTGCACTTTATATAATATGCTTGAGTAAACGATATTTTTTATTTTGAATATCTCTTGTGTTTTGATATTGAATTATACTTTTCATATTGAATAGGTTTTATATATGAATTGAGGGAGAACTAATCACTACCTTAATATTTATTCATGTACTTAACTTTAATGTTGTTATTCTCTAATATTACAAGTGTTTTGTTATCATCAAAAAGTGAAAGATTATTGAACCAAGGAAGGTTCTAATTGATATTTGATGATAAAAAAACATAGTTGCTCCTAATGTGTTTATCATTTTCATGAAAAGTAATATTAGAACAAAAAGAAGCCATAAACTTAAAAGGATAGTGTATGAAGTTGATGCAGAGAAGTTAAAGTTTACAATCGATAAAATGAAGAATCAAAACAAGAATAAAAGAAGATCAAGGCTCATCAATTTCATTTCATATTTTGTATTATTATTTGCAAGCTCACTTTATTAATTTGATGATACAAAAGGCTCACCATGCATAATCATCTTATCTTACTTCATTTAATAAGTTTTAACATTCATTAAGATGCATTGAAGCTTTTGATTTTAATATAAAAGCCTCTTGATCTTTTAAATAATCTTTGGATAACATTTTGAGAAATGCTTTAATCATATTTTGATTAATCAAATTGGTTTTGAACATTTGAAATTGTTAAAGTCATGTTTTTGGGTTGATTGGTCAACCTGTATAAGTTAGTGGTTAACCAATATAGGTTAAAATTATTAAATTTTAAAGTATTGACAGTTTTTTGTAACATTAGTTGATGCATAATATAGGTTATTAGTTTATGCATTGGTTGACCAATCTATCATATTGGATGATCAGTATAGGTTAATGGTCAACTAGTGTCTAACGACTAGTGAATCTAGTGTTGTAAATGCATATTGGTCGATCAGTGCACCATATATAGTCATTCTAGTCACTAGTTCTTGGCTTCAACTTGTTTGGGTCCCAAAACCCTATAAATAGGTGTTTTCTTATTATTTTTAGCATCAGAAAGGTTTTGTGTGTTGTATACACACATTTCAGAGAGTTTTTCAATCATTTAAGCATCATTATGTCATATTTATGTAAGTGAACCATTTTGGAGTTATCAAGTGAATTAGTGATATTTTTTTAGTTGTAATACTTTGTTGAGGTACTGAATATTGTACTTGGGGGTGATCTAAGTGGTATTAAAGTTCCTCTTCACCTTGGAAGAAGCTTGTAAGAAGGGTCGAGAAATATTGTACAAAGGTTATTCTTGAACTTGAAAGAAGAATTATAGTGTAATTCTAATAAGAGTCTTAAAATATTAAACCAATATAAATCGATTTAAATTCTCTCCTCCCTATCCTTTCTAAATTATTGATTATTTGTTTTATTAATTTATATTTAGTAATCTTCTCATACTCATTTATATTAATTATTGTTAATTGATTATATTCACCCCTCTCTTTTTGGGTGCCATTAAAGACTAACACGTGATATAGATAATTATACGAATCTTATTAATGTAGATAATGATATAACAAAAAAAGGAAGGTTGAGATGTTTTTCAAAGATAACAATAAGGATGAAAGAAAAGGAATCCTCTGTTGAGGTTGGGAATAAGATAAACTAATAGAGAGTCACACCTTACTCTCAAAAGGTGATGACATGATCATTGAAGGTAAATTTAAGGAGTCAAGATCTATATCAAAGAGAATGCCATAAGTGAAGGGTCGCAAAAAATGACCTAACTATAACTTACCTTATAAAAGGATAAAAGTATCCAAAAATCGGCTAGCTCCACTAAGATGTTATAGCTATGACCCTACCAATTACCAACTCCATAGTTAAAAGGATATTGATAAAAACGAGAAGCATTGTAGATACCTTATTTTACAATTCCTCCAAATAGATGAGCATTCCAATGAATAAGCTAAGACTTTTCAATTAACCTTTACTTGGTTTTAGATTGAACAAATACATAGGGAAAGAAGATTTCCTTGCCAATGACATTCAAAATATGATCAAGGAAAACAATAAGTACGATAAAGTTCTATATAATAAAAAGGTTAATATATATAATGCCATAACTAGTAGGTTATCCATATGCACAACATCGTTAATTTTATCACCCTAACAACTTATAATGAATTTCTTAAACCTAAATGGAGTAGATGAAGTCTATATGGAATAAAGAATAACAATGATAATATAAGCCTTAAAATAAATGAAAATCAATTATGCCACAAAGGTAAAAGAATTTGAGAGATCCACTAAAAGAAACTTTGGGTAAATTAGAAGAGGAAAAGATCATGTTATAGTAGGAAAACCTACAAAATCTAAGACATTTAATATTTATGCAAGGATGGAAGAAACTGGAAAATAAAAGTTTAGGAAATTCTTTCTCTAACATCTAGACATTTTTTCGTAGATTGTAAATGATATGATTTGGGAAAGTAGGGAGCTAATATCTTATAAGTTAAATACTGACCCCATATTCAATCCAATAAAACAAAAGAATAGAAATTTCATAATAAAAAGACAACTAGCCATAGAAGAGGAAATGACCAAACTCTTAGATACATGCTTCATTAGAAGAGTATATTACACTGAATGATATGTAAATGTGGTCATAGTTAAAAAGATCAATAGGAAGTGGAGGATATGTATCAACTTTTCTGACCTAAACAAAGCATACCATAAAGATAGTTATCCTTTACCAAAAATAGATCATTTGGTGGATGTAACTTCATGCCACCATACCTCAGGTTTTATACACATCTACTCAATGTATAATTAGATAAATAAGGTAGATGAAGAAAAGACATCCTTTATTACATACAAAGGTATTTATTAATATAAGAACATGCCTCTTGTTTTATTTAGAAGGTATCTTAAATCACTTTTCTATACTTAAAGATGTCCCGATGTTAACTAAATCTTATGGATATTAATGAATTTCACTAGAAACATCCTACTTTCCCTTCCAATTTGTCCTTAAATGTTCTAGATTGTTATTCTTTCACGTCCTATGGTTTATTTCGTATAAAAATGATTATTAATTAAAATTAATTTTCAAGATAATGGTTGACCAATAATTATTAATGCCTAACACTAAACTCATTATAGAGAAAAATGGTCGATTAGTAAGCCCGAATCAGACCTAAGTGTTTTTTTTATGAATCGTAGATAATTCTATTAAATTTTTATATCCTCTGAATCACTTCAAACAAATAATTTTATCCAAATTTATGCTCAAAATATTAAATAGTGCATAATAGTCATAAAAAACTAAAATAACGTGCTTTTTCACCAAAATTTTCCTTCTTCGTTAAGTTCTATCACTATAATTAATTTATCCCATAGTTTTTAAGAATCCAATATCAACTTATAACTTAAATATCCAATAATAAGAAATGTTCTTAAGGTGTTAAATTCCATCAAATCATAAAGTCAAAATCTCAAAATTTTAGGATTTCACACAAGTGCTTCATAAACTAGACAAATCAAGAAAACATAGGAAATAACTAATCAAGTTAAAAGAGTTCAACATCAAATGCATCTTAAGAATTTCCTTAAAATTACAAGTTATAGTAAATTTCGTACTTAAAATGTCGACACCCCTAAAAGAGAATAATGAACTACCTAACAACCTTGAACCTTAATAATAAACTCACCATATAGGGTATATACATAAATGACACAAATGGAAGAAATGGGTAGTGAGGCAAACATATATTTAGAAGAGTCAAGGGGATAAACATATAATCTATAATGTGACACTAGTTCAAAATGTCAAATAATGAGGCATAATTAAAAAAACTTTTTTTTTTTTGTTAGAGATGGCCACTGAACTTAAAATCAGGCATATAATTGTCAAGTAACATGTATGAGATAAAAGAAGACAACAACTTGTTGTCAACCAACTTCACAACATATATAAGGTAGCAAAGTACAACAGAATGAGTGAGAACATGCATACATATGTTGAGGCCATATCTAGGCCAAAAAACTATAAGATTGGTCATCTATCAAAAATAGTTGCCAATAATGGTGCTATCGTTTAATGAATATTTTATAGGGAGAAAGCAAAGCCAATAACATTATAGGTCAACTAGGTAGCTACTATAGAATAAAATGAAGTAGACTGGACATATACAATCCATAAGTACTTCTAAGATGGAAAGATATTAGGTGATAAAAATGAGGTAGAAAATCTCATTATCAAAGCCTTGAGGTATTCAATTATAGATTGGTAGTTATACCGAAGGTCATTCACCCTATTGCATATAATATACATCCCTAAAGTTTAAATATAATATGTCCTTACAAAGATTATTCATGAAGGGGTATGCAGGGCTCATTAAGGAGGATCATCCTTAGCTCATATGATCTTACGACATTCTTTCCTAAAAATTGCAAAGATGACTAACAATTTGCTAAAAAAAAGCTATAAAGTGTCAAAGGTATTCAAACTCGCATCACTCATCTTTCGTTGAATACACTACGATATCAATCACCATCCCTTTTGGTCAATGAGGAATGGACATCCTCATAGATATTTTAAATTATGTATAGTTATGCTAGTATTGAAATTGACAATTGTACTTATGATATATATTGAGGGCTAGCCTTGAACAAGACTTGTAGTAATTACTCTTCACTGGTAGCAAAAGAAGAGAATTGTAGGGGTTCCTCTCTATTGTGACAAAAAAGATGCATGTATGGAAGGTTTCTCTTCATCTATTAAAGGAAGGAAATATAGAGTTCTCAAAGAGAACTTCTTGAGTGGATGTTAGCCAAGAGTTATTTGGTTGAACTATTATAAATCAAATTTGTCTCTCCTTCTTTATTTACTTTTATTATTATTGTATTTGTTATGAAAATTTTGTCATATGAATTTATCATAATCATTAAAATAGTCAATTCATCTAAAGTCAGGAAAAAATTGAAAACATATAATTCGTCCCCCTCTCACCTGTCATCTGGTCAAGAGCAATCGTTTTTTTTTTTTTAAATATTTGGCAGTTTTAACATTACAAATAAGTGGAGATGTTCGAATATTATATTAGTTTCAAATTTCAAAAGAAATTCTCTAGTTATAATATGATATAACTTCAAGTTTATGATTTCTTCCTTTTTAATTAAATTTTAAAGTTTCTCTAAATTGAAATGTAATTGAATTGTAATGTTATACAATTACAACAATAGTTTTATTTTTTCTTTTTCTTTTTAATAAATATCCATATGTCATGTCGTTTAAAACATGTAATACGTGACTTGTCACGTATATAAGCTTAAGTTTCTAATATTAGGTTAGCGATAGGTGTTGAATCTAACAAACATACAGCGATGAACATGGTTGAATCCACAAGGACTGATAAAGCTAACCAAACAAAATAAAGAAAGGGAGATTTTAGGACAAAAATTGAAATAGATTAAAAGCAAAAATAGAAGAACAAATCAAGAATGCAACTTTTCTCTGCGTGGACATACCTTATCCTCTAACCTATCCAGTCTCCTACAAGCTTTCCTTCTTTTTTCAAAATTTACACACTTGCTCCTTCTTTGCTAAATCTCTACTTTTAAGCACTTTTTGATCCATATATCTACTCCACAAAATACAAACTATGTAATTATAACCCATAATGATAAACATTTTATCAATCAAACATAGTGAATTAATATGAAATATATTTAATTTACACATACTAACAGTTAGATTTAATTTTATACAAAATGAAAGTTGATGTATTATAGTGTTATAAATGGAGTTTGAACTAGTTTTAATAATTAGGCTAAAGTTTGCATATTAAAAATATTTTTTTCTTTTACTAATCATATATTATTAAATGTAATTGATATATTTTCAATTTCTTATGATTTTTCAGTATGTATTATACAAGAGAATTTAATAAGAAGTTTGACACAATATAATTACAAATTATTAAATATGCACGTTGTTAAATATGCATGAATGAAAATGACTAAGTTTTTAATTCAAAATTTTTATTTTTAATTGAAAATTAAATTAAATATGAATATGAATATATTAGTAACTAATTTGCTTAGTATTAGAACAAAATTTTTATAATAAGCTAAGAATTATTTTAAAAATATTTACATTCATGAAATGTATAATTATTTTAAACTTAATTGTATTTAAGTTGATTCAAATTTCTTAATAAAAATATAATTAATTAACTTAGAATTAATTTTTGTTGTCATCATTACAAAATTATATCATTTGGCAGTGAACTGTAGTAGAAAATTATTAAATTAATATAATACTTGTATTAAAATAATTTTTTTTACAAAAGATTATATTAATTGATACTGAACTATCTTAGAAAATTATCGACTCTAATAATACAACGTCACGGAGAATGTCCAGAAAGTTCATTTTTTCTCCAGAAAACTCGGAGGTTAACTTGTAAGTAGTTCGGGTTTTTCATTTTGTTTCACAGTTCCTCTTTCTAGAAGAGAAGATTGAAATTAAAATAAAAGGGTAGCCGTTGGAACACTTTCTTGTGAATTATTAATTTATGGTTAAAACTTAAAACTCAAACATTATGGATATTCGTACCTCGTCAACCACTCGTTAAGGAACTAAAATGGTTTTAGTTTTACGAGCTAAATTTATGTATGTGCTAAGAATAATAATAATGCAGAAACTAGCTTCCTTCTCCTCCAAAAACAAAACATGGAAAAGGCGAAAAGACTATACCAGACGGAATTAAAGCCTTGTTTATATATACTTAGGTAAGAGGTAACAACTACTTGTAGTAGGAAAAAATTTTTAAAAAAAAAACAGAAGCTTGCAGTAGAAGTAGGAAATTTTTTTTTAAAAAAAAAACAGAAGCTTGCAGTAGTTACTCTCTAATCTCCATTGATTTAGTATGCACGTATGCAGAGTAGCATGGCTGTGAATAGCGTATCTAACCACAAAATGGCCAAGTTCCATCTGTCTTAGATCATCAGAGATGAGGATTAGATCCATAAATATGGTTTAAAAGTTGTGCTTGAAACCCGCAATTCTCTTCTTTTTTTTTTTAGGATAACCTTGCTAAAATTAACCATCCTCTGCAAGAATATTCTGTCTAAAATTCTTTTAAATATCTTTACTCTGGACCATTCTTAACACGAATATGCTTCCTCTAAATAAGTGCAGGACAAAATTATAAGGGTCGGATTCGATTTGGTTAAGTTTAGATGTTAATGGCCAACCTTTATATACTCTTCCACTTCCGTGGCTAAATTTTCTTGTGGTGGAACAGGATTGGAAAAGACCAGTGCGTCTCTTTACAGTGTTCAAAGTTTGAATCTTTGAGCCATATAGAGATGGCCCTTAAAGCCGTTCATGTCTCTGATGTGCCTAACCTTGATCAAGTCCCTGAAAATGCCGCATTGGCGCTTATCTCTTCCACCCGCTTTACTCAATGTCATCTCTTGTAACAACCCTTTTCGTATATGTATCAAGAGGTTGAAATTTTGTGTTTGTTGAATGTTGATTTCTGTTTGTTTTGATCATGAAGGTGAAGACTCGAAGAACCCATTCAAGTTCCCGAAGTTTGTGGTTGTGGGACACAGAGGGAGTGGCATGAACATGTTGAAATCATCCGATCGGAGAATGAAGGCTATCAAGGAGAATTCTATTCGATCATTCAACGTCGCCGCAAAGTTACATCTGGATTTCATCGAGTTTGACGTTCAGGTATGAATAAGGTTAATCCTTGACGGTTCTTCCCTAATTTTCTTCGTTCATTTCATCATGGTGTTCGAAGTTTTGCCAATTACCACTTATTTAGAGTCCGGTTTTTGCGGTGAGGCGCGGTGAGAATCTCCGCTTAGAGGGGCTCCGTTGCACGTGGCAGTCGAATGTCCCCAGTAGCCACGGAAGCGACGTAGCCATTTTTGTTGATTCATGTAGACTCGAAAATTTGCCTCGTAGCATCTCCATTTTACCTTTTGTTTATTCTATTAATATTTACTGTGATAATTTTATTAAGAGTTGAGATGTCAGTGAAGCAGTTATGTTGTACGCCTAGTATTCCAAAGTTGATAAACATAAAATTTAGATTGGTTGTTCAAAATAATTGCAGAGGATCAGGGAGAATATACGGAAGCACAAGGTTCTTGTGTTCAGCCAAAGGCTTCAACCATGGAGGGCCAATTTTATAAATTTTATTAATCAATTATTTTTCTGCCTTGCAAGTGGTTTTTGGCATCTTGGGACTTTTTGCCATTCCATTAAAATAATTCGTAAGTAAAGAGTTTGAATAAAATGATAAGAATATGTATGTTGTATACTCCGTGGGATTGTGGTTAAATTGGTTGTCAAATTTACTCTTATTCTCCTTATTGGATCTCAATGGAATAGCACTCATTGTTTACATCTTGTTTTTGGATGTTGACCCTTTTCTTGCTTTTAACTATTGGTGAATCGAATATCCTTTTACGGACCATTGTTTGTTGTAGGTGACTAAAGATGATTGTCCTGTCATTTTTCATGACAACTTCATTCTCACCGAAGAAAAGGTAATTTGTTTCTTTCACGCCTTTGAATATAACGAATGAGTAAATCTCTTCTTTGGTCTCGTTTGATTTCGTTGATGCACATGTTTTTCAGGGTTCTATAATTGAGAAAAGGGTTACAGATATCACTCTTGCTGAATTTCTTTCATATGGACCCCAAAAGGAGGATGGCAAGGTAATTATATTTCCCTCCCTACCTTTCCTCAGCTTTTATCATCCAAAGTGTTACGTTCCCATTAGGTTCTTCGTTCACCCATTTTTGTGGTCAATTTACAGGTAGGAAAGCCTCTTTACAGGAAATTGAAAGATGGGACAATCTTTGAATGGAAAGTTGAAGAAGATGATCCTCTTTGTACATTACAAGAGAGTTTGGAGAAAGTTGAAACTAGAGTGGGCTTTAATATTGAATTGAAGTTTGATGACAAATTGGCGTACAAGGAGGAACAACTTAAACACATTCTTGAAGCAATTTTGAAGGTATGCTGTCTTATTCTAGCTTCTTTTATGTACAAAGTCTAAATCTTTTGGATAAACAATGGTTGATATCTGATGATTTTCTTATCTGACAGGTGGTGTTTGAGCATGCTAAGGATAGGCATATTATATTCTCAAGCTTTCAGCCTGATGCAGCTCAGTTGATCAGAAAATTGCAAACAAGCTATCCTGTACGTTGTCCTCCTATTAGTTGATACATTAATATCTTTTAGAACCAGTGTTTGGGCTAAATATGAAATCCTAAGCCAATTTCCAAACTACTTAGCCAAAATTTATTCCTTAAACATTAGTGATGTAGTTGTAAACATGGTCTATTAGTTTTTCAAGATATGAAAAAATGCAAATCATCAAGTCAGAAGTGAAAGCTAATTGGTCCTGCTATAGCAGTTCTCTTGCCAAATGAAAAGCAAAATTTCGTTGAAAGAAAAAGGGGAAATTTTAACTAGTGATGTCTAAAGCCACAGTTCAACTCAAGAATGTTGTTGCACTCCAGGTATTCTTCCTAACCAATGGAGGATGTGAAATTTACACAGACATGAGAAGAAATTCTTTGGATAATGCCATTAAGGTTTGCAGCGAAGGAGGTCTGCAAGGTATTGTATCTCAAGTAAAAGCAATCTTCAGAAATCCAGGAGCAGTTGCCAGAATTCACGAGGCTAAGCTCTCCTTGATTACCTATGGCCAACTGAAGTAAGTATTTGGTTAATTTCCTTCATTTTGCCTGATTTGGAAACTCCAAACAAAGTTTCAGATCGTGTAACAAAATTGAAATGCCTGTACAGCAACGTTCCGGAGGTTGTATACGTGCAATATCTAATGGGAGTTGAAGGAATCATCGTGGATCTGGTTCACGAGATCACAGAATCAGTCTCAACTTTCAGTGATCTTGCAGAGGATAAGGGAGAAAACAGGAAGTTAAAGACAAAAACAAACCTGCAAATTTCAAAAGATGAACTCCCATTCCTACTAAGGCTAATACCGGAGCTGATGCAATCCTGAAAAGAGGCTTAAGTTCTTGTAGAAAAAATCTAGTCTCGCCCTCACCCTCAGTAGATATTCTTGTGTAGATTAATAGCCATTTTCCCTGACTAACTGAAGCCTTCATCTAAATGGATGAAATGGGATGTGGCGCCTCACACTACAAAACACTTCTGTACATGTAGCTTCCATGTAACTTTCAAGGGAAAATGAATACAAAAAATATACGATAAGATTCTTGGCACCTTAATCCGAATTAGCTTAAATTGTTCTTCACATATGCCTTAGTTGATCAGAGAAATGTCGGTGCTTTAAATAAAACATCCTAGGTTGTAAGACGCCCAATTCTTCAATCACAGAGGCTATGCAGTTTTGTAAGTGACTATGGAAGCATTTCTCATTCCCGTTACCAAATTTTATAAACCTCAAATATAAAAACATGACTCTGGTAGTAGGAGAGAAGTCAGTGGTTACGGTGGAATGTATGGAGGTCCTAGGCAAAAATGTTGAGCGTCCACCTTCGATGGAGGTAAATCTTGAGGCTGATCCAGATAGTAGTGCAGTAAATGCAGGGGATGGAATTACTACAGGGGGCCTTCTAATTCTTGTCCTCTTACTGATACTGTACCCCCAACTATAGAGGGACGACCTAAAGGTTTGGAGCCAGCTCTTATTCGGGGAGATTATGAAATTATAAAGTATGATACTGTTGTAACTTCGGAACCAATATCTATGGTAGGTAAGGAAGTAGAGTCTGATTCTGAAGATATGGTTCATTCTCTTGTGGTAATTGCCAATAAAGGTAAGGGTGGGAAAAAGGGTAAGAAGAAGAAGAAGCATAAAGGGGTTATATCCCCTAAATGTCTTTTTTAAGGGGCTTTCTAAAGGTCGATGCTAGTATGGAATAATAGGGGCCTAAGAAGTCAATGGTACAGTAAGTGGTAGCAGAGCAGAAACCGATTTTGGTGGGGCTTTTATAGACTAAAATAAAATTGGGTTCGGTTCAAAAAAGGTTGACTTTTTTGGGTGCTAAATGGAAGTTTTTTTTCTAATCATGAGTATTACTACAATGGTAGAATTTTGTGTTGGTATAATAAGGACTTGGTGGAGGCTTATGTTGTTCAAATGAGTGAGCAATTCATCCATAAATACTGTTGGCTAATTAGTAGGTTTCATTTTGAAGTAACAATTATCTATGCCTCTAACTTTGCTTTCCAAAGGGCTAAATTATGGGAGAACTTGGGGGCAATCCATTCTGGCATGCAACTCCTATGATTAGTTTTGGGAGATTTCAATTGTTTTTTAAATTCAGATGAAGTTTAGGGGGTGGGGAGTTTTAGCCGGGAACAGGGAGGGAGCTTTCTTAGCTACTTCAACGTGTGGATTTGGTGGATCTTAGACGGTTAGGTAGATGGTTCACATGGGAAAACTGTCAGATCCCGTTATCGGAGTCTAACCTCATCATGCTTCATGCTCTGATACCACATCTGTCAAGACCCCGAGTTCGGAGCCTGAATCTCATACATGCATACATTCGGGTTCAGATATCACATCTATTGGATCTCGTCTCCAGATTCTAACTCCTGCACTTAACTTGCTTAACTTTTGCTCTTGTTCATGTAAACTTGCTTAACTTGCTTGCTTCGAGTCCAATAACATAACTTCTCTTACAAACATC
>JAOQMS010000003.1:6852175-6868755 GCA_027563885.1 Erythroxylum longipes | reverse complement strand
CCTCAATTTCCTCTCATGCATTCTTTCCATAAGCTCTTATGCTTAATTTGATGGAAAAATATTATGGGGCCGACAAAAACAAACAGAAGGGGAATATATCTATAAGGAAAAAGTTAGACCATGCCTTATTAAATAACCGTTGGCTCAATTCCTTCCCTAGAGCGTCGGCTGTATTTGGAGATCCATTATTTTCAGATCATGCTTCAATTTTGATCCAGTACTTGAGTGTGGGCATGAATATAGGTACACTCTTTCATTTTTTCAATGGTTTAACTCAAGTTGAAGGCTTTATGGCAGTCATCTGTAGTGTTTAGGATCATAAGGTGTTTGGGTATAAAGCTTTTCAATTGATGCAGAAATTAAAATTTGCTAAAATAGCTGTTAAGCAGTTTAGTAAAGCTCAGGCTGGAGTATTTAAAGGAGTTGAGTAAAGTGTTAACACACATTCAACATCAATGCTATTTAGATCCTCATAACGTTGGTTTACGGACATTAGAAGCTGATCGATTGAAGAATTACCAAGAAGCTCTAAATTTGCAGAACGCTATTATGAAATAGAAAGTTAGACAAGCTTAGCTTAAAGAAGGGGATGAAAATTCTAAATTCTTTCATGCTTCTTTGTTGGCCTGAAGGAATAAAAATACCATTACGAAATTGAAGGATAAAATGGGCAACACGCTTTCTTATCAGCAGGAGCTTTCTAACTTTATTCGGAGATATTTTATCAACCTTACACAGGGCACAGTAGTCTAACAAAGGGGGTTTGGATTTGGAAATGTTCTAGAGTATTGTCCGGATCATCTGATTCAAGAGATGTTCATTGCACCATACATAGCACGTCAGGGGAAAGAGGTGGTGTTTCAGTTACATAACTCAAAGTCGTCAGGTCTTGATGGGTTTTCAGCTAGTTTTTCAACGAACTTGGGATATTACGAGGTCTCTCTTAACGGATGTTGTATTGGAGTTTTTTTCTTCGGGATCTTTGTTACAGGAGATTAACCATACGTTTATCTGTCTTGTTCCCAAGACGGAGAAACTCTCGATGATTACGGATTACCGCCCTATTTCTTGTTGCTCAACAATTTATAAAATCATCGCTACTTTACTGGTGGATAGATTGAAAGTAGTTTTGGCTTAGGTGATTAATAGGGCACAAGGTGCGTTTTTTGCCGTCGAGAAGCATTGGTGATAATATTCTGATTTTGCAAGAGTTATTGGGAGAGTATCACACTAGAAAACCTATTAAGACTTGTACTTTGAAGCTTGATCTATTCAAAGACTACGACACTATTAGCTGGGATTATGTGAAGTCTTGTTTGGAAGCAATTGGTCTACCGGTAAGATTTAAACCTTGGATTTTGCAATGTATCCAATCTACGTCAATGAGTGTGTTAGTGAATGGGATTCCAATGAAACCTTTTATCAATACAAGAGAGGCAAGGAGATCTTCTCTTCCCTTACCTATTCGCTCTAGCTATGGAAGGATTTTCAAGACTTGTATCTAAACTTATAGCTAATAATGGTTTGTTACAGTTTCATTATAAATGTCAGGAATTAAAGCTGTCCCACCTACTTTATGCTGATAATGTTATCTTGTTTTGCAAGGGTGAACCTCATGCTATTATGATGATAATGAACTTGGTGTCCATTTGTTCTGGCTGGTCGGGGAGGAAGATAAATGAGCAGAAGAGTGGTGTGTATATGTCCTCAGATGTTCAAAATCCTGAATGGATAAGTGATATGGTGGGGTTTGCTAAATATGAGATTCCTTTTCGTTACTTGGGTGTCCCTATTATCTCTGGTAAGTCTAAATATTCAGATTTTATTCTTTTGATAGAGAAATTGAAAACTCGAATCCTTGCTTGGCAGAATAGATTCTTGTCTTTAGCTGCTAGTGTCACCCTTATCACTTCTGTGTTGAATAGCATGCATAGTCACTGGGCAACCCATTTAGTACTTCCTAAGAAAGTGATTAAGGAGATGGAGAAGATAATAAAATCATTCCTCTGTACTAGGAAAACAGAAAATAGTAAAAGGGCCAAAGTGAAATGGAGTGAAATTATCCTGCCTAAGAAACATGGGGCTTGAGTATCATTTCTATCTCTCAAATACAACGGGTTTTGCTACTTAAGAGGATTTGGAGATTATTTGTGGATAAAGAAGCCTTATGGGTGCGTGATTGGCAGCTTTATGATGATAATGAACCTGGTGTCCATTAAATCAACGTTTTTGGCAGCTTTATGGTAACCATAGTCATTCTTGGATTTTTAAAGGGATGTTGAATCTTAGGGAAATGATTTATCCTTGCCTAAAGTGTAGGGTAGGGGATGGAGTAGATATTTGGATGTGGTATGACAATTGGATAGATTTCAGCCTATTGTGGTTGCGTGAGGATGTACAAGTGTTATGAAATAGGATACCCATAGAGGATAAGGTTGCATGGCTTAAATAGGAGTGGGAGACACTTCAAACTATTCATTATTTTAAATTACTAGAAAACTAATTAGTGGAGATGTCATATGCAAGAAGGAAGGATAAGTTGATATGGACATTACATTTAAATGGAATGTCCAATAACAAATTTGCACATAATTTTCTGGTTGAGCTACAGGAATTAGTTCCATGGGTAGATATAGTGTGGAAGCAGGTGTTGTGCCTCAAAGCTACTATGTTCTTATGGTTTGTGATCAAGAACATATTAAAAACTAAAGACCGTTGGTTTGGGTCCTGTGATTGTTGAGCCCGGGTTTTGGTTCTTATTTCATGGCAACCAAAACACTAAAATTAGGGAACTTTTAAAATAAAATAAATAAAAATAAATGCATGGTCGTTCTTAAGAGTGCACGGCCGTGCACAAAATGCACGGCCGTGCTTTAAGAATGCACGACTGTGTATATAAAAGGCACGACCGTGCTTCTTAGTTGCTGACGATCGTGTTTGAGCACGATCATGAAATTCCATTAATAATGGGGTCAGTTGCGATTATGCACCGCTTATAAAAATGGGGTTGGACACGATCATGCATGTGCATGATCGTGCACCTGAACTCTGCCACTCAAATTTCTAATCATCATAACTTTCAACTTTGATGTCCAAAAATTTCAAACTTTATATCATTTGAAAGCTAAGAGAATAAGCTACAACTTTCATGAAGACGACTTTGTCAGATCAATACAGTTTATTCATTGAATTCAGGACTAAATTTTTGTTTCCCTTTTTCCTCTACTGCCTATATGAACTTTTACACATTTCAAAAGACCCAAAACCAACAACACGAACCATACATACAAAACTCCCAACTTAATAGACTCCCAACGTAACCATTTGCTTAAAAAAATCTATCTAAAATCCATCACACGTCTCACACTTGTATTCTTAATCGAAATTAACAACTTAACAGAGAAGAGAATTTGAACATGAACAAAAGAGAAATTCTTTACCTCTTACTTTCATTTCTCAAATACTATCGAGTTTATACATAGTTTTAGTTACATATCAAAAACCACTTCAGTAGCATAATACCAAATATATATGAATGCCCATGCTTGATATGCTTCTAAGCTACCAAAGTATCCGAACTAACTTAGTTACAAAAATAAGTTTCTTGAAGATTGCCGAAGTTTGCAAGGTTAATACGTTTATAGCCATTGGTGACGAGCCATAAGCAATCAAGCATATGCATATATATATATACATATGTCGCACCTCAATCTAGCAATTTTTAAAATTTCCACAATTCCAGGTCATATAGCACATAATTAAAATTATAATCACATATAATCATATCATATATTTTTCAACCATCAAAACGAAGCATTCTATCATATATCATGCTCAACTAATCATAATAAAATGCACATATATAATGGCTTGAGAGTCCCATAAAACGAAATGGCGAAACCGAAGTTTACACCATAAACGAAATGAGTCCATTTTTTAAAACTCAAGTGCCACAAGTGGGCAGCCGGGAGAAGGCTTTAGGTCAACGTGCAAGTGACAAACAAAATGGTATCTCTCTCGCCCACACACAAGCAAATTTTCGATACTTATATATGTCATAACATATTCATATTTTCATGCTTTTGTGCTTTTCTTCTTTTCATTAGTACCAAAAATAGCAGAATCTTTCAAAGCAAACATGATATCAAATCACAAAGCATTTTTCCCACATTCGTAATGATTCAAAGACAAGCATTTGAGCACACACAATCATGTAAGAAATTAGCCCATCATCACAATAACCATAAACATATTAGCCCACCTATTTACTTGTAAATACAAACTCAAGATTTTCTTTCCTCTTGCTCTTGTCTTCAATTTTCTTGATTCCCTTCAAAAAATCAAATTTTCATTCAAACAAATACACAAATATAAATTCCATAGAACTTTAATAATCAACGTTAAGCTTAGACTTAAACTACTCTTGGTTTAACTAAGCTAGAAGAACAAAAATCTTATTAAAGGTCCATGATAATTTAAGAAAATGAATTTCTTGGTTCTCTTCTTTCTCTCTTCATTTTCAACACATAAAACCTATTTCTCTACTTCCTTCTTCTATCAAAATAAGAAGAATAAATAAAGGATACCTAAAACTTAGCTGAACCTTTTTCCTTCCTCTTCTTTCTCCTTTCTTTTTCTTTCCTTCTTCTTCTTTTTTATTTCGGTTTTTGCTCCTCTTCCTCTAGTTTCTTTTAGGTTCTTCTTTCTTTCTTCCTTACTTTTCCAGCACATCTCTCACGCACCCTTCATTTACGTCTTCTCTTATTAGTTTAAGACAACTTTAGTCTTTCCAAACTTACCCTTCACATTTAACTTAATGCCAACTTACTCCTTAACTAAATTCTAACATTTCCATTAATACATGCAAACACATAATTTAATTAAAAAATTTCTAAACAAACTAAGAGTAGTCACGATTGTGACTTCTCAAGTCATAACCATGCAGGGGTCCAACAACGATCCTTTATGCGTATTATGTAAGCTTGTGAATGAGACGAGAGATCACTTATTTTTTGAATGTAGCTATAGCAAACTGGTATAGAGTAGAATTTTGAATTTGATGCGAATTCCCAGATTCTCGTTTGTATGGGATGAAATGTTCGAATCTATTATTTGGTATGCTAAACCGGGATTCAAGGATGGCTTACTTATTAAGACTTCTTTTCAGATGGTTATTTATTATATTTTGCGGGAAAGAAACAGCAGAATTTATAAGAATGCAGAGCAACATAAATCAGAACTTGCCGAGATAATTTTCAACTTGATTAGAGAGACTATCTTAGCCAACAGAAAACAGGACACCCTTAGCCAGGAACTCAGATCGCTATGGTTAATTTAGAACTTTTCTTGTAATTGCTATATTTGGGTAATTGTTGTATTTTTGTACAGAGCATTTTAGTTTAACTTGTAAAGTCC
Organism: Erythroxylum longipes; assembly: GCA_027563885.1. NCBI lineage: Eukaryota > Viridiplantae > Streptophyta > Magnoliopsida > Malpighiales > Erythroxylaceae > Erythroxylum > Erythroxylum longipes. The sequence continues at coordinate 6,863,340 of JAOQMS010000003.1, read as the reverse complement.
TTGGTGAGGATTGTGTACAAGTTTCTGCCTTGTTAATATATTTCATTTAATTTCCAAAAAAAATAAAAAAACATGGCATTAAGTCAAAATTGATATTCATAATTTTAAAATTCATAATTGATATTTATAATTTTAAATTCTTGAATAAATAATTGTCACAAATATTTAGGGTATCTTAATGCCGAAGATATTATTATTGTAGAAAGATAGTAAATTTTATATTCTTTATTAAAATTAATATTTCTTTCTCTTAATTCTCTTTTTTATGAAAACCTTTATATAAGTTTAATGAATAAAGAAATGTCCAATTTATATATTTATAACTTTTAATATTGTACACTTATTAAATGACTAAATAATATGTTTAAGATTTATTTTATTATTAAAAAAGAAATATATGGATCAAATAAAATTATTTAATTATATTTATACATATATATAATACGATCATTATGCAAAGCACTTTCTGATACCAAACTCCAAAATCTTGTCAAATTTATCGGCATTGCTTTTCCAAAGCTAAACGCTTCACCATTAAGCTTCTACTAAATTTAATCATTGGTAGATGGCTAATGGAGGAAAACGTAAGTGTGGGAAAAAGAAACTCTACTAGTCTTCTTTAAGTAAGAATCTCACTTAAAGAAAGCTAATAGCCAGATAAAGCAGAATCTCCTAATATCAAAATAATTATAATTGATTTCTCGATGCCCATACAGGTTAGGATCATAATTATTTATAATGATAAATAGACATGTGGCTCATATGACTCCTAGAATTTCTAGAGCACTACTAACAGACCATAGAATTAGGAACAATAACCTGATAATAATCAATTATTATTATTAAACAAAATTGACTCAACGAACTCCTAAATTTGAGGAACACTCCAAACATGTGCTACAAATAAAAATAAACATCAAATAAAAATAAATGATTAATGCTTCTGCACCCGTGACTTTCTCCTAGAGTAAGTGATCAGCGGTCTATCACCTGCCCTTCCTTAGAAAGACACCTTATCTTAAAGGTGGAGATAGAGGAATTGAGCAGCTAGCAAGTCATAATCTTCCAAGTGGCATCCTCAAGAGGGTGATCTTTCCAAGCTATCAAAAGTTCCAAAGTCTATCCGAATGTCCAACGGTGATCAAGAATGCATTCTGGTTACAACAAAAATTCCCATTCATCAAAACTTAGGCGTGGAGCTGGAGTGGATGGAGGTAGGACACTATGAGCAGGACAAAGCAATGAAACATGAAATATTGGATAAATTATAGCATCTGGCGACAATTCCAACTTATAAGCAACTACACCTATCCTTCTTAAAACCTTGTAAGTTTCAAAGAATTGAGGAGACAATTTCTCACAGTACTGTTTAAAGAGAGATTTCTGTCGAAACGGTTAAATATGTAGTAGCACATAAGCACCTACTTCAAAAGAGAGCTCTCTCCTTTTCCTATCTTGTTGTACCTTTATATGAGCTTGGGCCTTAGTGAGGTTATCTCTCAACAATTGCAGCATAGCATCTCTAGTTAACAACTAGTCTTCTAGCTCAACATTAGAGGTTTCACCCTTCACAAAAGGATGCAAAGAAGGAGGATCGCGGTCATAGATAGCTTTAAATGGTGTGGTGCGGGAGGAAACATGAAAGCCAGTATTATAAGAAAACTTAACCCATCATAAGAAAAAACTCCACTTTTTGGGTTGTTCATTAGCAAAACAACATGAATAAGCTTCCAAGCACCTATTGACAACCTTTGTTTCACTATCCATTTAGGGATGATAATAGGTACTCATCTTCAAGCGTGTTTGGCTGAGGCGAAACAATTCTTGTCAAAAAGAGCTGAGGAATATTGAATCCTGATATGAAACTATGGAACAGGGCATGCCATACAAATGAACCATTTCTTTGTAGAAAATGTCAGCCACTATTTTGGCAGTATATGGATGAGAAAGTGGCAAATTTTGCTATACTTGCCCAAACGATCAACTTCTACAAGTATAGTGTCAACCTTGTGAGATTTTGGCAAACCAACTACAAAATCAATGGAGATATCTTCCCAAATATGTTTTGGAATTAGTAAAGGCTACAAAAATCCTGCCGGAGCAAGAGTTTCATATTTGTTACGTTGGTAAGTCAAACAGTGTTAAACATGAAGCTTCACATCCTTCTTCGTATAAGGCCAATAAAACTGATCAAAAAGTCTCTGCAAGGTCTTCAAATAGCCACCATGACCACCCGAGGGAGTTTCACGAGCTTCAGTTAAGAGAGTAGCATGCAAGTTAGTAAAAGATGGAATCACCAACTTGCCTTTATAAAAAAGTTTGTTGGCTGGGCCATTGATAATTTGGCTATGGGGAAGGATCTCGCTGCAAATCTAAGATGATACTCTTTGTGTATGCATCCTGAAAATAAGCTTCTTGCAAGTCTACAAAATCCAAAGGTATAAGTATAATTAAATTAAAAAGATCATCTCTTAGTTGCAGAATTTCCTTTACCCTCCTTGTCTAAAATGGTAAGGTCAAACGAAAGCAACCTCAAAATAAGCCACTATTAAGAATTTGTAGAAATCCACTACTCAAGCAAGTTTTTGAGACTGTTGTGATTAGTCTTGATAAAAAAAATGGTGGCCAATTAAGTAGCGTTTCCACTTTTGGACAGCAAGCACAAAAGCCAACAATTTCACGATCATAAGTTGATTTATAGCGATTAGAGTAAGAAAGTCCCTTACTAAAATATGCTATTGGGTACTTTTGTTGCATGAGAATAGATCCAATCCCTTCCATAGAGGCATCACATTCAATAGTGCAAGATTGGTGAAAATCTAACAGCTTTAACATCGATATTGTTGTTAATACATCCTTGAGTGTTTGAAATGCAATTTCAACTTGTTCATTCCAATAAAAGGCATCTTTCTTAGTGAGGTCAGTAAAAGGCTTTGCAATAACTCCATAATTTTGCACAAACCTTCTATAATAACCTATAAGTCTAAGGAAACCTCGAAGCTCTTTGATATTAGTTGAAGAAGGCCACTGCTTAATAGCCTTACTTTTATCATGATCAACCTAACACCTGCTTGTGAGACAATATGTCCCAAAAAATTCACTTATTCTTAGGAAAAAGAACATTTTTTAGCATGTGCAAAGAATGCATGAGTACATAGCAAAGTGAAAATATCTCCATGTGAAATTTATAAAGATGCAAAGAAGGGCTGTAAAATAAAATATCATCAAAGAAAACCATAATAAAATGCCTTAAGTAGGGTCGGAAGAGATCTTTCATTACCTCTTGAAAAGTTAATGGGGGCATTGGTGAGACCAAAGGCCATCATAGCAAATTCATAATGGCTTGAATGTGTCTAAAAGGTTGTCTTGTGAATGTCTTCATATTGCACTCGAATTTGATGATAGCTCGAACAGAGATCAATTTTCGTGAAGTATGCAGAATCATTAAACTCATCAAGTAGCTTATCCATATTGGGAATATGATATTTATTAGGAATAGTGATTCGGTTAAACTCCCGATAATCGATGTACGTTCTTTATGAGTCATCTTTCTTCATCACTAGCAAAATAGGACTAGCATATGGACTCGAGGCCGTAGAAAGCCTTTTGATAACAAGTCAACAATATGTCCCTCAATTTCATCTTTTTGATAATAAGGATACATATATGGCCCTATATTGGAGAATTTGGGTAAAGGAGAATGGCATGAGAGTGGGTACGAAAGGGAGGTTGGGATCTTGGCTCTGTAAATACATCAGCATATTATTGAAAAAGCCTGTCAATATCTGTGAGTTTATAATTTAAGCTCTCTTTTGGCCTCTCCTCTTTTGTCATCACCTTGAATTTTTCTTCAAGAAGTGATCCACGTGGCACTCCCTATAACTTATATCTCTTCCCGTTAACCCAAAAAATCATGAACATCTATTAACAATTTGCTTGCACCATATTTAATTAAACTAACCATTAAATACTAAGAACTATATTTGCACCGACCAAAACAAAAGGGAAGAAGTCTCCCACTATTTTTAGATCTTGAACTTATACTTAAAACTGTCTACACACCTTACTTCAACAAATTAGAGACCTATTGTAACATATCACTCCCCTAAAGCATAAACCCGAACATACCAAAGGATATTCAAGAACATACTCTATAAAAATGGTACATTAGAACAATCAAACCAACTCATTAAAGGCATCATACATACCATAAGCATTTTAAATGATCATTTCTTCCCATTTCATTCACAAAAATAAAAGTCACATGTCATTACAATTCTCAATCCATATATATATACATTACATAACATTCTTATGAGTTCAAATCTCAATATAAAAAATATAACATGAAATGGGATGCTATTACACAAAACATCTATCTAGACTCCTCAGATTTAGCTGATAAGACCTTTGAGCCATTCTTGTCCCCAAAATGTAAATACAAGACTTCTACTATATAACTTCAATAGCCCGGCCTGTGGTCGGCCCGTGGCCCACCAGGTGGTCGGCTCGTCTATATTTTTTAATATAAAAAATACAAAATGGCTCCGTTTTGGACAAAACGACGTTGTTTTGGACCAAATGGTAGGCCCGTAGCTGGCCCATGATTCGCTAAAAATAGGCTAGGTCGGGCCAGAATTGTCATCCCTAATAGCTAGAACTCCCCTAAACCTGAGAAAACAACATTGCAATTTTGATGAGTTTACGAACTCAGTGAGTGAACCATCATCGATGTATTCACTCAAGTCAGATCACAAGAAAAACAAGTATTTCATATCATCCAATATTGAATACCACATCACATTTCATCATATTTTACCAAGTACATCAAGTTCAACATATTTTTACAAGCACATCATAACACATTATCCATTAACTTCAATTTTATTTCATTATTTCAAACAATTCAATAATTCAATTCAATTCAATCATATGATATATGTAGTGATGTATATGCAAATGCACAAGTGTTTCCATTCTCTTTTTTTTTGTGACCAAATGCCTATCAACCTAATATACTATTCCGTATCCATTATGGATATCGAGCTCATATTTGACCTATATCCTTTGTGGATACTGAGTCCATATTATCTGAGCCTAAGGCTCTTTTTCACAATCTTGAGCTCAAAGCTCTTTTCTGCACATCAGTCACTCTGGTCATAACTCTTTTATCTGATCATGCATTTCAATATGATGAGATGCATCATTGCATATTCCATGCTTTCATTTCAGTATACTTATGCCACACATTAAAAAAAACTCAGATCTAAGTCTAGCATTCATCAATCAGTTGTCAGATTAATATTTAATTCATACAAAAGCACATATAATTGAGTTTACACATCTAAGTTAACAGTAAGCTCTAGAAAAGCTATTGCCTCGATACTCCAGCAATGTTTGGATGCTGACAATCACTTTATGCGTCTATTGTCATGCAATACACACATAGTTCACAAATCACTAATTTTTTTAATCATATGAATATACAATCATGCACATGTATATATGTCATGCTTCAATACATGCTCAATTAACCTCCCGGGTATGTATCCTTATACAAAAATCTCAATCATTCAAACATTATATCTTGTATACATCTAGTTTGCAATTAGGTTTATATCTTAAGTAAGCTTTATTTACTCCAAATTCATCAATCATATATTCACAAAACTTTTCTAGCAAAATATAATCATACAATTGCCCAATTCTCATTTATAATTACCTTATGTTCTTCAATGCTCATTCATTCATGCCTAATACACATAGCTTATATCCTTAAGATCATGCTTGTATTCATAAGAGCACCTTTATTCCTTCATCACATCATAATTGCTAGATTTGGTTACATTGACATCAAAACAATACATTCTTTATGTTATAACCTCAATTAACAACCTAAATTTTTCAAACTCTTAACCAACTAATCAATCAACAATCTAGGTTCATTTTAAGCCTTAATTAAATCCAAATGCACCAATTTAGAGTGACTTTTCCTCAGTTGGTTTAACAGTACACAAAAATGAAATTATCATTCCAGAACTAGGCCCACGATCGTGGTGGACCTTGCCACAATCGTAACAGAAGCTAGTGCAACAGGCCACGATCGCGAGATGAGTGCCACAATTATGCACTATCTTTCTTCCTCAATTCTCCACGAATTTCACATACTTAGAAACATCCCTAACACTTGAATTTTTCCATATTTCATGATCCTTAAAGCTACTTCATTTCAGGTTAATTTAGTATTCATATTGATTACACTAAGGCTCCTAAATTTTGCTCATTTTAATCATTAACAATTTCCTTTGTGCAAACTCATTTACATCTCTAACTTTCCAGATTCTAAAACATCTTATTAACATCTATCTTTAGCATGAATTTTTCATCAATTACACTTCCAATCCAAACTTATATTATCCATAAAACATCCTATAAAATAATGTTTTCATGCATCTAAAAACAAAATAGAAAAGTAACTAATTCATCCATCATTTTCAAGCACAACTTCAACATCAACACTACATTCAATCCATCTCAATTTCATCATAAAGTTCTGCTACAACATGCCACAAAGACCAGTATTTTACTTACTTGTACAACTCAAATTCTACCTCAATGTATCAAGTCTACTTTACCTCACATGCAAGCAAGATCATCTCAAGAACAAGGTGAGAATAGGATGGTTTTAGCAAAGACAAGAAGATGGCAACAAATACAATAATGTTTTGCTTCTGTAACTATCTTTATGAAGGACTTTTTCATGGATTTTGGTGTGGCAATTGAACAAAACTTAGGCAAAAACACAGAGATATTAGGGAGAAGTAAGATTTCGATAGTGAGAGGAAGAAGAAGAAAGTTTCAGCAAAATTCAACAAATGACGAGGCTTGCCATGTGTGTATCGTGTGGCATGAGTGGAGAGGACACTTGTCAAGTGTCTAGGCCTACTACATGTCCTCTCCTTAGGCTACCATTTATCACTCAATTCCCTAAGCCATTTGTCACTCAATTCCTTAAGCCATTTGTCACTCAATTCTACTGCCACATGTCACTCAATTCTACTGCCACATGTCAACTTATCTTGCTACTTGAAATTTTTCCTAGTCTAAATATACATTTTAATCCATCAATCTTCCAATTGTAGCAATTAACTCAAAATTACTAATTGAATTCCATCAATTCTTTTTATTAATAAATCAAAATACAAGATATTAGAAAAGCACAATCATATCTTAATTATTTAGAAACATTTATACCCCAAAACATGTCAATTGAGTGTAATTTTTCTAAATAAAAATTCATATGTGTATATGCTCATATTATGCATGTGAATGAAATCATGAAATCATATCCTAAATGTACCAATTCATTCTAATATGATGCAATTCATGTGACTAACACTTTAATCCCTCAGTAGGTTAGGAAACTGACTATTACACCTATCCCCAATATGCACACCAAAAGGTGTTATATTTTGAGTGGGCAAATTCGATACAGAGACTAGTGATTCTACCACAAAATTATGGATAAAGCCACTGTCCACCAGAATAATCACCTTCCTCTGTCTTAGCATACCTTGTAACTTTATGGTTGACGACGAGTTGCTGCCTAAGATGGCATGGAGTGAGATTTCAACTTGCATCATGGGTTCTTTATCCCTCTCCAAGCCAAAATCAAACTCATTCAATGTCTCTCCTCCTCAGTGATCTCCATCAATTTCAGCGACCCTATTTTGCAATGATGCCTAGGTTGGAAATTTTCGTTGCATCTGAAACAGAGCCCTTTATCTCATTGATTATGTTTCTCTAATACTTAAGAGTTGCTCATCTAGATACTTGCTGGAAAAGATGTATGCAAAGTTGAGTTGGTCAGGGTGTTCGTGAGCTGCAGCATTTTTAGTCTCTAAAGACATGATTCATGTAGAAAAAAATTCCACTGGTATAGGTATGGGTCAGGTTAAGAGACTCGTTGGATTTGGGCCCAATTGCAACCCTATTTTTTCTTTATACTCAATGGCCAGACTCATTGCTTTGTATATCATAGGCAGCTTCTGTATTCTCACGTATGCCTTCAATTCCTCCTTCAAGTCATTTATAAAACCACTTAAGAGACAATGCTCAGGCCAATTTTTAACCCTAATAGATCTCTTAGCAAGCTCCTGCCTATATTCCTGTACCGTACCCATTTGTTTGATGTTGCAAAGATACTCATCTAGGTTATGAAACTCTGCTGGACTATAATTCTCCTACACCACCTTCGTAAGCTCCTGCCAATACAGCAAAGTCCTCTTGGTGTTGATCCAAGCATAGAGATCAAGTGCATCCCTTTTAAGGTACATAGCAGCAATATCTACTTTTATCTCATCAGGTGTTTGGTAGTACTGAAAATATTTTTTGGCCTTCAAGATCCATCCCCTCAGGTCCCCTCCTTTAAACTTTGGAAATTCAATTTTGGTTAATGGTGGTTTAGATGGTTTTTTTAGCCATTAAGGATCTTCAAAATCATCTTCATCATCTAAACTTCTTATTGGTTTCTTGCCTCGGTTTTTATTGTTCTAACTCGTCTCAGGTAGAGATTGCTAGATGTTGCCTTGAAAGTTGTCATTTCAGTGTTGAGAGTTGTCAGTTGTGCAGCCATGTCTATTAGTTGTTGCAAAATAGCTTCAAGTAAGGCTAGGGTAGCTAATGACATCTCTAAATGCTTCTGCACCTGTGACTTTTTCCTAGAGTAAGGGATCAATGGTTTATAAATCATACAGATCATAATAGAGGAAAAGAATTTACGAAGATGATTGGAAGTACATAAGAGAAGAGAGAACGATATTACAACACTAAGAAAATCAACCTGTTCATTCTCTTTGGTTGTTACCGCATAACTCAGTTCATCTATTACGTTAACATAGTTTGACATTTATCTCTAAACTCCCCTTGTTATTTTGATGAGCCTTTAAGGTTCTCAAATTTAGATGAGTAAGTTCTGTTAATTTAGTATGGGATTTATAATTTTTTAAGATTAATTTATAAAATATAGGATTTAGATATTTAAGAATAAGAATTTCATTTTAAAAATAAGATATTTACGAAGAATTGACTTAGTATTTATAATATTTTTTAATTCAAGTAATAAGTAAATTGTTACATAACAGAAAATCTAGTAGTTTAACAAGTACTTAGTATTAAAGTGTACAGATATTCAAAATTATTAAATATATGATAGGATTGAAATATCTTATATTTTCTTATGCATTTTAATGTCTTTTCAATCCTATTTTTGTGTTTAAATACTTAATTTGTGTTCATTTTGTGTTTATTTACAAATTAAAGGATTGAACACAAATACTTGCTAAAAGGAAAAAAGTTTGACAAAGTTTGGAGAAAAATTAGATTGTGACAAAAGCCTGCTGGGTCTGCCACGATCATGGCAGATAGAGAACAAAATCTTGAACCATGATCGTGCCACTATGAGCCACAATCGAAGCCTGCGCGACAGAAGATGCGTACAACCTTCCGGACTTAAGTTTTTAAGGGACTTTTTAGGCATGGGGAAACCCTAGGGTTTACCCTAAACGGAAGATACTATATAAAGAAAGAGAAATGACCTAGAAAGGAGCTCTCCAATCCGCCACTTTTGGGAAAACTCCAAGAAGAGAGAAGGAGAAGCAAAGAAATTATTGTTACGGCTTCAACACTTTCTTGGCAAGGTAGCGGCTTGGAGCTAGCTTTCTAAGAGAGGATCTCCAACATAGAGACCGCTACAACATTTTTTCACTCCATTTGCCTTAGCTTTTTCATTGGTTTTTTGCTATATTCTTTTGTTAATTCATTACTTTACATAAGCTTAGCTATTCTCTTTTAGTTTCAATGCTTTATTTTCATATGTCCGAATCTATTAATATTCATTCCAATAGTTTGAAGCTTTCTTAGTGCTAATCATATTTTTACATGCTCTAGAATATTTAGAATGAGTGTTTGATGGATTTTATAGTTGAAATTTATGAATTTTGTAAGGAACCTTTATGTTATATCAATGGATGTTATTCCTTCAATTTTCCAGCTTTAATTTTGGTTGTTTAAGCTTATTTATGTGCTTTTTTAGGTCTGAATTTATTGGATATTTGAATGTTTAATGCTTTATGTTATGGGTTTTTGCTTATTTGTGATGCTTTTGATTAATTTGTGCTTAATAGTTAGGATTTATGCATGTTCTTAAGTTCATGATAAATTAATTTGGATTTTTATGCAAGTTTTATGTGCTGAAATTTTTATTTTGATGCAATCAGTTTAGATTTTGTAATTTGGGTTATGACTAGTTATTTGTTAGCATAAAGAGTTTTGATTTCTATTTAGTGTTGAATTTTGGTTTTTATTACTTCGTTTATAATTTCCATTATTGTTTTATTTAATTATGAGTTTTGTTTATTTAATGCCTATTTTGCTTAATATGAAGATGTGTAGCTAGACTACCTAGAGATTTGGAGATATTATAAGAATGAAGAGATGGAAATTGTGAGTATGGAGTTGAACTTGTCTTAAATTGGTACTTGTAGGTCTAGGTTGGTTTGGGATTTAAGATAAATGTTATGAATTAGGAGTTGCTTATAGGCTTGATCACCCTTTAAGTAACTTTCTAATCTGAAGGCTAGGGTTTGGCATGTTATATGTAATAGCCTATAGTGATTCCCAAAAGTAGCAATAGATTAGTTGAATTTGTCAGGATACTTAATCAACTAATCTAGGATCTCATACCTTTAGGTTACACCTTCCAAGCTAATGAGTAGGTGGCCTAAGTTAGTTGTTTCTTAGTACCTAATGTGTCTTCGCTATTAAACTTAGAGGGTATATTCTAGGTTATAGTGAAGATCAGGGCATTTCTAGAGCTTACCAGTTTTGCCTATTTTAAAGAAATTAAGGGCCTGTTTGGTTGGAGGGTTAGTAATGGAATGGAATAGAACGTAACACACTTCCATCGTTTGGTTGAGGGTTTCATACTGGAATGGAATGGAATTTGATGGAAGCAGAGGGTTTCAACTACGTTCCATTCTACCTAAATAGTGAAAATAAGAAACCTCCGATTTGGGGAGGTTTAGGATAGAACGTAAACTAATAAATACATACTACCTAATATACCCTCAATAATTTTTCTTAATACCAATTATTTCTTCTAACCC
>JAOQMS010000003.1:6831507-6852075 GCA_027563885.1 Erythroxylum longipes | reverse complement strand
GATGCTTGGGAGCTAGGGTTGAGTGAGATTTGGAAGAGTTTGGAGCTAAACCTAGTAAGTTATGCTTTAAATGTCATAGGTATGGTTAACTTAAGCTAGATTGATGAGTAAATTGAAAATTGATGACTTGGTTATGCAAGGTTTATGTATGTGTTGTGGAAAAATCTATGTACATGTCTTGTTTTTGGATATGTAGGATGGGTAATAATTCATATAATGGTATAGAGATGTTTTGCTTATTTGTGATGCTTTTGATTAACTTATGCTTAATAGTTAGGATTTATGCATGTTCTTAGGTTCATGATCAATTAATTTGGTTTTTGTGCAAGTTATATGTACTGGAATTTTTATTTTGACGCAATTAGTTTAGATTTTGTAATTTGGGTTAGATTAGTTACTTGTTAGCATAAAGAGTTTTGATTTCTATTAAGTTAGTGTTGATTTTTGGTTGTTATTATTTCGTTTATAATTTTCAGCCTTGGTTTTATTTGATTAAGTATGTGTTTTGTTTATTTAATGTCTATTTTGCTTAATATGAACATGCATGGCTAGACTAATTAGAGGTTTGGAGATATTACAAGGATGAAGAGATGGAAATTGTGAGAATGGAGTTGAACTTGTCTTGAATTGGTGCTTATAAGTCTAGGTTAGTTTGGGATTTAAGATAAATGTCATGATTTAGGAGTTGCTTATAGGCTTAATCGCCCTTTAGGTAACTTTCTAATCTGAAGGCTAGGATTAAGCGTGTGATATGTAATAATCGATAGTGATTCTTGGAAGTAGCAATAGGTAATTGAATTTATCAGGATACTTAATCAACTAATCTGGGATCCCATACCTTTAGGTTACACCTTCCGAGTTTATGAGTAGGTGGCCTAAGTTGGTTGTTTCTTAGTACCTAATATGTCTTCGTTATTAAACTTAAAGAGCGTATTCTAAGTTATAGTGGAAATCGGAGCATTTCTAGAGTTTGTTAGTTTTGCCTATTTTAAAGAAATTAAGAACTTAATCGAGTTCATATGCTAACACCATGATGAGAGTATCTTTTATTTAGATTCGAGGATTAATGGACATCTTAAAATCCCGTAGATTTCTCCAACTCACTTCTTTACCATTGTTATTAGTCTTTTCTAAATTTGCTTTGTGTTTGTCTTTTTGTTTACATTCATTGCATCTTAGCTGTTTCGTTTTCATCATTTCATGATATTTTGTTTTCTTTTGTTTGCAACATTTGAAATAACATTTGCATCTCAATTCACTGTATATTTACTATATAGTTTGATAGTTAGAAATTTATTATTTGGTAGTTAGAGACAGGCTATCAATATAATAAGGTTTTATTTTGAGCTCAAATTAATATTATACAATAGAAGTTAAGTTGGGTAATCTCAATTATAATAAGGATGGTACGGTTAAAATGTAACATAAATTTGAGTCGGAGGAAATTTTCCAGGAAGGAACTAGAATTGTCTATTGTTCACAAATCCAATATCATTATGTTGGCGATGGGATACGATAGTTTCATCTCACTAGAAGCACTTAGTGGGCTTTTCATTACTTTCAATAAGTCCAAGATCAAAAGCCTATGTCATTCCCAAAGATCTCAATACCGACTACAAATGGTCACAACGTAAATATAAGCCTTCCAAGTTCCAACTAGAGCAGTTCGTGGGCTAGAAGGAGCATTAACACTTAATTCTGTCAGACTATAATACCATTAACAAAACATGACAACGTACATAAAATTTCAAGATTGGAAATTAATCCCTACTTCTTATATAGATTCGGTTTCAGAATATCCCACTAACATTGCGCTCCTCATCCTGGAATAGTAAGCACATAGAGCATGTGAAAACAGGAACAAACCATTAAGGAAATATAAGGACAAAATAACTGATGTTACTGTGCCTCCAGAGAGGGACAAAAACAAGCATTTAACTATTGCACAGGAGAAGAGTCTCTGTGGAAGCAACCGCCCGAAAGCAGGAAAAGAAACTTGGAAGATAGATGTAATTTGCTTCTAAAGCCAGAAAATGTACCGATTAGGGGTTGTAACAGACATTTTTTTTACGTTAGATGAGATCAAGGAACCCACTTGGGTTCACATGCATTAATACATCACCATCCCTCTCATCTTTTTGTTGTTACATGAGGAAGTTTCTTTGAAGAGTGTCCTTGCTTGAGATTCCATGCTCTGAAAGCTACTTTTTCTAATTTGGTTGTTAAAAGAGCACATACGGTATAGAAAAGTACGTCTCACGTACGATTTATACGTACAAGCATCAACCATAGGTTTCAAGTCAAGTGGCACAACAGGCATGCCATTGCCAGTCCAATCACTTTCTCTCTTCTTATTATATGTATGTTCTATTTCCGAACTATCACCAAAAGGAAAAGGTAGTTTAATACACTTTGTTCAGGATTGTTAGTCTGAAGAAAACTATTCCTGAAATCAAATAGCATCGGGGTTCTCGTTTTCTGATCAAATCAATGAGAGAATCTGAAATGGTCTGCTTGCGAAAGACGAATAGAATTTTGAGTTGCTTCAGCTAATTGGCCACCATTTTCAATGCTAACCAACATGCATGTATTTGGCCTTTTACTGGATTGTGCAACCTCTGCTAACATATTCTCAAGTCAGATTCGTCCCAATTGCGTACGGGGAAAAGAAAACGTTTGTCAATAAATCAATCCATCTCGTCCTGGAATTGGAAGAGCCCGAGTGTTCAACATAGAAAACTAGTCAGTCCTGTCAAAATTCTTCACCTTTAAGATTTTCCTAACTCTTACCCTCCTCAATGCTACTTTCTAAATCTCGAGCCAACCTGAAGTGTTGGTATTTAAAGATACGTGATATATAAATTTTATTCAATCAAATTCAATTGGACAACCTGTTGGGGAAGTTTATGTCAACATTTAAGAGGCTGACAAGGCAATTTGAGTTGAGAATCGTACGACATATTAAACAAGTGACGGATGAAACCAACTTATGGACTTACCAAGCTACAAACGTAGACGAAAGGAATAATCCGTGCAAGCGACGTTGGATCGGACAAGCTGAAACGGACAATAAGTTTAATAGTAGTTTCAGTTATAAAGGGGTGTAAATGTAATGCAACTTGCTGGGTCGCACCCGACAGTTGGCTCTAGTAGATGGAACCCAATGTCGCAAACCTTACGGTCACGAGTCTGATTCAAGCTTGCGTAGTAAAGTGGTACAGGTTATAGACAACAACTCGCATTACTACTATTTTTTGATGCAATTTGTGTGTGGTCCTAGTCTTACTTTTCATAATGTTCACTATGTCCCAATAACCCTGTCTTACCTGTAATAGAATAAAAGCACCTATCCTATTCCAAAATCTCCTGTGTTGATCTTATTCTGATAACCACATTTATCTTCTCGGCAACTTTCATTCTACAAATCTTGTTTTATAAGAAATTAAAATATGAGGTCGTTGTCCTTTCTTCATGTTCATAATAAATAACATTTTATAGATCATAATATTCTGATTAAAAGTAAGTTTTGGAGAATTTCTCAAACTTGAACCTAGAGCCTTTAACAGTAAGGCGCTCTTTATCATTCTATATAACCTGTCTTGCTTTAAACTGATGGACAAAATAGCAATAGCGTTAAATAGAAGAAAGGGTGCTTTGAAAATTAAAATCAAAATACCCTTTAAGGAGAAAAGTAGGTCATGTAGTGAAGGCATCTTCATCATTAATAAACAATTGAATTATACAATTTGGGGTCAACTGTGTCATCCATGTCGACTTTTGAATTTGTGTACCCCTACGGTCCCTTAGTTCTAGAAATTGCATATTTCATTGGCTGCTAGCTATTGCTTGCTCGACTTGTTAATGTATCTGCCATGTGAAATGTTGTTTTACACTTACTATTTTTTTCGCTTACACATAGACATAGTTTTATTTTATGTAGTGATTTACAAATCCCAGGACATCAGTTAAATTTTCTATTGTTTTTGGATAAAAATAAAAGAAAGGAAAGGGCAATGCTGCTCCAACTCAAACATGGAATATGATGCCTCAGACCATAATACAGAAATGATTGGCATAAAGTAGCAAGAGCACTCCTTGAACCTCCGCGTCTCCTTTTTGGTGGTTGATAATTAAATAGGACCATTTGCTTACACTAAGTAAGTTATTGATGAAATTAGGCAACTTAGTGGCCTTAAGAACTATCAATGCCTAGAAATATCTTTCTCTTTGTGAGGAACCTTATCTTTTAACGATATGCATGGTATTCTTATAAGTTAGCTTTTATTTGACATTATTATATGTTAAAAAGAAAATTTTAAATTTTAAATTTAATCCATTCTCCTTGATTTAAAATTACTAATAAATCAAAATTAATCTTAATAAATCAACATAATTCTAGTGGGATTTATTACTACATTTTTTGCAATATAGGGAATAAGAATTATAGTTATATATATAAAGTAATAATTTGCTTTGTTTTGTTGTTTATTATATCTAATTTTATCTATATATTTTTTATTCATAATATTTGATATTTATTTTAAAATTTTCTAATTATTTCATTTTTATTTTTATCTGAGAGATTTTTTAAAAGTTTTTTCTTTTTCAAATAGTACTTCACCGATTGTATATTAATCAATATTTAACTGAGGTTATAAAAAAAAAAGGATTTATAAACTCTACAAATGTTAATTCCCTCTTTCTCTTCAATTATGTGCACGTCTAAAGTAATTAAGGTTGGATAGTTGGCATTGAAATGCTTCTCAGGAGGGCAATCTCGAAAAGGATTAAGCCAACAAAGAAAACCCCTTCAGGAGTTCCGAAAACTGAAGTCTAGGTGAAGAGAGAAGATTAAGGGGAAGCCACACCCCAAATTACCTAACTAAAGGACGGGGCAGACAGAACACTAAGACTTTAATAATTAAAAAAACATTGTGCACATGAATGACAAAAGTAGTTAAATAGACAAAAAATAGTTTAAAGAGAAGCACAAAAACATTTTCCACTGAACAACATTATTTTACTCAAAAGACAATAATTGCAGCCTTTGACGTTTCTCCCTTGCTCTTCTCCAACACCCACACGCAAACTCCTTTGACCCTCGCACAAAGGCAAAAGGCAACAACACCAAAAAAAAAAATTAAATAAAGAGAGAAGAATAAATGGATGGAAAGTGCAAAAATCATAGCCGCAATCTGGCTTACGAAACCTTGCCTTTTCTTCCCATTACCATTTAACACAAGTGGGTATTTTATGCCAATGCCATTTGCTTGTAGGAATCTCAATCTTTTCCTTCCTCCTTTACCCTACCAAAGTTTTTTTTTTTTTTGGTTGGGTTCTTTTATTTCTCAGAAAAAAAAAAGAGTTTTACAAGTTAAATGAAATTACGTGACAGACGCTACAAGAATTAATCTAGTTGCTATCAAGAGGGATGTCTTTTCATTATTAATTAGGTTTTGGTACCATTAGCTCCAAGCGTATTTGAAAGAGTGGACTCTAATATCGAACTCATCCAAAATTACACGTGACCCTATATAGAACAAAAATAGTTTCGTAAGAAAAATAAAAAATTCTTTATAATTTTATTTATTTTAAAAATATTAAGATATTAAAATTTAAAGATGACTTATTTCAATTAAAATACGTTATATGGTTTAAAGTTTTAACTGTGAGCTACTGAAGGGAACGTAACGTATCCCACCTTAAGAACATGCCGTCATTTAGTCTCCATATCAAATAAATAAATAAGTTCAATTATATGGAAAATTAGTTTCCCTCCTCCCCACGGAATCCAGCTTCTTCACATTTGTCAATGTTTGAGGCTTTTAGTTTGACTAAATCTCAACTCTCCACGTTACCCTATTCCTTTCCTTCCAACCACCTTCTACTTGTATTCTACCTCTGCAAAATTTCTTGCTGTTTGCTTTTTCTCAAATCTCCTTAGCTCCAAAAACATTTTACTGGAGCTATTAAAGAAAATTATGATGCTTGACAATATTGGAGTGCGGATTACTTGGACACCCAAATACACACACATTTGGATATGTTCATCATAGAGGGTCCTGAATTGGACCTATACCTACTTCCTATTAATTAGGACTCTTACTTCTATATGAAAAGAATTCCCCAAATTGCATAGTTTGTAGGGTTCACATATTCTTTACCTAATACCCTGTTTTAACCTTATTCTGTGCCAAGAATTATACTCAAAACGATGTCACTTTTAAAGTCGAATAGGGTTAAAACAGAATGTTAAGTATAAAGTCAAAGAATATGATGGCAGATTGTAGGGTTCAAATTGTAGTGAATAAATTTAATATGCCAACGTATAGTTATAGGTTTTACAATAGAATAAGGTGATGTTTGTGTTTGATTTTTTTCCAGCTAATAATTTGCTTGCACAAGATAAGAAAAATGCCAGAGCTAACAGAGCAAAAGGGTAGTTGTGTCTATATATATAAAAAGATAGATTCTTGATATGATTTCTTGCGAAATTTTCTATCTGATCCAGAATAGCGAGACAAGGAAGATCGAGCAAATCTTGAATGGGGCATCACTTGATGGTGGCATTTTTGTCTGTTACCCTCAATCCGACGCGAGTGCCCGTCGTTTTGGAGGCAACTAGGGGCCTCTACCTTTATTCCACCCACCATTCATTCAGAACCAAATTTTGCTTTTGGTTAAGAGAAAGTAAACAACTAAAACCTTTCATAATTCAACAAAAACATTTTCTTTTCCTGCTAAGAAGGCTGTCTTAAAAAATTCAAATTAATCGGAAAAATGTTTTTTTTTTCCTCTTTATTTCTTCCTCAAAATCTAACTGTTTATAATGTTATATATGTACATACCCTGGTGAAAAGGGAAGAGATGGCAATTATTCGAAATGACTTATCCTGGAGAGAATGGTTTCCAGGCAATGTCAATTCCAATTCCAATGACTACAGGAGTAGAATAGCTTATCCTGAAATTATCAAGTTTGTTGGCACAGCTATCCCTCTGCGTCTATTCTAATGGGTCATCATCATTATACTGCACACATGACACTACGTTTAAGCTTTCCACTTCGAACATTAACCAAGGCCTATGTTTTAAGTGGTTATTAAATAATTCAGCTTTTCTTGTCATCTTATTACAGGCATTGATCATTGCATACATTTTATGTCGTCAGAATTTCTTGAGTGATATAGTGAATGGATCATATAATTTTGTAACTCTTGTGCTTAGTGGAAGTCATTTTTCATTTAGAAAGTGTTTTCAGAGAAATTTAATTACCTAAAGCACTTTTTACTTGTTTAGTTTAAAATATTTGTAATAATCAATCTCATTCTGGTTTACTTACCCTATTTGATTTATTAGGAAGTAAAGAAATATGAGATATGATTCTTACCCCGTACCTGTATCCCTTCTTCCTTGTATGTGAACTCCAAAAAAACAAAACAAAACTCCTAACACTTGCTTCTACGAATTGTACAAACTAGAAGAATATAGCATTCAGAATATATGTGACATGATAATAGGGCCGGGCATGCTCTTAATTATAAGAAGAAAAAAAAAAGTCAAATACAAAGATTTGCTCGATGCTCACTTTGATACGAGGCATTGTTTTGAAATTGGCCTCCCTGAATTTGGTATCCAAATTTAACCTCAAATTTGCTAAAGAAATTTCCATATCATTCTCTACTTTAAATTAATAGTAACTATATATATAATATACTTTTGAGTGTCCACTTTGATAATGAACAAATGAAACAACCTTTTACTATTTTTTAAATGAAGAATTTTAATATACATTAAATATTTTTTTAAAACATAAAAATAAAGAGATAAATCCAATTAAGTTAGTCCATAATAAACAATATTATTAGTAGTAGAGAGTGAAATCTAATTGTAAAATTGGAACAACTTTAAGACAATTGAGGGATATTTCAGTAGCTGAACCATGCATGCTTAAGGGGCAACTCTGCTTTTGTTAAAAGTGAAGATGAAAAGGAGTTTAACAGCATAAGTGGGTGATAAGTAAAGGAGCAGACATTTTCACTAAACTGGAGGGTGGCGGATTTTTGTTCTCCAGAAAAGGGGTTTTAACTAAGAGATGAAGTGAAAGGAAGCATAAGCATGTACTTTCACAGATTGTAATGAACAAAGAAATTGGTAATCTCCATTAGCAAAGCATGACGTGCGGTGAGATGTTCTCTTCTTTTGCTTTTGGGGCTTTTTGAACACTTTGATTTTCGACCAATGACATAAGGTGACTTCACCCTTACGAGACTACTAACCTTATAACCTTTCCTTTGTTTGTCGCTCCGGTCACATTTTCCTTAAACGACCCAATTGCCCCCGAAAACGTTGCTTGTCCTGTCCTAATTATCCCCTTCACCGTCCGCAATTTTCTTTTCTAAAAAGCAAAAGAAATTAGTGTTGGAATGCAATATTAGCCAATCATTAACCAAAACCCTTGAACTGGATCACCTTGTTTCATTAAGTAATAGCATTCCAACTTCAGATGGAGAACTAGTACTTGTTACCTATCGCTTAGAGTAAAGTTAGCAAAAGATGAACAAACTCAGTCTATTGCCTAACACGAAAAACATAATGCTTTTTCTTGATCAAACAAGGGAAAATGATTACTTAATGCACAATAGCTTTATCCGTGACGAACACATTTACTGAAGCAAGCCCATTTGCATAAACAAACGCTACTTGTTCTTTAGCTAGTCTAACAATGACAGTAGGTAAATGGGCAATTAGGGAAATGGCATTGAAAACTTTGGTTGAAAGGGAAAGACAAAGGAAAGGGGTTTTAAGTTTTAACAGCAAGAGTTGTCACACACAACTCAGCTTTCTTAGGGCTACAAAAGATTCATATTCGGTTTCTTTTCAACTTTCTATGAAGTTTTCTCTTTTTTCTTTTTTTTCTCTCCTCTTTAAAGTTTTGGCAGAGACAACCTAAAATTTAATAACTGCTTTTAAAAGTCCTAAGCGTTTCTGAACAAATAACGTCAAACAGAAAAGGAGTTAAGAGTTTGAGTCTGGTTTACGCCACATGAATCGTCCGTATTCCATAGCTGACCTCCCTCTCACACACCCATTACTATAAAAACCTATGCTTTCTCTCTACATTAGCCCACACATACACCCACCCTCGCAAACTGTCTTCCTTTATGTCCTTACACACCCAAGTTTAAAGCTTTCATCTTTTTACTTGTTCTTGTTCTCTCTTGCTCTTGTGACTCATCTTTTGAAGTGTTCTTTCTGTGAACCTTATTGGGTTGTAAAGATTCTTGATGAATTTTGAGGCTTTGAAGTAAAACTGTAGCTGGGTAATTCTTGTTTTTTGGGTGTAAAGATTTGATCTTTGAGCTGGTTTTTGGAAAGGAGGCACATTTAGACTGTTGATTTTGAAGTGCTTGTAGGTTTTTGGAGATGGAGAAGATAAATTTTGTTAAGAATGGTGTGCTTAGATTGCCTCCTGGTTTTAGGTTTCACCCAACTGATGAGGAGCTTGTTGTTCAGTACTTGAAGCGAAAGGTCTTCTCTTGCTCTTTGCCTGCCTCTATAATCCCTGAAGTCGATGTTTGCAAGTCTGATCCTTGGGATTTGCCAGGTTGGTGTTTGAACATGCTTGGATGATTACGAAAGTTGAAAATGTTTTCCAAAATTATGGATTTTTTGCGAAGGGTTATGTGTAAAGCTCGTTCAAAAAATAAAAATAAAAAAAAGAGGGAGAGGAAGAGAGCTTTATGTTCAATTGTAAATTGAATTAGTGATAATGCTTTATGCTACTAGACAACCTAATGTAACGGTTCTTTGAGCTTAAATGGCAAGCTTTCAACAGATTTTTACATACTTAAATGGATTTTTAGTTTTGACTCCTTGGGTTTGTGGCTTTAGGTGCTTTGGAGCAAGAGAGGTACTTCTTTAGCACCAGGGAAGCCAAGTATCCCAACGGGAACAGATCAAACAGAGCCACAGCTTCTGGTTACTGGAAGGCAACTGGGATTGACAAGCAAATTGTGACTTCCAAAGGCAACAAAATCGTGGGGATGAAGAAAACTCTGGTTTTTTACAGAGGAAAACCCCCACATGGGTCTAGGACGGATTGGATAATGCACGAATACCGTCTTGTCTGCACCGAAACTCCCACCAATGAGGCTCCTCAGAAGGACTCGACCTTGGTGAGTCTCCGTTGCAGTTCAATTCTGTTGGCATTTGTTTCTGTTTCCTGGAAGCAAACGTTGTGCTATAAAGTTTTTAAGATAATTAAACCACACCACGCTTTCTTAAAATTGATTGAGCTTTGCTATAATTTCTCAGGATTGTATGGTGGATATGAAACATTGGGTTCTCTGCCGTATATTTTTGAAGAAGAGAGGTACCAGAACCGAAGAGGCTAACTTGCAACTTGGAAGTGATAACAAAGTGCAAAAACTTAGGACTCCAAGGCCTGTTTTCTATGATTTCTTGACAAAGGAGAGGACTGATTTGAATCTTGCACCGTCCTCCTCATCCTCAGGGTCGAGTGGAGTCACAGAGGTTTCTTCCGCTGAATCAGATGATCACGAGGAAAGTAGTAGTTGCCACAATTTTCCATATTTGAGGAAAAAACCATAGTCACTCTCTTTTAGTGCCCTCTTTTACTTTCTCAGTCAGTTGATAGTGCCCTTGTTTTCTCAGTCAGAATACTGGTGTAGGCAATCTCGTGCTTGTTCATTAAGGTCTCTTGTCTGTGGTTACGGTTCTGCAGAAAGAGATGCCAGGAAAAAAATAGATGGAAGGAAAAAACAAGAACCGGCGTTTAACTGTTAAACAGTATTGTGTTGAGAAAAGGGTGTTAACAGAAGGTCTTGTAGTCAAATCCCAAAATGTTTCAAAGTGACTAATGTGTTCTCTTTTCTTCGCATATTTGTTCCGTCTATCAAGTTTACACAAACTCTTAGCCATTCTATTAACATACTGCGCTAGTTGTTTACTAAAAGGCAAATGATTTTCAAGAGAATCAATCCGAAAGCTGAAAGGAAGAAAAACAAAAGGTGGAAAGACCATAGAAGGGGAAAAGAAGTATATTTTTCTTAGCGTGAACTTTGATTAAAGGAAATTCCTTTTCTCAGCAGGACCTGAGAATTAGAACAAAATCTTTCAAGTTTCTCTTTTCTTTATAGAGAGAGGAGAAATTGTTGCTTTACAGAACCTAATTCCCCCTTCACTTGTGGAATCTCTAACTTCATTATCTTCAAACACACTCCAACATATGTCACTGAAAATGGTTCGAATATTGTTTCAAGAAACAGACATTCCTGGAAAAATTTCTACGACATTCGCTGCCATTGTCATGTACTCACACGGGGCTACAAGTAGCAGGAAGATAGTAGGTATGTTTGTACAAGGGATCAAATGTTAAACTAGAAAATTGAATTTCCAAGACCAGTAGGTGAAAGTAGATAAAGACTGATCAAAATTAGATAGGACTCCTGAGCAAGAGAAGTATGTGAAGATGAGCTGTGGTCCAAGTCCTTCGTGACTTCTTACAACTTTGCAAGTTTTTTCAGTGTTTTGAGATTAATGTCAGAATAAAGTAATAACCAGATAGTTTAACTTCCTTGAATATTAAAATTATTCCTATTCCAAATTGTTAGGCAACATATGTATGTTTTAGCAGTACTATGCAGTGTATCCTTAATTTCCAACTATCTGCAACTTTGGCTAACGTCAAAATCAAGCTTAACACTTGCGAATCCATTGTTCTATACTGTTGATTAATCTTTAATCAAATGGGATTACAAAGTACACATGTCATACATGCAAATGCTACTTGCTTAGTGACGATAATCACCTAATATATTTATTTATCCTACAGGAGAGGGGAAAAATTGAGCTTGTAAGTTAGGCTTTGAACTGACGCAAATGTTAATGATATCATATGCTTAAGACAGGTTAAAAGGGTTTTGACGTGAAGTCTCTGCAGGAGCGCCAAGTGTTAGCCAGAGACAAGAAGGACGGCTTAGAATGAACTTTGACAAGACATAAATGGAGCTAGTGCCAAGCCATAACAGGAAGGAAAATACAAAATTAAAATAATAATTAAGAAGGTATTAAACAAGAAACCAAGTTGATAATCAGCCGACCACTGATTCTTGTGATAGCTGTTTTGACATCGCTTAGCTGTTGGAGTTCTTCACGTCACATTTTTTCTTGTATTTAATTAGTTTATCATATGATATTATACTTTGTTATGTATTATACACGATCATGTAGTCATAACCAATAAAATTCTTTCATGCTCATGCCAGAACGTGAAAGTTAGATGAGTTGTATTGTGAAGCGTTGCGTGAAGAGTAAAAACAAAATTTGCTGAAATAGAATAAGTTCTACTGTGATAAGTTCTCATTTATGAGATTGAAATTTAAGCAGTCAGGTTGAGATTAACATGTTTTGCGTTCTCATATCAGGATGGCTACAGCTTTTCTCCATACAAAATAAGCTGTTTTCTGGTTTCTTCATATCTAATTTTCATAGTACAAAACAGATTAGAGAATGGATTGAGTTGTGTAGATTGTTGACTCGGGCTTCATTTTGTCAATCACGTGGGAAGGCCGTCACGGTAGACTGCAGACACACACTAAAGATTATATGTAGACAAAAATCTGTAGGCTCACCTGGACCTGATATAAATTTCAGCCAGGTCAATCACACAGAGAAAAGAAAGCAAGACAACTTGCCCCGTTAAGTCATAAGAAATCAAAATTATATGGGTGTCTTAGTCAGCAATCAGAGATGACTATAATACCTTGGAGTTGTAGACAGGGATTGGATTTTATGCATTATTTTTGTGTGTGTATGTTGACCTGTTCCAAAACCAACCAATCTATTTTAAAATGGTGTTTTGCTTAGACAATTGTAGGAGGGGTTGCTTAGTATCTCTGCAACAATGACATCTCCAATATTCTAACCTTATTCCACCAGTCAAAAGTCTGATTAACAATGAATGTAGTCGACGAACAACACATGTTATGGTTCCCTAAACCATAAGTGACGGGCCCTATAACCCCTCTATCCTCAACAACCAGCCATCAATCTCCTTTTTTTTCTTCTTCTTAATCTCTTTTGAGGAAAAAGGGTAATAATCCACAAAAAACTGTACAACCTTTACAAACCATCAATCTCTTTTAATTACTCAATTTCAACAGTTTATAGCCGCTATAGAAGATTGATGAGTTATTTAGATACAGCAGGCAACTGGCTCCACAAAATGGCAACCCATCTTATAAAATTTTGAGAGTTCAGGATTCTCATGTGTCCTCAGCGAGTGGGTTCTAAAGACAGTTGGGAAATGAATGGTTCATGGTGTTTGCCCAAAAGACAGGTCACTCCATGCATTAATGGTTTTCTAGACGATGAGCTCATCTGACACGATAAAAAGGAGCACGGATGGAAGGCAACGGAACAAGTTGCTGCCTCCTGATAAATGTTGTTTCTTCATAAACTGCCGTATAGGCAAAGTAAATATGCTTTTCGAGAAGTAGCCACAATATGCAGCAACATATCTTGACAACCACAATTCTTATTATCAAAAGGATTCATAAATCTCCAGTTGCATATATCAGCCGCCAAAGAAGAAGACGAAGAAAGTATCATATGTTGGACTAGGATATGAAGAACTATCTTAGAAAGGCAGGCATGTTATGTTAGATTTGCGTGTAAATATGCAACTTTGTATTATGACCTCCTTAATGTATCTAGCTTAAGGCGACCTAAGAGGTCATTAGATTCATAATTTACTTATTTCAATAGCTTCAGGGTCACTGTCAGCCGTCTGGCCTACAGATGAGAAACTATGAGAGATGTCAAACTTCCTTTTCGGCTATCCTCTCATCCTCTGTCCATATTCCTATTCAGTCCCAATTTTCTTCAATGCCAATCTGGACCACTTCTCATTACAAGGGTCAGCATTGCTCTAGTTTCTACCTTGCTCACCGGGCAAGCAAAGATTCCACATTAAAAAAATCATTAAGATTCCATCACGGATTTAAACACAATAGATGAATGAAACGCCAATAGTTACAGATATTAACTCTAGCACAAAGAATTTTCATACTGGAATCAAACCTCTGACGTAGGATGCTATCTGAGACGAAGTTGGGGACACATTACAATATACTGTCAAATATTTTGACTCCACCGACCGTTAGAAATCAGTATGCAGAATCTTTATTTATCTGAGAACAGCAATTACAGTTTCTTACGCGTTGAAAACATTTGAAGCTTAGTCATGCAGGAACACACACCTACCAGAATTATTATCTTATTGGCAAATTACAGTTTCGTCATAGAAATCTCATCAAGTCTTAGGTATATATGCTGATTGCATGTAACCCAATCAATACAAAGTCATATACAATCCAAGGATTAAAATGATACAGGCAGATAGGTTTTCTGGTCAAATGAAGATCCAAATGGTGGTCAGCTATAAAACTACAACGAAAATGAATCCAAGGATGTCTCCTACTGCTCATGACTGCACATTAGTCAGCAAACTCATTTACTCCCTCGGCTCGCTCTCATCAACTTTCAGAGCAGCAGTACCTGATGCTCATGTCTACACATTAGTCAGCAAACTCATTTACTCCCTCAGCTCGCTCTCATCAACTTTCAGAGCAGCAATACCTGAACCGTTTGAGAGAGGTTGCTCAGAACAAGCCTTTAAAACAGCCTCATTCTGCAGGAAAAAGATAATATTGCTGGTTTCAATCATTACATTTTAAATACACCAAGGAATTCAGAGACTGCACAACAGAAATCAGTGGGTAAACAGCCTTCTATAATCTTAAAAGGAAAGTAATTTCAGTAAGCACCAGGGGTGATCTGCTTACCTCAAGACAATATAGGACACAAGAAGGCACTTTTACACACAGCTCAATGACAGTAAATATGACAAAAGGGGCATATTGAATCATTCCATATAAGATCACCATCGGTCACTTGATAACAATAAGCAAATTTACTTGGTATTCTACAAGGGGCTAGATTAGAATTTTTCGGAAGAAAGCTTCCGTGAGATCACCCGAAGCATAAAATTGGAAGCTAAGAGGTATAACTTCAATTTGACAATGCTAGTTATGCTTCGTATAAAGAAGTTTGTCACCTTATTATCCTAATAACTGCAAATGACTAGGCTATAAAGAAAGCATATAATGGTATATTTTCTGCGAATGTCCTTTTAGGATTATACACCCAAAACCTTGATTTTGATGTAAAGAAGCTAGGCAGTTAGTAACCAAGATTCCAAGTTCATGGCGGCAGAAAAATTCAATCATTTATGTTTTAAGCCAGGAGTCATGAACACATTTTTTTTATGGTTTAGACAAGATATAAATCGAAATTATTTGTTTCTTTTCCTACTTCCATTCTCCTATCGTCCTTTGATCCTCCTGCTTGTTTAAAAGTAATACTTCCCACAACTTTGAAGGGCGATTTACCTCAGGATTCAATGAGACATTTGTTTGCTCTCCATTTCATTCTAATATTCTTCTTCTGTCTCCTTTTTCTTCAGTGTAGTTATCACATTACTGAGCAGCGATTAGATCCTAATTAAAAGATTTCATAGAAAAATGATAACAATAGATCCTGACTGTTGATGCAAAAATTAAAAGGAATTGATATTGCAAACGTGTAAGTTGAGATTATGGTTAAGAAATATTGTAACTGTTATTTGTAATGGCATCAAAGAAAACTGAGTTTTCTATACCCTGGAAAAGACCGACAACCTCTTCTACATTATCTTCTTTCCAAATATTTCTTATAAAGTTTTCAAGTCAATGGTTAGTAAACCTTCAAAGAGCAAAAACAAAATAATAGATTCGTTTGACACAAATCCAGGCCAGAATATGGCTGCTCAGAGATTATTCCTACATCAAGTAAGGTACTCTACTACAAGAAACCACGTTGTAGCTACTTTCATTCACAAGAACGAATCGGTCAGGTTTACCAGATATCATATAAAAACAAGTGGACAAATATTTTGCTTTGGGGAAAGATGACATTAAATAGCATATTATGGTAGCAACTCTAAATTAAGCCAGTGAAGCAAAGACACTTACAATCAACAAGAAAGGGAAACGAACAAAATTTGGAAGGTTCACCAAATATCAAGAGGAAAAAACTAGAAAAATCTTCAGAATACATTAACGTCCAGACGTAGTTTCTTGCCTCTTAATTAATCAGAAACGAAAACCAACTCAATTCATCAGCAAAAGGTTAAAAACGAAAAAAGTTTGAGACATATAATTTCTGGACGACCAAAATTAAAGAACACTGAACAAGCAGAGAGAAGTATGAATAAAAAAATTTCGGAAACTGAATCAAGGAACAGCAAACAGAAGAGGAAAAACCTGCCAAACGCGTCGGAGGCGTTTCTTGGCATTGGCTTTACGTGTAGAGGTAAGCTTAATCCTCTTCCAAACGAGACCACCTGAGTCGTGCTTCTTCACTATCTCCATCACTCTCGTTCCCCAAAATGCACCAAACCCTGCCATCTCTGTGGCTACCTCTCTCCACCTCCCAACTTCCTTAGGTCTGGTGGCTGTGTTTGTTTCCATTGCAACTTATGGGCTCAATATTGTCTATCACTGTCTTTAAGGCCTAATACAACTTAGTGCTGCTTCTCTAATTGGGCCACTGATCTATACTGCTTAAGATTAGCACGAATAGCCCTAACAAGGCCTCCCCATGATTGAGCCTGGTAGCTAATCGAAACCTTAGGGTTTGTTTTCATTGATGTTTTTAATTTTTTGTTTTTCGATAATCAAATTTAATAAAAAATCTGTTTATTTATATTTTGGTTATAATCTATTCCACTTATAAAAAAATATATATTATATTTTTATTTTTTAACTCTATTTTTTTCACAATCTAATTTTTTATTAACTAAATATATATTGTTTAATATTGATTATTAATAAGAATCATGAATAATTTAATTAAATATTATACTCAATTAGTTATATTAATTATTAATAATAATTATAAATAATTTAATTTAATCTTAGTAACTAATCTAAATATTAAATTTTAATTTTAAAATATCTTTAAAATATATAAATTTTAAATAAAATTTTATTTTGTAATTAAAATATATATATTAAAAATAAAAATAAAATCTTAATTATTAAATTATTTATTTTAATAAAAATATAATAATTTATTAATAAATATTATGTAACATATTAAAATATATTAATTGTATTTGTTTATTTATAAAATAATTTATCTTTAACTTTTATCTAATATGTAATTATTAAACAACCAAACATATTTTTTCTTATTTAAAAAACAAAAACAAAAACTAAAAACTAAAAACTAAAAACTAAAAATTAAAACAAAAAAGAACATAAGTGAAACTACTTCCTTTAATAATTGACAGCCAACCCTAGCTCTTTTTTCCCAAAAAAAAATATAGAAAGACAAATTAGTATTGAATTGGATGCCGGTTTCAATACAACTTAAGATCCAACGTGGAAATGATCCAACTACAACCCACGACTAGAAAATAAAAGTAGTTCAACAAAAGTATTCTTAGTCAAAGTCATTTCAATTAATTTTAGGAATATTATTTCAATTTAGTATCTCTTTTGGTTCTCATACAGCATATTATTAATATCGATCAGTATTGGATTTTAAAATTATAAAATAGTATCTCAATTTTATAAAACTACGAAACAGTCTCTTCGTATGTTGTATTATATAATTTTTAACTTTACTTCAACCTCATTTCAAAAATCATAATAACATAAATTTGATATACCAATTATCTCTTTATTTATATTAATATTATATTTACATATTTCTTATATAGATAAATATTATTTATATTTAGTATCTAATAATAACTATAATTAATATAAAAAAGTCATTTAATTCGCATATAATTACAAAACTAAAATTATATAAAAAAAGTCATTTAATTCGCATATAATTACAAAACTAAAAATAATACAAAGTACTTTATATATTACAATTGATTACAATAAAACATTATATAATAAGAATAATATAGGTCTATAACAATAAGAGTTGATACCTAAGAATGTAAAGAAGAAAAAATGAAACTTGAAATTAAAAAAACTTACAAATATAAGTTTGACATATTTTGCATATATAGAATTTAATATATACATCAAATATAAGAGAAATTAAAAATAAAAGGTATAAAATTGAAAAATCATAAACTTCATTTCATATTATATTTGCTTAAATCAAATTGGTCCCAATTTTTATTTGATACAAAATCTTTACTGATAAGGAGAATCTCATTATCACCATCATTCAAGTTCTATGCATCAAAATCTATGTCAATATTTTTACATTCAATATCATTTTCTAACTTACTGTTATCCATATTTGGTTCCTCAAAAAGTCAGTCCGGTAAGAAATAATTTTATTGGTATCATTATCAAAAGAGTTTAAGGTCAATACTGTAGAACGTACTTTGAAGGAGATACACTAGATTTATTTTCATAGCTCAACAGTAAACAAACTCTCATCTTTTGGAATTAACTTTTCAAGGCATTATAGGAAAATTATGGTCCAACTAAGTTTTAAAATTCAGACAAATACTTATGCAATATCTACCAAAATGGGACGGTTTAGGAATATTGTCAAGAATTTGCAAAGTGATTGATAAGAGTAACGAACTAGCAGACCACTACTTATTGGGCTTTTTGGTTCATGGCTGACATGAGTTTCATAAAGCAGATGTATGAATTCATAAGTTGTGCATTATGTATAAAATCATGAGTTTGGTAATGGAATTTGAGTCTAAATTGAAATTAAATCACATAGCCTAACCTAACTGGCGCAATTCTTCACGACCTAAAAATTATACTTGTCGTCGCATTCTTTTCTTCCAAATGAAGACCAAATATGCAAGAAACTCTTCCTTAATATCACACGCACTCTTCCATCAACCACCCACCCAGTTTCCCACTCACAACCAGGTTGCCCGTAGGATGTCAAATGTTAAAATCAAATTGCAAAAGGTTTGAGCTTATCTTATAATGAGAAATTTGCTCTTGTTCATTAATTTAAATATGTGCCTTTTATTTCTTGGAGCTCATGGATTGTGATGACGAAGCTGGCAGAGAAGATGACACTAGTCACAAAGACAATCATGACAGTGGTGTATAAGCTGGCTTTGCTGAAATTAGCTTTCACCCAATTTTGGGAAAGTTGAATGGTACCACCATAAAGCTCCAAGGAATTCTCAATAATAAGGAGGTCCTCATACTTGTAAACAATGGCTTAAGTTATAATTTTATGGTTGAGAATATAGTCTGTGACACTCAAATATCCCCTGGAAGGATATGCGGATATTACCTAAGACAGGATTTAAACATATTAAAATAATACAAAGCGTTGCCAGAATTCAAACAATTAATCATTACTTTTTCATACATATTCGACTTTAAACAAAATTTAACCAACACACAGAATTTATTCGAATACATGCTTCAATTACAACACTATGCTGAATTAAAGTTATTACATTACAAACTCTTAAACAAAATATCTTAAGTTCAAATAAACTCTGAATTACAATATTTATAAACTTTTAACAAAATACATCATGTCTCATATTATTACTTACAACCCAAATATACATTCCCAAAACAAAACACATTCTTTGTTGGCCACTGTGGTTGCTATTATCTCAGTCTTCAAGTTTTCTTATCAAAACTTACACTGAGGTAAAATCACAGTACTAAGCATAAAGGTTAGCAGGGAATAAGTAAACAAGACATGATTTGGCGACTGTTTCTAATAGTCGTTTAACATTCACATATATAGGATCAAATCACATTTCAAACAATAATTGTTCATGTAAAAGCGCAATCCAATCAATATGTATCTCAGAATAGAATATACAAAATCAAAACAGGAAATATTTGCTTCAAAGCAAAACTTACAAGTATCATAATAGAATAGCAAAATTCCATAACCGAACTTTAAAGTACCAGAACAAGACTTGTCTATCTCAAAACAGTATTTGATTATATCAGAAGAGAACTTATTTATTTCAGAACAGATCTTGATTATGTCAGAACTGAGCATTAACAAAATACAAATCAAATTAGCCTGCTAATCCTTTTTACAAAAGTGAGTAACGAGACCAGAGCATGAGATACCTATTGGTATCATAGAATATAAGAGACTTATGTCTCAACACCGAAGTGTCCTTATTAGGAGATACTGAAGTGTCAATATCAGGAGAGACTTATGTCTCAGACACCAAAGTGTCATTATCAGGAGATACCGAAGTATCGACGCCTTAAATGTGTCCAGAGCAGCTGCAGACACTTCTAGGCATACCTATTTACCCACGACAACTAGGACTTGACAGTTTTAAAACAATCCATTTCAGATTTCACAATCACAAGCAAAAGATGTTATGTCTTTATTCCACTTTCCTTAAATTGAACACACACACACACACACACACATATATATATGCATATCCAACTAATCATACTTTATAACATAAACATTTATAGTAATGTAAGGCATTATGTATTTCCC
>JAOQMS010000003.1:6799281-6812349 GCA_027563885.1 Erythroxylum longipes | reverse complement strand
ATTGTCAAATTATGCATAGTTTAGTTATTACTCACTAAGCTATATGCTTAGCACGGTGGATTTGCCCCGTGTAGGTTATGAGCGACGTTTATAAAGATTGGGACAAGACAACCGCAATAGCCAATGAAGTCTGAGTGTTGTTTTGAAAATAATGTAAAATATTTAGTTTGACTCTTGGGCTTGTATCTGATATGTATATGTGAATTTGTTTGTAAGTTTGTAACAACAATATTGAAGTTTGGTTTAGATGTTTCAGTGAGTTTGTGTTACGTACTATGTAATTTCATGTATGGTTGTCTGAATTGTTTATTAGACGTTTTTGTATGCTTTAATTTGTTTGTGCTGTTTTGTGTGGCATTTATATATCCTTCCAGGGGGTATGTGGGTGTTATAGAGAAAACCAACTATTTCTGATGATTTTGTGATATATCTACATGAATCAGAAAATGAATTAATAATTGAGAATGATCCAGTGACCTTTTCATAAGCCATAAATAGTGAAAAAAATATGAAAGGTGATTAAATGCCATGAAAGATGAGTTTCAATCTATAGAATATAATGATGTTTGGGACCTTGTAAAATTGTCTGAAGGTTATAAGAGAATCAGTTATAAGTGGGTCTTTAAGATCAAACATGATTCTCTTAGTAACATAGAACATTTTAAGACCAAACTAGTTGTTAAAAGATTTACTAAAAAAGATGACGTTGATTATAAGGAGACTTTCTTACTAATTTTTAGGAAGGATTTGATCAGAATTATTATGAATTTAGTAGCTCATTATGATCTGGAGTGACACCAAATGGATGTGAAGACTGTCTTTCTAAATGAAGATTTAGAGGAAGAAGTCTTTATGGACCAACCATTGGGGTCTACAAAGGCTAGAAAGGAACACATGGTTTGTAAATTAAAGAAGTTAGTATACAGACATAAATAAGCTTCCTAACAATGGTATCTTAAATTCAATGATATTATCATTTTCTTTGGATTTAAAGAAAACACCACTGATTAGTGTATATCTGATGATCAGTGAGAGTAAGTCTACTTTTCTAGTTTTGTATCTTGATGATATCTTGCTTATAGATAATGATCTTGGTCTATTAAATAAGACTAGAAATTTTCTCTCTAGTCATTTTGAAATGAAAGATATGAATGAGGCAACATTTGTGATATAAATAGAAATATTTTGTGAGAGATCGCAAGGATTATTAGGTTTGTCTCATAAAGCATATATTAATAAAGTGTTAGAGAGATTTAGGATGGACAAGTGTTCAACGTCACTAGTCCCAATTCAAAAATGGGACAAGTTTAGTCTTACACAATGTTCAAAAAGTGACTTAAAACGAAAGAAAATGGAATCAATTCCATATGTATATGTAGTTAGGAGCCTAATGTAAACGAAAGAAAATGGAATCAATTCCATATGTATATGTAGTTAGGAGCCTAATGTATGCTCAAAGATGTACAAGGTCAAACATAAGTCTTGTAGTAGGGATGTTAGGGAGATACCAAAGTAACCCTAGTATGGATCATTAGAGAGTTGAAAAGGAAGTTTTAAGATATTTGCAAGGAAGTAAAGAACAC
Source organism: Erythroxylum longipes (assembly GCA_027563885.1). NCBI lineage: Eukaryota > Viridiplantae > Streptophyta > Magnoliopsida > Malpighiales > Erythroxylaceae > Erythroxylum > Erythroxylum longipes. The sequence continues at coordinate 6,810,766 of JAOQMS010000003.1, read as the reverse complement.
ATACTTACTTTTAGAAGGTCTGATCACCTTGAGGTGGTTGGATACTCAAATTTAAAATTTGCTAGTTGTGTATATGTAAGAAAATCTACTTTTGGCTACGTTATCTGTTAACTAGAGTAGTCATCTCACGGAAAAGTGCAAAGCAGTTTGTAATGCATCCACAATGGAGGTTGAGTTTTTGGCATGCTTTGAGGCCATGAGTTAGGGTAAATGGCTACGAAACTTTATTTCAGACTTTGGTATTGTTGATATTATAGTCAGGCCCTAAAAATTTACTATGATAATTCTGCAATAATTTTCTTCTTTAAGAATGACAAGTATTCCAAATATGCTTAAAATATGGAACTGAAATACTTTGCCATTAAGGAGGAGGTTTAGAAATGTAAAGTGTCAACAAAGCATCTTAGCACAAATCTTATGTTACCTGACCCTTTGACGAAAGGGTTACTGCCCAAAATATTTTCCAATCATGTAAAAAATATAGGCATTATGTGAGCTAATGACTATTAGACTGTACTGTTGAATTGCCTCTTATGATATATATCATACTCTGTGCGCATTAATGAGTGTATTGTGTGCATTAATGAGTGTATTGTTTCTGAATTATCTGCTTCTTTTTTATGTATTTGATTGCAATGTATGATATTAAAAATAGAATTGAATGATAAATCTCATTATGCACTTCCCATTTATAATCACGATTAAATAGAAAAGCTATTCTAGCGGTACATGGAAAGGAGTACCTTGAATTAATAATATATAACCACCATGACCCTTATTAGTCTTGATCACGATTATTGATGATATCAGTGTATGTAAATTATGTGTATTGTATATTATGAGTACTTGAATTGTTAATTTAATAGACTATATAAAGTTACACGAGTCAAGCAAGAGAATGTTAGAAATTAATCTTTTAAGTGACTTATGTGTTAAAAAGTAATTAAGGGATTCAACTATTTAACAAATAGGCCTTTAGGTTTTTGGCCGTTATAATGGAAGTTTTAAAATTAGCTTATGATTGTTAATTTATTAAGAGAATTAGGGTTCTGTCTCTACCTAATAATAAATTTTTTATCTCTCACAAAACATCATTATGGAAGAAAATGAGATAAAATTTAAGTAAAGAGATAAATTAAATAAGGAGCTTGTCGAAAATTATTTTCACATCACTAAATTATGAACAAAAGTCAATATTAAGAAACTTTATTTTTTTATTAGAATAAAATTATAATGATGATTGAATCTTATGTTTATAAAACTTATGCTTACAAGCTGCACAAATCGTTATGGCCACAGGTAAAGCGTCACCACCGCCAACAGAATCCTCGCCATGTAAAATAGGATACTTTATCTATTGTCGAATGTTGGCATGCAAAACTCCACACCTGTCATCACTAGTGGCTAACCGCGTATGTACCAAGTTTTGCAGCCTACGTCACTTCCACTCTCGAGGCTTCTACTGAGTTCATACATTCCAAAGCGAACCGTACTTTTGTTGGTCCTGTTACACTATATTATGATATCACAGTATGATGTGCTTTTCCTGCAGGACCATGGCATAGATAGAGCATTCCTCACCTCCCATTGACAGTTGTAGAATGAGAGTGTTTATGAGAAGAGAAGGGAAGAAGGGAAACGTTTAGACTCACGCTAGCGTGGGACCATCAAAAACTTAATGATGGTGCCACGCTGCGTGCGTCTGAAATTTTCTTCGATTTTGATTTGCCATATTAACACACGGATTCTCAGAGTAAAAGGCTGTATATGTGTTTCTTTTCTCTTTTTGCTTGTATTCCAGTGAGATATTCATGCTCTTCATTTGCTTGCAGGGTACTTAGCAGCTTAAATCTTTGTTGTCTTAATCATAAGAGGATGTGTTGTTGACTGTTGCCTTCAAACGTTTCCTTATTACTACTCTTTCTTTTTTTTTAACTCCTTTGATTTTTTCATGTTTTAGAAAGCAAAGGTAAATGTTCTTCCTTTTTCTCATGTTTACTTATTTCCTTAATTTCATGAGTTTTGTTCATTGAGATTTTTCTTTTATGATTGCTTATTCTTCACGTTGTTTTAGTCTTGAAAATCTTTGTTCTTAGACTTCGGATTAACCATTTTGTTTCTTTAGCTGAAAATTTGGTTCGTTCCATCTCCTTAATGCTCAAGTCAGGTGACCGTGTATGTATGCTTTTGGTAGCTGTTGGATGTCAAATCTTCTTTTCTGGTAAGCATTATTAGTACTAAGTTCCTGCTAGACTAAATCCTAAGTTATCCATCACTAGATAAGAATCATGTACTACTTCCGAAACTTAATATTTTAGTCAAGCCTGATGAAGATCAACTAATTATCATGAGAAATGACCCCAACTTCCGATTTGTATGTACCATAATTAACTGCTTTAATCTTCGTTTGAAGATAATGATTCCTGTGGCATCTTGAAATTTATGATGCTCATTTTTAGCTTAAAAGTAAATTCTATTGTCTAGCGATTAGGCCAATTATGCTATACAGGCAAAATGTTGATTTATTAAATAAGTACTTGTAAGTTATTAGTGGTGAGGATGATGATGCTTCGTTGAATGTGTAACATTAGTAGAAGAGATAATGTAAGAATATATTAGTAAGGGACAAATTAAAAGTGATTAGTATTAATGATAAATTAAGAGAGATGAGACTCAAGTAATTTGGACATGTTAATATGAGATATCCTGATGCTTTAGTGAGAAGATGCGATAAAATAGTACTTAAAGATTATAAGAGGAAAAAAGAGGCATAGGAAGAACTAGAGTGAAGTGATGAAGAATGATATGACTTTCTCAGAATTTATTAAAGGCATAACTCACAATATAAAACTTTAGCATATTAAGATACAGACGATGAATCTCATGTAAAGAGAACTTTATCATTCTCTTAAGTCCTCTTAAACTTTTTTCCTTCGAATAATTCATTATCTAAATAGCCTTAATATTTTAAATAAGTACTACTTCTCTCATAGTTATTTAGCCCAAGTAGTTTCATACTTAGTCTATTTACTTTTTTGTAATAACTGATATGATTTATTCTAGTATTTGTCTTTTCTTGTTCTAATTTGTGTATTTATTTACATATATTATCTTTTAATGTAAATTTTTACCATGTTCTATATGTATTGTATTACATAATTAAATATGTTTAGTTATATGTATTTATTGATATTTTATATTATTGATAATTTGCAGTACATTTGGGTCTTTCAAAAACAATTTCTCTATCATATAAGAGTAAAACTGTGTTTTATTGGACATACTCTACATTTTGGCTGGATTTTTGTTGGATGTTTTGTTGTTGTTATATAGACGATTTCTATCTCATACTCTGTATTCTTGATTTTTTTAATTTATAATCCTCAACCAAAATATGGCTCCAAGTTTCCTGATTTTGTTCTTTTCAGTGTCTTGTTGATTCAAACTTCCAAAGTTTTAGTTTGTCTGAACATGAGAAACACGGAAAAGGCAATGACAGCCTCGGTTTTCCTGGAGCACATAACTCTTTTATACTTGAGGGTGTACTTTTAGTGACTACCTTTCTGATGAATTTTCATTGTATGAAGTTTCTTTTCTTATAAATGGGGTATGTTCTGTCATAAAGAATCCATTTGCATAAGCAACTATATGCAATTAGTCTACGCTGAAAATGGTATATGATGTTTTCTCCGCACAAATAAGGTTGTTGCTTATCCAGGTTAACTGAAAAGCTCGTACTAGTCATGGATGAAGTTACAATAAAATTTTCGGGACAGTGGATGAATAAGGAAGCTGTTAGCAATTAGTTGAAACGGTTGGTAGCCAATCCGTCATTTATCCCTAACTAAATCTGAAAAGGTTCCTGCTTCATATGTGGTGATCTAATCTATTCTAACCTGACACTGAAATTAACGATATGTTTTTCTTTGCAGCGAAAGTTTTGGTTGACAAGGATATTATTCTCCAGGCGTCTTAGACAAAGGAATGTTGTTGTCTAGCAGTGGATTATCATCCAGACCATAAATTTTAAACATCAAGCACATGTGGCCATGCAGGGTTGACTACACTCACCATTTCATTGGAGTAGAGTTCGCCAGTTTCTTTTTGGTCGAAATATCTGTTCTGATTCTCATTCATAAATACACACCATGCACACAAAGATCAGTAGGATAGGAAATATGATTAGATGTAGAAACACCGAAAGGCGTCTACTTATTTCAAAAACAGTAAACTTTTTATGGATTGATTAGCCACAGTAGGCTGAGCTGCTGATCAAAATCAAACAGCTACCTGTACGTTGCGAAGAAGATACCGAATCTTTCTGGATGACCCTTAACACATATGGACTATATATTTCCACACCTGTTCTTGGTAAGTTTGATCCATGACTTTACATCTTTAGGGACAAGCAATGGCCTAGACCTACTCCATTTCTATCAGTAAAAGGTCGGAAACATCTTTGCTTTACATTTAGGTCTATTGGAACGGTATAGTTTATCCGATACGCCTTTTAAAAATACCTTTTCTAAATTCTATCCTTATTAAGTCTCAAAAAATTGAAAGGTAAGGATGAACTGGCTTTTGTGATATAATATTTTCTTATCAGATTAATTAGAGATTTTTTAAATTCCGAAAGACCAGGCAAATCTAAGTAATAAGCAAGTAATCGTGTGCTCCATATGGTTGATGGCTAATAATATTCAACATGATTGCTTGGCTCCATAAGTAAAGGATGCGATTGAACATAGTATATCAAGGGACTGCCAATCATGCTTAATAGTTAAGAACTTGAGGATTGTGTTGAAGAAGACGGATACTAATAAAGACAAAGCTTTGTGATTAATTTTTTATGATTATTAATTATTATTATTATTATTATTATTATTTATAATTATTATTATTATATTTAAAACAGTCATATAATTGATTCTTTCCCTCAAAAGGTAGGAATTGAAGAGAGGACGTCAACTGAATAAGAAAAGAGAGAAAATCACAAAAACAAGCAATAACAACATGAGATGGGGGCGAATAGGTTGAGAGAAGAAGACGAAAGTGAAATATAAAATGAAAGAACGTGAATACGGCAGCTAGAGGATGACAGTGGCACGTTGGTCGTTAACAGAAAAGGGATTAGTATATACGATGGAGGAGTTTCGTCAAACGAAGAGTATTTAGAAAATGAGAAAGACTTCCTTACCAAAAAAACAGAAACTGAGAAAGACTAGAGTACGCCAACTTTTTGTGATGCCATCTCCAAATCACATCGCTACTGCTTGTTCGTTATAGTTTCAGATTCATATTTCTTTATCTATTCCGCCAATAAGAAAGCACCACGTCCTCGGGAAAACAACCTTTGACTACCATCCACTGTTTTGCTGATCCAACGAGCCCAAACTCAAGCTCTAGCCTCACTTAAACTCAGCCTCTTAGCACTCCTAAGGTCTCACACCTCATAAGCACACTTCTTTCGCTGTCTCATTAGCTAACTGTTAGCGTGATAAAAGCTGCATTACTGCTCAGTTAGTCTTCGTGTGTTTGAGCTCTTAATCCAGACCTTTTTTAAGATTTCTTTATCTCTACATTGTCAATCTGAAAACAGGTGCTTGTCTTTCTTATCTGGGTGGTTTTCTCTAGTTGCAATTTGTTCTTTACTGTGTAGAGGGTTTTGTCATCGTTAGCATATGATTATCAATTGCATATCTATTCTCTTCCATTTGCATGCGGTATATCCTTTTCATTTTCGACTTCGTTTTTCCAACTTTACGCCTCTTACTGAGAGAGCTCAGTGTAAAAATCAGAACTTTTACTTTTCGATGGGCAAAAAGGCGTAAGCTTTGATTACCCATTTTTCTGTTGGAGATTGTCCTTCCAGTTCTGCTGAAAATTGATTGAGAATGAAATAAAGACCAAATCTTCTTAGATCTGCTTACCGAGTTAACCTTTAAGGTTTCTCCTTTCTCTTCTTCAAGGACTGTGCGTGTTGTTCAAATCTAATACTTCATTTTTTTCTTGTTATTGGATTTTCAGTGATATCTTTCATAAACTATGTCGATGGATACGGATAGCAAGTTCCTGAACGTGGGTGTTCTCATAGTGGCCACCATAGTTGTTGCCAAACTTATATCTGTACTTGTGATGCCCAGATCCAATAACCGACTGCCACCAGTAGTCAGCGGATGGCCACTGATTGGGACTGTAATCCGATTCCTGAAAGGACCTATCGTGATGCTTCGTGAAGAGTATCCAAAGTTAGGCAGTGTCTTCACTGTGAACCTTTGCAACAGGAAGATTACCTTCTTGATCGGGCCAGAGGTGTCTGCCCATTTCTTTAAGGCCTCAGAATCAGACCTCAGTCAGCAGGAGGTTTATCAGTTCAATGTCCCCACTTTTGGACCTGGTGTTGTGTTTGATGTGGATTACTCTGTCAGGCAGGAGCAGTTCCGCTTCTTTACGGAATCCCTTAGAGTTAATAAACTCAGGGGCTATGTGGATCAGATGGTCATTGAGGCTGAGGTAAGCAAGTCAGCTGACATATTATATATGAGACTTGGTTAACAGCTTTTTTTTTCCTCTTTAATGTCTCATAAGAAGTTTTGTTTTCTGTTGTGATTTTATCTTGATCATATGTCAATTATGATTCAATAAAGAAAAAAGAGAAAATATCGCTTTTTATGATCTATCTAACCCCCCTAACCCGAAATACTGGGTTGATAGGCTGCTATATTTGTTGTTGGTTGGTACAAATAAGTTTTTCAAGTGCCTAACTCATTAATTACATCCATCATGCAGCCATTGTAACGTGTTGCAATTTACTCTTCGGATTCAAGAATGACGATTATTATTGGTCCGTTTGTGCTTGTTTTCATAGAAATGACTGATCTAATGACTCCTTTACTGAACATTTACTTGTTAAAGTTGTTATTCCACTGTCATTTTCTGCCTCTCATCAGCTTTTGTTTGTGTTGTCATCTTGGAAATGTGCAGGACTACTTCTCAAAATGGGGGGAAAGTGGAGTAGTGGACCTGAAGTATGAGCTCGAGCATCTGATTATCTTGACAGCGAGCAGATGTCTGCTGGGAAGGGAAGTCCGAGATAAACTTTTTGATGATGTATCTGCTCTATTCCATGACCTTGATAATGGAATGCTTCCAATTAGTGTTCTATTCCCCTATCTGCCAATCCCAGCTCATCGCCGCCGTGACAAGGCTCGCAGGAGGCTTGCAGAAATATTTGCCAGTATCATAGCTTCCCGTAAAAGTTCTGGCAAGACTGAGAATGACATGTTGCAGTGCTTCATTGACTCAAAATACAAAGATGGTCGTCCAACTACTGAGGCTGAGGTTACAGGCTTGCTTATTGCAGCTCTGTTTGCTGGACAGCACACCAGTTCGATTACCTCCACTTGGACTGGGTCCTATCTCCTCCGTGACAAGGAGTACCTTTCTGATGTGGTAGAAGAGCAGAAAACCCTAATGAGAAAGCATGGAAACAAGGTTGATCATGATATTTTATCTGAGATGGATGTTCTCTATCGATGCATCAAGGAAGCCCTTAGATTACATCCGCCATTGATCATGCTGCTGCGCAGCTCACACAGCGATTTTAGTGTGACAACCCGTGATGGCAAGGAATATCACATTCCAAAGGGCCACATTGTTGCAACATCTCCAGCATTTGCAAACAGACTTCCTCACATCTTTAAGGAGCCAGACAGGTACGATCCTGACAGGTATGCACCTGGCAGAGAGGAAGACAAAGTAGCGGGTGCTTTTTCATATATTTCATTTGGAGGGGGCAGGCATGGCTGTCTTGGCGAACCATTTGCCTACTTGCAGATAAAGGCTATTTGGAGCCATTTATTGAGGAACTTCGAATTGGAGCTGGTGTCTCCATTCCCGGAGATTGACTGGAATGCAATGGTAGTCGGAGTTAAAGGAAAGGTGATGGTTCGTTACAAGCGCAGGGAGCTGTCAGTTGATTAACTTGAATACTGGTGAGGCATTATTCCAGAGTTTCAACGAGCTTCTGATTCTGATAATTATGGACCCTATTGTTCCTTAACTTTGCTTGTGTTTATTTTTAAGGTGATTCCTTTTGTTTATTTGTTTGTGTTCTTTGGTTTTCAACAACTGCAATAATTAATTGTAGCTTGTGACAACTTAGTGTTAGTTCTAGTTGACCTAAAGCCTAGGCGTCTTCTGCATGTAATCTGACTTTTGGAAGTTTTCTGGATGGCATGGCCGTTGTCATGTGTTTCCTCCAGGTGCAATTTTCATCGGTAGATCGAAAGAATAACGTCTGGCTCCAAAAGGCAGCAATCAGTGTTTAAAACGGAAAAGTCTTATCATCTTCGGTTCTGAAAATGCTGAAGTATAGTTTTCGTAAGACAGTCACAGCATCCAAGAAGGCTTGGTTTATATCTACAATTATCTTTTGAAGTATTTTCCTAGCTCATTAACTTGAAATGAAATCTGAAGAACTCTGAACATCATACTGCTCCAAACGTGACGAATGGACTATATCACATTACATTAGTTAGTAGATAATGCTATTCTCCGAGAAACTTCATTTTATATGTCAAAATGAAAAATAAACAAGTATAGTTCATTCCAGGAAGTAATTATGATACAATCCAAATCCAATTACAAATAAAAATACCACACTTGATGAAATAGTTGTCCTAATACAAGAATCAGACATAACACAAGCCTTTTGACAGATGCTAATATCATTGCCCGAAAAGTAAACGTACATATACACAAATGTATTACAATTTCTAAACTCTCCGAGGCTACTCCAGCTTTATGGGGATAAGATCTCTGTATCACATACGACAAATGTTTGGAGCAGCTGGTTGGTCAAACAAATGAAATTACTTAGCAAACATGGGAAACGACTTGAGATTATAACCAAACTTTAGCCACATCAAGTCGGCGAAGTGCTTGTTCTAAATGTCAACTTGATGTAAAATGACTAGTGTGAAGTTAGCCTGGTATGATTTTCAGAAGCTCAATATCAAAAAGCAAAGTTTTGTCTATCAATCCTTGGTTCCTCAGCACAAAATCTAAGGCTCGTTGGCCCTGCCAAAGAAAAAAACATTTCTCATTCTCAAATAGAATAAAACTGCAACATGAACAAATATTTGAGAACTACCGAAAATGTGGTTGGTCGTGGAGCACTCTTGTTGAAGTCATTCTCAGGATATCCCAGTTCTGGTGGAACAATTATCCTGCACAATTATGAAGAAGACTGATCCATTATGCATGCATATTTGTTTCCTCATTCTTAATTCTCAAGAAAAGCTGAGAAAAGCAGATGCAGCACCTTCTAATGCCACCCAGCGCCATGCCTGAAACAGCCTCTTCAAAAGCAGGTATTACCTGGACAATCAAAAGGCATGCAGTACAGTTGATCATTTTGACAATTTATTCATCGGGCATTCATCTTATGCATCCTGACAAAATTTTAAGACTCTAGACACGATAGCAATGTTGTAAAATGTAAGAGATCACGAAAAAGCTCCAGGCAAAAACACAATTAAGTTCTCTATTCCATCTAATCGAGGTATGATAACAAAATTGTTGACATCTGAATAGCCATATCATTACTCACCTGTCCAGACCCCAATGTGAATTTGAAGAAGTCCTTGTCATCTCCCTGCACATCAAGAAGTCACCTTAAAGCATTTGCACTAGTTACACCCTTAAAACTCTAGAGATGAAAAGGAAAATTTATACCACAAAGGAACCGCCCTTTGTCTTGTTTCGAGCTTCAAATATGCGGCCATAATACCCTATGGTGTAACCATCCCAGTCAACCTAAAATCAATTCATCAATCCAGAAAAAATTACGTAAGGGAGAAAGGAAAACCCCTCAACTTGTTTCAACAACTAGTTCAAATACTCCAACTAAAAATTCTAACTATGGAAAGGGAAGTTGCAAGCAACATATATACCACAAATGAAGAGAGTGAAAATCTAAAATTCAACTTGCAAGAGATCTTAATTAGCATAAGTCTGATTCAGGTACAGAACAGTAAAGATAGGAGCACTGTCCTCACCACAACTGTCTCTCCCATCTTAGGTATGGGGCCATCCCCTACTCGCAAGTCCTGTAAGCATTTTAATGACAGTTCAAAACACATGAAGACTAATAATTTAAGAATAAAAATTGTAGTGGGATATATGATCAAACTAATGTGTGACCTTATACTGGAGACCTGATTCTGTTTCTTTATAGTCTGGATATCTCATTTTTGACTTTCCATAATCTTTCCCTCTAAGGGCTGGCACTGCATGTTCAGGAATGTGATTATAAGTGAGTCCATAAAGCCAGCCACAGTTCAAACATGTTTACCATTAGCATGATTAGCACAGTTAACTACAGCTAAAGTTGTATTTGGGTGGATAACGGTGAGACTTATTGTAAGCGTTAAGTAGGAAGGATAGGTAATAATTTGAGAGGAGAGTTAAACAGGCAATCATCGCAATAAAGGGTTATAAGGCTAATGGTCGAATGACTTGAGGAAAAAAAAACAGGTTAATGATTGAATAGGTAGAGAAAAAGGGAAAATTACAAGCTTTTTAACCAAAATGAAAAGGAGATGAGACAGTACTGTCAGCAAATTCGGAAGCCATAGCAACGCCATCGTTTGAAGAATTGAAGAGGGCAACAGCCAGAAATCCGAACGACATGATGGCAACATCTCTTCTGTTGATAGCTGCTCCACCATTAGAAAGACTGGAACTTTGTTCAACTACTACCAAGACAACATGCCAAAGTTAGACGTACAAGTAAGATGCCAAAAGAAAATACTAAGAAATGAAAAATGAAAAAACTGCAAACCGCAAGCATAGGAATGAGGGGGTTGAAGACGACATAGAGGTGGTTGTTTTATCAGTTTTAATGGACGCCACCTCTGAAACATTCAAAAAGGAAAGGAACCACCTGTTATACTTTTTACAGAAAAAAATAAAAAAGAAAAGGAATGAGGAATTGGGTCGAAGTTGATACGAAAGAGGAAGTAGACTTTGCTCTTCCAACTCCTACAGATAAAGAGAAAGCTAGGGGCAGCGTTGCCATCCTCACCCCCTCTTCCTTTTTTTTTTTTCTCTGTTTTTCGTTTGTTTTCGCCCTTCTTTTCTTTTTATAAATTTTGTTTGTTGATTGCTCTTCTGTGCTTTATTAGGGCCCAGCTCTACTTATCTTCCTTTCACCTACTGTTTTTTTTAAAAAACATTTTTCGTTTGGTTCTCACAAAAATAGAAATAACCCTCAAACATTGGTAATTTCTCCTTTTTCTCGCTGTCTCTTGCAATGTTGTGAATACCGTATCAGACTCGGTACCGAATTGAGTTTTGGAACAGTACTGTACTAGTACTGGTCAATACCAGATACCGTTTCGGATAATTTTTTATATTTATGAAATAGTCCCTGAAATTTTTAAAATTTACAAAATAGTCCACTGATATATTGTACAGTTAT
>JAOQMS010000003.1:6782557-6799181 GCA_027563885.1 Erythroxylum longipes | reverse complement strand
TCTCAGTCATAGCAGCACAAAGTCACAAACACAAAGTCACAAAAATTATCAGTAAAAAACCCACCCAACAATTATCAAAAAATTTCAGAATTGGTGTCGGGATCGTCGGATCTCAGATGTAGCCACCACCGTCTTTGTGTTGGTGGTTGTCGGAGATGGTGGCTGGTGGTGACAGGCGGAGGCGTGAAGAGTGAAGACTGGCTCGGGCGACCAACAACAGAGGAAGACCAGCGATAAAGAGGGCTAGGTGGCGACAACCGGAAGTGAAGACGTCGCGTGGTGAAGGAGTAGCCGAGGACCACCGGAGAGCGTCGCCAACCGTCGGGAGTCGATGATAGAACGGCGACAACAGCGAGAGCCGAGAACGAGAGGAGAGGATCAGTCGATGCGGGAGAAGCGAGTGATCGATGATGAGAGATGAGAGGCGGCGGTGAGTCGGTGACAAATGACGGTGAGAACGAGAGACAAAGAGAGAAGAGAAGCAAAGCAGAGAGACTGAGAGTGAGAGAGGCGGCAGATCTGAGGTGGGGGGAGCGGGGTCGGGTAGAAGATTAGGGCTTTTTTTTTGGTCCTCAAAATTTGAGGAATTGCGGTATCGGCCCCAGTACCGTCCGATATAGTGGTACCGGCTGATACTCAGGGTCGGTACCTGATATACGGGTACCGTTCTGGTTTTCCGTCGATACGGTACCGTCCAGTCGGTATCGACCGATACTGAACGGTACCCATAACGCTGGTCTCTTGTTTAATTTTTATCCTTACTTTTTATAATTAATAACTAAATTTCCTCTTTAATAATTAGTGTTGGTTATTATGTATAATTAATAGTAGAATTTGAAGGTTGAGTTTACTCCCTTTTGTTGTAGGTTTGTTTGGAAAATAGTTTCTAAGTATACCAAATTTGGCAAGTGTGATGAAGTCGTGTTTTGCTCCTTTTCTTTTGACACCGCTCTCACTAGAGCATAATCTAGGTCAAGTTCGGTCAGTACCCAAATTTCTAACATTATCTGACTTCACAAGTAAGCACACGTGCTGCCTTTTCATTTCGGTATCTTCTTCACTCGCCGGCGCGTGTAGCGCATGCTGCAACCCCCAACCACCTTCCGTCGCCGATTCTTGATCCAATCTATTCGCCAACCTCCTTCAACTCCGACCAACTACACTCCGGTTACTTCCAACATCTTAGTTTTTTTTCAAGCCTCTCGTGAATAGTTGTGCTTCTTTTTATATTCTTTTCTCTGTTGTTCCTTTCTTCAATTTTATCCTGTCATTACCATATACTAAGAAAGCTTCTCAGGAAGTAAAGAAACATTATCCTATTAATGACAGCCCCTATTATCAGATTAGGCCTGTTAAACTAGATGGCAATAGTACTTATTTAGCGTGGTCTAGATCATGTTTGTTGTCTATCAATGCTAAAAGTCTAATAGGGTATATTAATTGATGGAAATAACAAACTACCACCTATTACTGACCCTACTTTTAGTCAATAGGACTCTAATAACTCATTGGTTATGTCTTAGCTTCTTAATTCTGTGCACCCTAAGATCTCGCGATAGTGTTTACTGCTTGACACTACGAAGATGATATGGAAAGTTGCACAAACCACTTATTCTCAAATGAGAAATGACGCCAAGATTTTTTAACTTTGGAACAAAATTCATGGAAAAAAAAAGTGAGCTTACTATTCAGAATATTTTTCTGAGTTGGGTAGTTTATAGCAAGAATTGAATTATTATAAATATTTTCAAACCAAGTGTATTGATGATACTGATTCAAAACATGCTTGAAAAGGAGCGGGTATATGAGTTTTTGATTGGTTTGACGAATTTAACCAATTGATAATTTAAGTTATTGGCATATTCTCTTTTTCCTCTCTTGAGGAGGCACATTTTTGAATCTAATAGGACAAGACCAGAAGAAGTGCCATGCTTTAAACTACACCAGTTGAGAAGTTAGGCTTAACTGCCCATATTACTCATAAGCAGCCGAAGGGTGTTACTTCTGATAAAGACTGTTTGCACTGTGATTACTGTGGAAAGCCAAGGCATACAAAAGAGACTTGTTGGAAGTTGCATGGGAGATCTGTTAGGGGTCGAGGGGGAAAACGAGCCAACCCCACAAGGGCTCGTGCAAATTTGTTAGAAACAGTAGAATCATCCAAGGAGTTTGCTTTAGTTGACGGTCTCTCTTTTGATGAACTCAACATTTCAGGCGTCTCCTTTCACAGCTCAACTCTTCCTCCAATGCTACCTCCAATTTTATCAAGTCAGGTAATACTTTTGCTCAATTTGACTCATGGATTTTTTATTTTGGTACGAATAGATATATGACAAGCATTTGTAAAGGTTTTCTTAACTACTCTCCTTGTCTAAAAAGAGATAGTGTCAGGGTGGCTGATGGGTCTTTAACCCCTATTTCTGGGACAGGTTTTATTGTCTGTACTCCTAATATTAAGTTGTCTTATGTTATTCATGTTCCTCAATTCCCTATCAATCTTTTATCTGTCAGTGCTATCACCAAGGCTCTAAGCTATAAGGTTGAATTTTTTCTTAATTATTATATTTTTCAGGATCTTTAAACAAAGAAGAGGATTGACAGCAATAGAGAGCATGATGACTTATACTTGATGGAAGACAATCAAGGCTTAACCCTTTTTTTAGAGGATATTAAGATGTTAACTAGGAAATAATACAGTGGCATAGGCAGTTAGGACATCCATCATTTTTTGTCTTAGAAAATCTATATCCCAGTTTATTTTCTAGAACTCGGTTTGATTATTTATCATGTGATGCTTACGAGTATGGTAAACATACTAAAAACTCTTATAATTTAAGTAATAATAAAGCTATTGTTTCTTTTGTGGTTATGCATTATAATGTTTAAGGACCTACAAAGACTGCTTCTTTGTCTATAAATCGATGGTTTGTTACTTTCATTGATTATTGCACTAGAATGATTTTGGTGTATTTGATTAAGGCAAAAAGTGATGTTTTCTCCTGCTTTCAATCTTTTCATAACATGGTTCACACCTAGTTTGATGCTAAGATAAAATTCTTATGAACTGATAATGAGACGGAATACACGGATAGTAAGTTTAGTACTTATTTGGAGTCTTATGAGATTATTCATCAAACTAGTTGTCCTTATACTAGCGCACAAGATGGGGCAGCTGAAAGGAAATATAGACATTTGTTGGAAGTTACTAGATTCCTTATGTTTACTATGATTGTTCCAAAGTCATACTGGGGGATGCTATACTAGTGGCAGCCTATCTTTTTAATAGAATGCCTCTCAAAACTCTCAAATTTAGGACTTCTTTAGAAGTCTTAACGGAAAAATGGCTATACTGTTTCATCAAAGGTTTTTAGATGTGTCTGCTTTGTCCATACTAGGAATGTTGGAAAATTAGACCCGAGGGCATTGAGATGTGTGTTCATTAGGTATTCCCCCTAACTCAAAAGGGATATAAGTGATCACCCCCCATCTATGAAATTTTATGTCAATATGGATGTTACCTTTACGAGTCTGAACCTTACTTTAACAGTACACAATCACCTTTTCAGGGGGAGAGTAGTGAAGAATAAGTTGCTTGTGGTACTTCATGATCTTGTATAGGGG
Source organism: Erythroxylum longipes (assembly GCA_027563885.1). Classification (NCBI taxonomy): domain Eukaryota; kingdom Viridiplantae; phylum Streptophyta; class Magnoliopsida; order Malpighiales; family Erythroxylaceae; genus Erythroxylum; species Erythroxylum longipes. The sequence continues at coordinate 6,795,560 of JAOQMS010000003.1, read as the reverse complement.
AAGAATAAGGAGACTGATGTTCAGGAGGTGAATGAGAGGAATGATGATGTTCACGGGGAGAATGTTGTTAGACATTTAGATAGACTTGATTTGTTAAGATACTCGAGGAAAAATAGGTCTAAAAAATCCATTATGCTTCTTACACAGCAAGAATCCTCAGGTGAGTTATCTTCTGATTTTGATTTAAATTTACTCTTTGCTCAAAGAAAAGGGGTCAAGTCGTATACAAAACATTCCATTTATAACTTTGTCTCTTATGATTCCTTGTCTCCCTCCTGTAGAGCCTTTGCCTTATCTCCTTCCTCTACGTCTATTCAACAGGATTGGAGGGAAGCTATCACAGATCCAAAACGGAAAGAAGCTATGGTAGAAGAAATGAAAACTCTCACTAAAAATGAAACCTAGGAATTAGTTGCTCCTCTAAGCAAGAAGTTAGTTGGTTGCAAGTGGGTCTTCATAATAAAACACAAAGTTGATGGTTTAATTGAAAGGTTCAAAGCCAAATTAGAGACAGAGGGATTCACTCAAACTTATGGAGTTGATTATCAAGAGACATTTGCATCTGTTGCCAAAATGAACATAATTAGAATCTTGTTATCCTGTGTAGCTAACTTGGATTGGGATTTGCAGCATTTTGATGTGAAAAATGCATTCGTACATGAAGACCTGGAAAAAGAGGTTCATATGGAGATTCTTCTTGGTTTTGATAATGAGAGAACTTAAGGAAAGGTGTGCAGACTGAAGAAAGCCTTGTATAGGTTGAAACAATCTCTTAGAGCTTGGTTTGACAGATTTAGCTAAGCCAGATCACTCTTCTTATTGTTTATGTTAATGATATAGTAATAAAAGGAGATGATAAAGAAAAAATGTTTCGACTGAAGAGGCTCTTAGCTCAAAAGTTTGAAATCAAAGATCTTGGAAAGTTACAATACTTCTTGGGAATTGAAGTTGCAAGATCAACCAAAGGAATATTCAATTCTCATAGGAAATACATCCTAGATCTTTTGGATGAAACTGGTATGCTAGGATGTAAACCAGCATAATCACCCATTGAAAGCAACCATAAGCTGCAAGAAAGAACTAAAGAATCAGTTGATAAAGGCAGATATTAGAGATTGGTTGGTAGGCTTATCTATTTTTCTCACACCAGATTAAACGTTGCTTATGCAGTTAGCTTAGTGAGTCAGTTTATGCATGATCCTAGAGAATTTCATCGGTAGACTATCTTTTGCATTTTGCAGTATTTAAAGCCAGTCCTAGGAAAAAGGTCTTCTTTTTTCAAAACATGGTCATCTTTGAACTGAAGCCTTTACAGATGCAAATTGGGTTGGATCTCTAGATGACAGAAAACCACCTCTGGTTATTATACACTTGTGGGAGGTAACTTAGTCACTTGGAGAAGCAGAAGCGGAGAGTGATTGCAAGATCAAGTGCAAAAGCAGAATACAAAGCAATGGCTCGAGGTGTCTGTGAGCTTTTATGACTGCAGAAGTTGCTACTAGAGTTGAAGTTGACATGCTATCCTTGTAGCTGCAATCAACATTACTTATAATCCTATTCAACATGACTGAACGAAGCAAATCGAAATCGATCAACATTTCATCAAACAAAAGTTAACTGATGGTGTCTTGACCTTGTTCTATGTATTGTCAAAAAAAAAGTTAGTTGATGTTTTCGCAAAAGGACTCAATAGTTGAGCCTCCCATATCATAGGATGCAAGTTGGGCATATGTAATATTTTTACATCAACTTGGAGGAGAGTGTTAGTTATTATGTGTAAGGATGGAATTATATTTTCCAATATAGGCAAACTATAAAGTTTTCTGTATAAAAAACCTATTTTGTATTCTTATTTTTACATAATTGAGATGATAAAGAAAATCTCCTTTCACAAAATCATCAACTAATTCTAGACTATTTTCTTTCGCCGTTACAAAATGAAGTTTCTCGTCCAATCCAAACAAAATCCCTCCTTTATTCAAATTTTTGGTGATTATATCTCATTCGTATTCTGCTTTCTGCCAAACGAATCCATTTTGTTGAAATAATTGGGAAAGGCCTTCTCTTTCTGCTTCTTCTCATTTAGAGTAGTGAAACGTGAGTTCAATGCCATTAACAAGACAAGTAACAACCTTTTACACCCTTTCAGAGTTGTTTCTTTGACTTGGATCTTTGTTTGGAGTTGAGGCAATTCTTGGGAATAAAAAGTAACCATTTTTTGTAACTATTTTATGTCTATCTTTCCCCACCAGCAGGCAACTCCATCTTTGTCACATTAGTATGCTCAAGGCTGAATCCACACTCTTATCAGGTAATAGCGTGACTATTAATACAAAACAACACAAATTCGTCCATGCATACTTCTTTCAAGTCACTGTTCTGCTAATATCTCCTAGACCAACTAATCCAGCGATTAGAATTTTAGTTGGTAGCAACACCCCCACAGACTTGTTTACCATGGATCCCCAGTAATCATATCCCATCCACAGACTTGTTTACCATGGATCCCCAGTAATCATATCCCATCCCATAACTTTTGCTCCTATCTATCCAATGACAACACATACATCACCATCTACGTAAATTGTGAGCAACAAAAACTATCAGATATACTCATTATAGACCCAAAAGCAACTACTCAATAAAGTACCACATGTTGTAGTCGTTTCCTTTTAGGAACTTCTTACAGAACACGCACCAACTAATTTTTTTTTTTCACAGCAGGATTTAGAAACCACTTTTTATTGTGTCAAAAGACTCAAATAACAATTGAAACAACATCACGCTCACATGCTAACTAGTTTCAGAGAGTTTGCCTTCTCTTGCAGGGTGTCAAGCAGACTGTCAAAGCTCTTCTTGAATGCATCCACTCCCTCCAATTCAAGTTGAGTTCCCACGTAGCTCCAATCAATTCCCAATTTCTCAAGTGCACTGTAAATTCCTTCAGCTTCAGACACATTCGAGTCAATTGTTCTTCCCACGCTTCCATGGTCAATAAATGCTTGGAGAGCTTGATCGGGCATTGTTGAAACCTGCAAGATGAATACCCACATATTTAACTGGATTCATCAGCAATAGCAGACTTCAGATTATGACCTTTCCATTTCAACTTTTCAAGAAATTGAATCTCACTTCTGAAGTGGTTAATAGGATTGGATACAAAGCGCAAGCAAAAAGTTATGAGATAAAGGATGGATATTTAAATGGATTCATCAGTAATATTAGAATTCAGATCATGACCATTCCATTTGAACTTTTCAAGAAATTGAATCTCACTTCTGAAGTGGTTAATAGGATTGGATACCAAGCGCAACCAAAAAGCTAAGAGATAAAGGGTGGCTTACTGTGTCAGGGCCAATAAGGGGATCAACATATAAAGTGTCAGGATAGGCGGGGTTCTTCACACTTGTTGAGGCCCACAGCACTCTCTGCTTCTTGGCACCTTTCTTCACCAGAGCTTCCCATCTTGGACCAGAGAACTTTTTCTGGTAGAGCTTGTATGCCAGAGCTGCTTGAGCTACAGCAGCCTAAAATACAAAGTTTAAGGGCATGAAGACATATGCATACCCTGGACTGATAATTTATCCAAAGTTAAGGATAAGAAAAAATGAAATTAATTTACCTTTCCTCTAAGATCAAGAGCTTCTGGGGTTCCAATTTTCTCCAGCATTTTGTCAATGAGAGTGTCAACCCTACTGACAAAGAAGGATGCAACACTTGTAACCCTGGAGAGGTCATTCAATCCAGAAGCTTCAAGGCCATCCAGGTAGGCATCAATGACTGCTTCATATCTAGCAAGAGAAAATATGAGCTGCATATTCACAAAAACGGATAATGGCTGTCAGTATGCCACTCCATATACATGATCATTTGATTCATGAGAACATCTTAACAAGAGGAAAAGAAATAAATGTCTAGATGTCCTACTCAATTGTTAACATATTTTGCCAACCATTGCCACGAAGCTCAGAAACAACACATTAAATGAACTTACAGTCACATTGACACTAATGCCAAGGGAAATGACTTCCTTAATTGAAGGAATGCAAGGAGCTGTAGCAGGAATCTTGATGTATACATTGGGGCGATCAACCACCTTATGAAGCCATCTTGCGGCCTCAACAGTCTCTTTAGTATCATCAGCTAGCCTGGGAGAGACTTCAACCGAAACATAGCCATCACCTCCATCTGTTTGGTCATAAATAGGCTCAAAAAGCTTGCATGCATCTTGAATGTCCTTTATCACAAGTTCCCAATATGATGCCTCAATGTCTTTTCCTGATTGTACAAGTTCCCTAAGATTTCAGAGGTATACATCAGAATGATGAATTTTGCAGCAATTATCTAGAAGCGCAATTTCAAGTTTCCAAAGAAAATATCACAAATTTTAGAGCCTAAAATGCAAACTCCTGCGAGATCCATGCATGATGTCATATCCTTTTGTAAATGTCGATCAGAATACAACGGCAAAAAACAAAAGAAAAGGCTTTCACTGGCCATACAGAAAATTGATAAGCATTGAACACTTGTAATAGCATATACCTGAATTGATCATTGTAGGCATTTGATGATGATATTGCCTTTTGGAAAATCTGCAAAAATATTACCACGAAGGATGCCAAACAAATCATTATCCGAGACAGATAAAAAGAATCCAAAGAAATGTAAAAGGTGCATTGTCATAAGCTCAAAAGATAGTTTTTTGAACTTGTCTCTTAACTTTCTTTACTTGACTATGAGAGAAGCAGACCTTTTGTGGTTATTACATTAGTAAAAAGAAAATCCAGGGGGACAGAAAATAGCAGTTACCGCTGGGTTGCTAGTCACACCCCTAACACCACTCTCTATCAGAGGAATCAGATCAGTCACAGGGCGACAGAGGTTATCATACCACGGACTCTGCCCTTCTCTTTCATAGAGATCGTGAAGGGTTGTCCTCTTTACTGGACTACCGTTTCCAGTAGATTGAGAACACTTTACACTGTAATACAAAACAAAGGAAAATGCAACTAAAATATACTATGCATAACATAAAACCTTTAACCATTTCTTTGATACGTATCTTGATTCTGTGCATGCGATAAAATTTAGCAAGTTTATCCAATGAAGCGAAATCTAGTCAATTCCACTTAACCCGTCCTTGGAGGCTAGTAACTCAATACTACATTTACAATGGCCAAACACAAGTAACTTATTGACGAACTATATACAAATTTTCACTTAAAAGGGCTTCAATAGTAGCAACATACATGGCTCAAAAGAACAAGCATGGCAACACTGATAAGAGATTCACAGAAACAAATTTAGTTTAAGTTAATCAAAGAAAAAAGAAGTAATGAATCCATTCGAAAAAGGGATCATATGGTATATCTGGTTTAAACCATGACGCACATGATGACAGATAACAATAAGAACTTTTCAATTTCTATCGCTTCAAAAGATTATGAGATACAAGAACTACGAAAGCAAACAGCAAAAGTCCAAACCAAACTACAAGAGAAAGAAACAAGCAACAAAACTACTTCAAACATATAAATATATGTATATAAAACACAAAACTTTGAGTTAATGCTCACGTCAAAGCACTCAACAAAGATCGGGTATTTCGCAGTGAGAGACTAGAAGATGCAACTTTGGAGAGAAAAGCAGTTGGGCCGTGGAAGCGGATATGACATATAGGAGGAAAAGATCTAATCTTTGAGGAGGAGGAGAGTGGTAAAGAAGAAGCAGAACTAGGATTCGAGAGCTTGGAAATGGTAGCCATGGTGGGTTGGTGGCTGATGCAAGTATCCGATCAAAGAAGAGAAAGTGTAGAGACGGAGAGGCAAAGAGGGTTTGGGGTTGGTGAAGCGTGAAGGGACTTTAGTCTAAGTCTGACTTCTTTTTATTTGCTACGTTACCTACGATGAGATGGGATGCGATTCCCACTTAACAATGCATATAGGTGATGACAGTAAAATTGGCACAGGACCGGACCTCACCTAATAGAGAAAATGTGAAAGAAAGGTGACACTCGACAGGCAGGGGCCATGACTTCAGAGGGACATTTGTCCTTTCTAACCACTGAAGAGGTTAGGTGCACGGCTAAAAATGATTATAGTTTGATTAATATTTAATACTTGAGGGGTCACTTGTTTTATTTTTAAATATTAGGATTTAGATCAATTTTCACCTAATCATCGATTAGGACAGATGAGGGTGGTGAAGTTAGGTGACAACCTTACAGAGTTACCATATAGATATTTTAATGGATATTTTCCACTTGACATTGACAATGAAATAAACTTTATAATAAAAGGTTTCAAAGTTACTATTTTCCGAAGGACCTTTAGATTAATTCTCTAAAATATAAGTAATTTATAAATTTTTGTGATTTGAATAAATTATTTAACAAAAAATTCCTTAGCATGATATAAATGGCACGATTCTGATTATCATTTTCTATTAAAGTAATGATGTTGTTTATATATAAAACAAATTCATTTATGTCTCCTAAATTACATCATTTGGTGTGTTATGTGGTACAAATATAAGAAGTGTTGTGTTACATAACACCTAATTAAATTATATGATGTTGTTTATTTATTAAAAATTCAATAAAAATGATATAAGGGATGTGAGTAAAAAAAATAAAACTTAGGAAGATATATACTAATTTTTTAATATTAGAAACTAAAAATTTCCTCTAATGTTGTAATTAAGCATTTTCTCTTAGAATTTTCTATTATCCTTCGTTTCTAACTGTCCTTTATGAGGATAACTTTTCTAAAAAATGATTTCGGCCAGCCTAAAAGATTGGCACTAACATAAGAAGATCAAAGAAAATGGGTCTCAAGTCCAAGTAGAACATTGACAAATCAGTCTTAATGAAACAAAGGCTGACCAGTTTTATTGGTGGAACGTGTTCTGTTGGCAAGCATCCAAGGATTCGCAGCATCTTAATTAGGAATAATTCCAGCAGAAGATTGCATATACAAATTTACAATGCCTGAAAGACGTAAAGAAAGCCGTATGAATATGAAAATTATACTCCTACAACTCAGGAATTTAAAATCATTTTATCTCCTCATTCATTTTGTTTTGTTGCTTTTGCGTGATAAGATCAAATACAACGAAAGGGAATGGAAGACAGACGAATGTGACGGCTTCACTGCAACGATGTGCCAGCTAAAACTTCTCTTAAAATGGAAAAAACATACTCTACATCGCAAATTGTATAATATGGTAGGAGTTGAAGTTGCGCAACTTTGGACCTAGCAGGATTAAGGAAGAAGCGATCTGCAAATAGTTCCATCAACTTTGCATAGTGACTAGGTGAAAACGTTTTACGTATCTCTACAAATATGCAAAGGTTTTAATCAGCACTTGCACATTTCTAGTCTTGGTATTAACACCTTCAGCTGAATAGAACTGTCGTATATTGTAGGAAGAGAACATCTACTGTCAAAATGGCATCTTCCTCTTACCAAGGTTTCAAGTCCCCAGCGGGTCCTGCTGTCCAATTGAGGGTCTTTTCACCATTTTTTAAGTAAACAGTCTTGTGGTGCGGCAATTTCCGAGCCAATCCATTGAGTATTTGGTGGAAGGCATCACCAGATTGTGCAGGCTGTGGAAACAGCATTGCCCTTTTCATCGAAGGATTTGCAAGAAGCCTCTGCTTTCTTAAAATCACTTCTGGTGGTATAGATGTTAGGATTGCGTCCAGCTTTGGAACATCTTTCTCAGCAACAAAAACACCAATTTCCTCCCACGGGATTGCGTCTGCGAAAGGTAGAACAATGTCATCTGCTATGATGACAGGTATGCATCCGAATACCACTGCTTCAACTAGTCTTGGACTCCATGGTGCCCAACCAAGAGGACACAGACAGAAGATAGCTCGCTGCATATCCTCGTAATATGTTGTTGGATGATCGGTTGAGATGTCAAATAGTGGGTTGTTCTTAAAATTCTCCCAGACCGCAGCCCTTGCACCTCTGTTAAGAAGGCACTCAATCTCATCAGAAACAACTCATAATCACAGGTTCAAATGAGTCAAAACTACTATTCTAAGGTCTGCATTTGTCTCCTGGTGGCTGCTACTAGCTTATTGTGACACAATACCTTTACTGCATTTCAGAAAAGATTTGAACTTTGATGTCTACATGATAAAACATGTCTGAAGCCTTTGCTCCAACTAGAAACAAAGTGGCATGCTGCAAATTGCAATTGTGATAAGTTAGGTGGGAACAAACCTGGCGTAATAACCTCCTTCAGGATCATTATTAACATCATAAAACAAACCGCGGAAATAAACAAAAATTGAACGTGGAGTGTCTGGTGGGATTTGGCGGGCCTGCATTTTTTGGGGTGGAGCATATGGAGGAATTATGATTGACCCATCATTCAAGCATACATGATTTCGTTGCCCAAAAGTTTGAACCAAGGTAGCACGTTGGAGTAATGGAAGAATTCCTCGATCAATAGCTTTCTCTTCCTACGACAATTTGACCACAAACACATACTTTCATGTATCAGTGTTGGTCAGCAGATTACTATATTTTCCCCAACTAAATGGCTTGAAATTTATGGGACTCAAAAGAGTCCTAAAATACAAGTGGTTTCAATGTGGTATAGATGAATGTCATGACCACCAAAAGCTTTTGACTATGTCAGCTCATGAAAAACTGCAGGTATGAAACAATTAACAAAAAGATCATATCCTTTTTCATCTTCATTTTACAGGTTGTTATGGAATGGAAAAATCAATTCAAAGTCATGCTTGTCTGCCCATCATCTCTAATCCTACCACTTATCGCTGCAGCTAAATTTCGATAAATTGGGAATTTAGAGTCCAGGAAAACTAGCAACTTCATTCCAAAAGGAAACCAAATATGATATTACTTACTTACACAAGCAGAACTATCAGAACATGTTAATAGCACATAGAAAGAATGGCCCAAAATGTTAATCCACTGGAAGGGAAATAGTTACAAGTAAAGATTCAAGCACCAAAAACTGATCTCACCTGATAGTGGAAACAGGCTCCAAAGTCATGGGGCACAACAAAGAAGTGATCAGCTCCTTCTGTGCGGTTCCAGTAAGGCCAGCTTGATGAAATAAGTTGTATTGCACTTCTCATCATCCGTGGAGACTTGAAGGGCAATGGCAAACCGGTAGGTGTAAGGTCACAAGTGGGGTATATAGGTGTATAAAACCAATCAGCCTCGTCTGGATTAAGGGTTCGAACTGGACTGGATAAGAGAAACCTATGCATGAAAATCTCAGCAGCAAACATATGGGTGAGACATCTGGGATCCTTCTGCAGTAGTTTCTTGTTGTACTTGCTTGGAAGATCATATACATATACTTTTAATCTCCCCACGGGATTATCTTCTAGGACATCACCAGCACTCCCTGCATGAAACGATTCCCAAAGCATGCTTGACATTTTTGCTACAGAGCTACTTAGAGAAAATCAACAGGTTTTCATTTTCATAAATACATAAGGAGCATCTAAAGTAAAAATTTATCAACACCATTACAAGGAAACTGCAACAGACTTAAGCAGTCCCCTGGGACCTGGGTTCGTCTACACAACTTCAATAACTGGTAACTAAGGACGATGATCAGTGAGTCAAAACCTTCTAATGTATGCTAAGAATGAGGTACAGCAGAAAAAGCAACCCACGAAGACACTATTTGCATGAAAAGAACTCCTCTTGGACAACAATTATCACACCGTGTGAAAGAAGGTTGATTGCTAATATGCTGAATGGTTTATCAGTTCCTTGTGCTATGAGAATACTGTCTACCAACCAAGACTAGGTAAGTATCCATGATATGCAGGTGAACCTGTCCTTGCAAACCCAAGGGAAAAGAGTCCTTGGGCCGGAATTTCACTCAGAAATCAATAATATCTTCAGAATTTCAATCTCATGTTTTTTGCTCAAAATATTTGTAACCAGTCACACGAGTTACAGAAATGCAGAAACTCCTCTTAACATTAACGCTACACCTATTTAATCTAAACAGTGCCACCTTGAAAATGATTCGAAATTAATAAGAACACGGACTGTCGTCCACTGTCAACTCACGGAGAAAACAAAACCCGAAACTACTCAAAATCATAGAATTAAAGAGATAAAGAAAGCTACCTGAAATGCGCTCTGTTTTCAGAGTTTGGTGAGCATAAACTCTTTCAATGGAACCGTGAACAAGCAGCACAATAAGCATCCACATGCATGAGCCCATTTGCCCTCAGCCCCAGAACACAATTTCCGGATGAAAATTTAAAACGGTCTTGAGAGTCTGTGGAGTGGAGGGCGAGCACGCTGTATTTAGAAGGATCTATGGTTGGGAAGTCGTGTAAGTAGTTGTTGGGGAGTTCACTTAGAATGGAAGCCATGGGACTAAACATAAAAATAGAGGAGTACTGGTAGAGCTTTGAAAAGGAAATAAGCACAAAGGAATTTGCTTGAAGAAACAGAGAAAGACGCGTTCTTTAAGTTGTGAAAATGTAGCGGCATCAAACAGCAGTTAGAAATCTACGTGAGCTAGTGAAAGCTGTGTTTGTTTTGCCAATTAGCTAACAAGTCCATCTCCATACCTTTGATTAACCAGCCAAAGTCTCGTCCTTTTTGTGGAAATGGACATTTTAACTCATTTGAAACATTCAGAATCGCATGGTCAATAGCTGCTTCAGGCACTAATAAAAGATCGTCGCCCATTTGCCTGATCTTATGAGAGTAGTTCAAGAATAAAAAGTCATCCATTAACGCATATGAGAAACAAATATACGCAGAATCATTGATCCACTGATTCTCAAATGTCTCTGAAACAATAAACAAATTATAATGCAAAAATTAAGAACTTGGAAATCTTCGTGAATGCTCTAGGAAAGAATTAAGTGCTCGCGTGCCTATGAAAATATGTCATCTGATTAATTAGTACATGGAAGCAAGCGAACCACGTTAAACACTTGCTAAGTATAAAACTTTTAGTGAAAAGTTATCTTTACCTGTTGACTCTGTTATTGTTTTTAGGCATAGATTACAGGCCTTACGAAGCAGTTCAACAATATATGAGGAGCATCTTCAGCTACAGCTAAGGTGACGTAAGTATAATATGAGCTAGGTGGGCAAAATAATCATGACTTAATGGTACAAAACAGGTAAATTACCTGGAGCAGTCACAGAGAGATAATAACTCTTATTCGAATACTTATAATCTGGGGTAAAAAAATTACCCGAATTTTTCTTTGAGTACTAATAATGCAGGTGGCCAGGCGAGACCATAAGGACCTCTGAAATTTCAGCAAGATCAAATTGGATCGACGGAGAGCAAAATGGACAAGTTTATGGAGATTTTTAGTTTCAAATTGGCAGCTCAAAAAGAGAACCAGAAGAGAATGTTTGCTAGCTAGGAGGAGAGTCAAAAGAGGATGGAGGCGAAGTTTGGTCAGATTATGAAGAACCATGCCTCATCGATCCATAACTTGGAGGTTCAGGTAGGTCAACTTGCTAATGCTTTATTTTTTAGAAGTGCAAGTAGCCTACCGAGCAATACTGAGGCCATTCCAAGGGAGCAACTCAAGGCTATTACACTTCGAATTGGCAAGCAGATGGAAGAACCAAGTGTGAAAAAGAACGGCCAAGAAAAAGAGAAAGGTAAGAAGATAGAAGAAAAAAAGGAAGAAGGAAGGCCTTATGTACCACCACCACCATACAAGCCCAAACTTCCGTATCCACAGAGAGTGAAACAACATCAAGTGGATACTCAGTTTTTCAAGTTTTTGGAGAAACTAAAGAAGCTACAGATTAATTTGTCATTGGTAGAAGCTTTTGAATGCATGTCTAAGTATGTGAAGTTTTTTAAGGATATACTCACACACAAACGCACTTGGAAAAACAGTCAGACAGTAACATTGACAGAAAATTGCAGTTCCATCATATTAAGCCAAATGCCTTCAAAATTACAAGATCCAGGGAGTTTCACTATTCTATGTGTTGTTGGTAATTTTGAATTTTCTAAATGTTTATGTAATTGAGGTGCAAGTATTAATTTAATGCCTTTGTTTATTTTCAAGAAACTGGGACTAGGAGAAGTCAAGCCAACATCAATGCTAATTCAACTTACGGATCAATCCATAAAGAAGTCATTTGGAGTTATGGAAGACGTATTGGTAAAAGTAGACAAATTTATAATTCCCGTTGACTTTGTTATGTTGGATTTTAAAGCTGATAAGAATTGTCCATTGATTTTGGGTAAACCCTTTATGAATACTGGTAGAGCATTAGTTGATGTGTATGAAGGAAACTTATGTTGAGAATTGGTGATAAACAGGTTGAATTTAATATGTCAAAATCTTTGAAGAGATGAGTGGATGGTAGTGCTTGTATGAAAATTGATGTTGTGGATGTATATGTGAAGGAGGTTGAAGAGGAAGTTGATAAAATTAAGGAAGTGCACAGGGATGAGAGTGTGAAGGAAGAGGATTTGTGTGAGGAAGTTAATTTAGAGAAATTGGAGAGAACTAATAAACCTACACCACCTTCTATTGTTAAACCTCCCACTTTAGAGCTTAAACCCTTACCTTCTCATTTGAGATACACCTTTTTAGGGAAGAACCATACTTTACTCATTATTATCTCCAATGAATTAGATTGTGAGCAAGAAGAGAAAGAGGTGGAGACCATTAGGAAGAGGATGAAAGCCGTGGGGTGGCAAATTTCTAATATTAGGGGGATTAGCCTCAATGTAGTGATGCATAGGATTAACCTAGAAGAAGGATGTAGAACTATGAGAGAAAGACAAAGAAGGTTAAATCCAAATATGTAAGAGGTTGTGCAGAAGGAAGCGGTGAAACTTTTGGATGTGGGGATTATTTACCCCACTTCAGATAGTGAGTGGGTGAGTCCAGTACAGTGTGTGTTGAAGAAGGGTGTCTTGTAACACCCCATTCCCGCTGGACCCGAACCCGATACCGATGGTGATATCCGAATCCGTGCCCCTCGAGGGTGGC
>JAOQMS010000003.1:6727536-6758060 GCA_027563885.1 Erythroxylum longipes | reverse complement strand
TATAAGTACTCCTTAACTTTAAATTACTTAGGCATTATATTTATTTAGATTATGAGTGCGCATTAGCGTAGTCTCTGTCTGCTAGTTTTACACTAAAGGCCCTTGCATAACGAACTCCGATGCCCTAACCATAACATCAGCATAATTTTATAATTGAATTTTAAGCATAAGAGAGTAACATATCCCTATTATCATACTTGTTATGTCACTTAACGAAGTTAGAAGTCAGAGACGCAAAAAGATCTGCAAAGAATAGGTGCTGGCCTATGTTCTCTGCAAAGCTATGGGCCCTGTTTGGCAATCAGCTGATTGCATTAGCTGTTAGTTGATAAGCTGATCATATTAGCTGATTTGACCAGCGGATTACATTAGTTGTTTGTTAAAGATGTTTGGTAAAATTAGCTGTTTAGTATTAGCTGTTTATATATAAAATGACTTATAAGGACATACCCGTAAAAAAATTACAATAACATAAGTATTATATTTTAGTACTTTTTAAAATATTTTTATAAGAATTTAAAATTTAAATATTTAATTTTAAATGGATCCAAATAAATCTCTACTAACATAACCGTAAAAAATTACAATAATATAAGTATTATATTTTAGTACTTTTTTAAAAATATTTATATAAGAATTTAAAATTTAAAAATTTAATTTTAAATAGATCCAAATAAATCTCTACTAATAAAGAATATATGGTCCACGTTGGTCCACGTTAAAGCCTTATCATATACACAGTTAGGGAGTCCAGGTTCTAGATTTGATTGAACTTCCTCTGCTCTAATCGTAGACATAGGGGTGTTGTTTACCGCATTCTGAGGTTTGTTTTCCTTACAGCATATACACTTCCCATCATGAATTGATAATACGTGTTTCATTTTGGAATCAAGAGACCTTCTCTTGATCTTGAGACGCTTCACTTCGTCTTCACTATTACAGTCTTCTGCTTAGCTGAGGAAGAAAAGGTGAGCCTGAGTTTGGGGTGAGGGCTAGTAGCAGCAGGGGACAGAGACAATTGAGCGAGAATAAAGTCCTCTTCAGAGGAGGACATCAGTTTCTGGTGACTGTTCCTTGTGCTTCTGTTGAAATTAGAGTCTTCCACTTCCTTTTTCACCAGATTGCCCATCTTCACAGCTCTTGCCTATTAGCTATCGACACACAATACCAATAGTCCTGAAACCAATCACCTCCCTCTGTGACTCCCTCCTTGTTTATTTATTTGGCTTGAAGACTTGCTTGCTGCCTATTTCTTACACCAGAGATTGGCGTTTCTTCAGGAGTTCCTGCTTGAGCTATATCCATTTGGAATTGGAGGGTGTATTCGACATTGTTCTTTCGTTTATTCATTCAACTAAAGCAAAACGCTGCCCTCCTTAGCTTGTTGAAAATCAGCTTATTAAGTTGGTAAAAACAACTGGTCAATATAGTCAACCAGCTAAATTGGGTCAATCAGCTATTTTTTTAGCTGATAAGCTAACATCCAAACGGGCCATGGTACAGTATACATGTGGACAACATTTGTTGAGAAACTTGGACCATGTGATATATTTATGGTTAGGCCGACTACATCCTCTGTATTTAATTAGTGCAAGTTGGATGGATGATGCTCAATAAATGTAGCCTCGTTCTTTAAAGTCTTGGGCACAAGAAAACAAAAATACAATCTCATCTCTTTTATCGAACTTAAATACTTCAGTACATGTAGGTGGAGAAGAAGTATTCAATGATCAAAGGCTTTGTTCCTATACTTGCTACTCAACATTTTTGTAAGCGTAAGTGCCATTGAACCGCTTCTTATAACTAATCTGGCTAACACATTTTGGGTATAACAAGAGCAACAGAATCAGTGATCATGCACTAAATACAGTTGGCATGGTTGACGGTGTCCAGTAAATTATACGCATATTTCCTACCAACCCTAGCTGTTTGTCTGGCATACCAGCAATAGGTCAAGGGACAATTTCTCCAAACAAAATTTCAGTGCTGAAGATAATTAATTTGGAAAATAAATAAGCCTAGTCTTATTAGAAATAAAGAATATTGTCGCTGTGGTTAAATTTTAAAGCTGAAGATTTTCTTCCATCGTCCAGTTGAAATTTCAACCTTTCAGATTTTACGTCAGGTCTTTGATTGTGGGCAGATACTTTTATACTTTTTAAGTTCCAGACTCCAGTTAGTCTCTTTCAATCTCCTGTCATTGGAGGTGATTTATAGTCTTCAAAGTCGACCAATAAAAAAGGAAGAAAGAGAGAGGAAAACAGATCAAACACGGAGAACACTGGAAAATGGAATTCAAGAACAGAGACGAAGTACATGGAAACGGGGCAACAGAAAAACAGAATGAAGAAGAAAGAAGAATCAATGACATTGAGCAAACAAAAATTGGTGTCATGAGAGCATTTGTCGAAGCTCAAGATCCCTCCTCCAAGGTCCCAGCTTTTCCCTTCTTTACCTCTTTCTTTTTTCTCCTAAGATTAAGTCTAAACCCATCTGGGATGAAAAAAATATCAGTCATTGGCTGGAAACTGAAAAACCATGTCTTTTATGGGACGTTTGATGGATTTTGTTTGGGTTGAAGATTTTGTTCAGGGGAATATTAAAAACTTTGCAAGGTTCAGTCCCACAGTCGTTTCGTTTGTTGATATGAGAACAGTTATTGGTGTCTGAATGGATGCTTTCTTGCCCAGAATTTGATTAAAGATGACTCCCTTCTCTGATTCTTGATAAACTTGGAAAAGTTGTCTCCTTTACCTTTTGTTGTGATCTATTGCTATATGAGAGCTCTTACATGTTTATATTACTGAAGTTCTGTAAATGTTGAATACGGCGACAGTATCATTGGTTTCACTCGGATCTAGATTTAGTTAACTTGTATGTACAGTGACGTTTAAGTATGGTTAATCAATTCATAGCTTACCAGTGTTACCTTTGCTTGCATTGTGCTTCAATCTAATAATTTTGATTTCAGGAAGTGGATGATTTCATGATCAGGAGGTTTCTGCGAGCTCGGGAACTAGACATTGAAAAGGCCTCTAACTTATTTCTCAAGTATCTAAGCTGGAGGCGATCCTTTGTACCCAGTGGCTCCATATCTCCGTCAGAGATTCCAAATGAACTTGCACAAAACAAGTTGTTTATGCAAGGTGTTGATAAGCAAAATCGCCCCATATTGATCGTTTTTGGTGCCAGGCACAAGCCCTACAAAGGGAATTTAGAAGAGTTCAAGCGTATGTTGTATCCCCTGGCACCACTCGTTCAATAATATGGCAAAATTTTCTGCAAAACTGTCATCAGTTTCTGTTTCATCGTTAATTCCTTTAGCTAAATTCTGTACTGTACTGCCTGCAGGTTTTGTAGTCTTTACTCTTGACAGAATATGCGCCAGGTAAGTCCTTTCTGTTACAACTTGGATCTCTATTGTCTGCTTTTATCAATGGCAATCAATCCCAGTATCATTTTTTTAAGTCAACGTTTCGTTAAGTTGATAAACTTAAACCTGGGTGCTGATCTAGATTGCTATGTTTGTGTCCCCTCAGTTATCGATCCTTTAATGCAAATATTGCATAATTTCTTTTCCAGGTCTGAAGGAACAGAGGTCTTCTAATTCTCATGTTTTTAATCTAGACACTGAATTTAGCTCATGCAATATATTTTTGGTTGCAGACTGCCACCTGGACAGGAAAAGTTTATGTCCATAGCTGATCTTGAGGGGTGGGGATACTCTAACAGTGACATTCGTGGATACATAGCGGCACTGTCCATATTGCAGGTTTGACAACCTACCATGGGCAATCGACTAATTCTAGTGCATAATGGTTTACTGTTTAGAAGCATTACATCCATTTTCAAAATGCTGTAATAGAAGGATTAAGGCTGGAACATATTGCCGCTGAGAAAAATGCTTATAGTGGCAATCTGAATTCTTGGTGACAGGACTGTTACCCTGAGAGGTTAGGGAAATTGTTTTTTGTTCATGTGCCTTACGTCTTCATGACAGCATGGAAGGTCGTTTACCCTTTTGTTGACAGCAAAACCAAAAAGAAGGTACATAAATCTCTTTCTTCGTAATCAGCTCATCCAGCTTTTCTTTATGTTTTTATTTGAAACCTTACACCCTAGAGTAAAAAGGAACTTGATGGTTCTGAAACTGTTGTAATGTTGTTATTGTCAATAGATATTCCAGCTTCCTATCCAAGTACCCCAGTGCTGCAACTTTTTAGTATCTCTTTGTGTTTGTTTATGCACGTTTTGGACGACAATTGAGCTGCGTGTAAATGGCAAACAAATCTTTTCATTATGATGGAACTTATTTCAGATAGACCCTACCTGTTAACATATTTGTCAAATTTTATGCAGATAATTTTCGTGGAGAACAAAAAGTTGACATCAACTCTGCTTCGTGACATTGATGAAAGCCAGCTTCCGAATGTTTACGGAGGCCAACTGCCATTAGTTCCTATTCAAGAAAGCTAACTTAATTTACTTGTTAGTGCTTGAGAAGGTCAAGTATTTATTTTGGTCTACAATTTCTAGAGTTTGAGCACTAGGAAGGCGTTATAGCTATTCGATTTTTCAACAGCTTCTATGCCCTCCACAGGTACAAACAGCATTTTAAATGTATCTCAAACTTTTTTCTATTCTACGGTTACTGGCTGATGATAAGCTGATTAATTAGAGCTGAATACTCTATGGATTTGACATTCTTATGTTGGACGAAAGAAAGTTATAACTGAAATAGGTTTTGATGATTCAGTTGCAATATACTCGCAAGTGAAACAATTCACAACTTTATTTTCTTCTTAGATGAGACCTTGAACTTGAGTACTAGTTGTAAATGAGAGAAGAAAAAATGCCAACTGCGCCAAACATACAAGCAAGATGTGGATAGAAAGTAATGCAGTAATTCTGAGTGAACCTGTGTAGATTGGCATGCAGCTCGCAGACGGCGAATGTAGTCCTCAACAAAAAAAAGTTAAGATGCAAAGCATCCACAAGAACCTAAATCTTGCCATGTAGAGATGGCGCAAGTATCTATTACATGTAAAACTTGGTAAGGTATAATTGAAAAGTAACCTAATAGAATGAAGAAACTCAATTAATTTGAAAATGATCAACAGGTATCCATGTTTATTATAAAGAAAATCGGACCCTCGCCATTAATGACAGAGGATACAACATCCAAAATGGTGTCATGGTGGTCAAACCAAGTTAACAGAAAGATATAATCAATTGAAAAGAGTTTTATCTGCATCTCCAAGGCATAAAGACCAAAATTTAATACATCTTTGCCCCATAAGATAATTCCTGCTCATTTCTCATCCAATAAGAATCTTGTTCTCATCCAAGAAGTTGTAAGTTGGGACTTCTAAATTGAAAGGAGCTGGTCCTTTGCGGATCCTACCAGATATGTCATAATGTGAACCATGGCATGGGCAAAACCAACCGCCAAAATCACCAGCATTAGGTAATGGAATGCACCCCAAGTGGGTGCAGACTCCCACCACAACAAGCCATTCTGGATTCTTAACCCTGGCCGAGTCCTCCTGTGGATCCCGAAGAGACCCAACATCAACACTGTTAGCCAAATTAATATCATCTTCAGTTCGCCTTCTAATGAAAACTGGCTTTCCACGCCACTTGACGGTTATAGTAGTCCCAGGCTCAATGCTAGAGAGGTCAACCTCAAGGGACGCGAGGGCAAGGACATCTTTGCTGGCAGACATGCTCAAGACAAATTTGAGGATCAGAAGACGAATTAGGGATGCATAAACAAACCTGCCACCAGTCAAGACAAAGTAGGCAAAGGCACGCTTGCTGGGGTCACCAGGTGGAAAACGCTCGTGATTATACTCATCATAGGTAATTTTTGAAGTAGGATTCTTCACTGCCAACACAGTAGCGGGGAGTTCTTCGATCAAACTGGCATCTTGGCCTGAGGCAAGGATTCCAGAAGAAAACCCTGATAAAATGAATAAATCATCAGCACATCCGATATCCATCTGATTAAAATAAGTAAATCTTATAGTGACAAATCCCAAGAATATCAAGGATTCCAGAAGAAATCCCTGAAAAAGTGAATCAGTCATTAGCACATTCTATATCCACTTGATTAAGAAAAGTACCGTTATAGTGACAAATCCTAAGAATATCAAGCTAGGCTTATTGATTCAAGAGTCCACTCACTAAACGAACAACATGGACAAAAATAGGAAATGAAATTCAAAGGAAATATGGCTAAAGCCAACGGAACAAGGATGATGTGGAACAAAGTCAAGGCTACTCATTATATCCTTATTCCAAAATGGGATTTCGTCGACAAGTCTTATGATGCTATATGAAACAAAGAGAAAAGTGTGGAACTTCAACTAACGTATTCTTCATTTGTACAGATTTGACAAGAAACATAAATGAAACACATCATGACTACTAGCTTAAAGACTCTGAGGCCGACACAAAGATAAAATGGTGAAACTTTATTCTACATTTCTGTAGAGTTGTGATAAGTAAACAAGAAGAAAGAAACACCTCATGAATAACAAATCACAGTCATTAAGGTATATGAATCGTAAAAGGAAAAAATGAGAACCTCTGAAGAAATATGGAGACAATGAGAAGCGATAGGGAGAGGAAACAGATCTGGAAAAGGCAGAGACCAAATCATCATTGGCATTATAAAGAATATGATGATGGTTTCGAAAGACAATGTCAGAGCTTGCTTGTGATGATCTCCACGCGCCGCCTAGAGATGAAACCCTCTTCCCCGAGATCCTTAACATCGTCGTCGTTCTTTCCCCACACACGGTCTATTGAAATCACAATCGCTGGTCAAAATGATCCTTTTTAAGTTCTAACTAAACAAGACAACTACAGGCTTTAAGTCTTAAGTTGCCTCCCTCTTGTCTTGGCCTTGTAAGGCTCTACTCGTACGCTGATAAATTACAACTCTCACTTTCTAACTTATTAAAGTGGAAGACTTCTCAACCCTGAAGGACTAATTTAAATTTTTTATTTTCTGTCACTATTATAACTGTTGTTATACATATAACGTGCAATACATTAGACAATATAATATGCGCTAGAATAATCAAATAAATATTTAACCAAGAGTTTTTCAAAAAATTTTAACATAACAGTATTTTATATTTAATTTCTTCAATAATTATCTTATTTTATTTCATTGATATTACGTTAAATAAAAACATATTTTTTATAGTTCTTTAATTTTAATCTTATCATAAAATTATTTATAATTATTTAAAAATGAACAATATTATAAATCATTAAAAAATAACGTTGATTAAGTACTTATAAAGTACAAAATATTTTGATTAATTATTTATAAAATAAATCATATAATAGTTAAATATAAATAAAAATTATTATCATTCATACCAAATATAGCATAACTATTAAATTAATTAATCACATTCTTAATAATTACATACAAACATGTAAGGGTAAAGTAACGAGAGTACCAAGAAAAGCTAGGGAGGACTATCCCATACCCAAGGAAATCGACTTTTTGCCATGGTCCCATGTAACTAACATCACGTACTAGCAACTGGACAGGGTTCCATACCAAGCAACATATCCAACAAATGTTTCACATTACCATGCAGAAAATATTTACTTGCTACATGTTGATAGCCAGTGCTAAATATTTTCCAATTTGTCTGTAAATACTCGGGAATGATTTTCAATTTAGCATCAAACAGTTATGTATTGGACATTATTGTATGCTAACTGAAAGCTTTCCATGTTTCTCCAAAATTAGTCCTCCACAGAACCAGAGCTGTGGTGAGGGAAATTTGACCATACATCAGCCCATGTTATCTGTCCATCCGTTACTGACCTCACAACTGATGCTGCTTCTTCCACATTTACACGGATTTGATCCTTGCTATCCCTCTCCCGGATTGTCACGGATGACGGCGAATCAACAGTTATTGCAAAGGGTACACCAAGTTCATCTGTTCTGGCATACCGTTTCCCGATTGAAGTACCTGTAACCATCATATGGTATTAGCAAACTGTTAAAAAGCAAATATATAACTGCATTAAGATTAAGAGCCAATCACTTCGGAAACTAGCACACCAACATTCACCAAGCCACCAAGGATGAGAATGAGACTATTCATAGTATTAGACCTGTAATATCAATCCTGTGTGAGATTCCGGCGGCAGTCAATGACTTGGAAATGACTTTGGCAACTTCCTCGTACTGTTGATTCTGAACAAGTGGGAAGACCGTGCATTTAATAGGTGCAACAAGAGGAGGAAAACGGAACACGTTCAATTGCTCATCTCCAGCTTTACTTGGCCTTGTGTAAAAGGAGTGCTCGAAGAGGCAATATATTATCCTTCCAATGCCAAATGATGGTTCAATTACTGACGGTGTGAAAACCCTCTGATGTTCCTTCTTCTTTTCCTTGGAAATTGCAACCATGTTCTTTGTGATAGCGACATTTTTCCCAAGAGTGCAGACATAAAAGTCTACTTCTCCATTGGCTTCCAAAGAGGCCTTCATTTCCATAGCTTCTTTTTCATTCATTGCCTAACAAATAGAAAGGAAAGTCATAAATCAAACTGCCAGAAAAGTTTTCACAGCATAAATGGCCAGTACACTCGGCTTCACCTCCAAAGCTTCAACCACCATCTTTTGGCTACCCTTAAATGCAAGTCCCAACTCTTTCTTCACTGGTGCTATAACCAATTTCTGAGATTCATCAAAAGTCAGGTTAATGACTGGCAACGATAAGGAGTTGAATTTTATGATGATAGTATATAGTTAAGGAGACATAAGTGGACATGAGATGGCTGTCTCCACATTCTCAGATGAGTTGGCTATGAGGAGGCCGCCTACAGTATGAAGATTTTGGAATCTCTTCTTCTGAACAATTTGTCAAGCATATGTAGTTGAGAAACAGCAAACAAAATGAGCATGATTAGCAGAAAGCATACCTCCACTTCCATAGGTTCTGAGAACTTCTCATGGGCCACAAGAGGAACTCCACTTTTCTCCTGTTAAACACGTTAAACAATTAATAGATATGTACTACTCACTAGATATTACTTGACTTCTACAGTCAGAACCCTGCTGTCAGACATAGTATATATGCATTGCATTCAAAGAATAGTGGTTAGCACCGTAAATACAGAAATAGGTTTTATGATTGAAACAACTTCTCACCGAATGAGCACGTAGGTCATATGCAGATCTATCTGCAATACCAACACACTCAATCCAACCATAGGAACACTCAATCTCAGCATCCCAACAGTCTGCAGCATAGTGTGCCATTTCATTTGCAAGATGCTGGCGGAATCGAAGTCGCTCTTTGTCTATACCAAGATGAGTCAGGAAGAGATACACTCTCCCAATGAAATAGCCAAGAGTTTCATTGTTGACAATTCCCTGAAAGGCAAGAGATCATGGTGACATAGAGGAGTGTGCAAAAAAAACCTAACTTCAAAATTGACTCATTCAAACATACCTTTGAAACTGCTTCACCAAGCTGAATTTTCTTTGCAGACTGACCAGACATTTGCTCTTCCCTTGGAAACATGAGGAATTCCAGTTCTGCAACTTCATAGTATTTTGGATGCGATTTGTCTTCAGGATCAACAAAGTGTTCAATCTCTGCTAAGGTAAATTCACGGACTCTCAAGAGGCCTTGGCGAGGAGAGATCTGCATGTATAGAACCTTGTGAGAACAGGAAACCCTCCCACTCTCTCTAATAAGTAGGCCATAAACATTATTTGCAAGAACCACCAACAAGTTGGCAATGCAAACAGAACAACTTTTATCATAAATAAAACAAATAATTGGATAAATGATTCACTATGTGATGTCAAATTACTCATACCTTAGTTAAATGCAATAAATTTATGCGTAAGCAAATGGATAGAGCAGAATTCAGAAACCACAATAAGCAACAGTATCTACATAAGTACTTTGAAAACCAAAAGTAGGACATCAAACCTCATTTCTGAATGCTTGACCAATCTGGGCAGCAGCAAAGGGGAGCTTGTTCCCATTGTAATAGTACAAGTCCTTAAAATTAACAAATATGCCTTGTGCTGTTTCAGGGCGCATGTAACTACAAGGGCATAAGTGAGAATAGGCTCAGTAATTACAAAAAATGCATGTGCTAAAAATGAAAAACCAAATTAGGTCGGAATTGCAGTATTGACAACAAGAGTCACTGCCTCAGTAACAAACTTGTGGATTGCACTTACCCAGGGCTCAAACCAGAAGGGCCAATTGATGTTTGAAACATTAAGTTGAATGGATAGGGATCAGATAGAGGATTCTTTGTGTCAGGGGCTGTAATACCATACTCCTTAATCTTTGCACCAAGCTCTTCTGCTGACAGATCATCCAAGATAGCCAACACATGCTTCAGCTCTGCAGCCTTCTCCGAAGAGATACTGAGATCCTTCTGAAGTTTCTCATTACAGTAATCCTTAAGCAAGTGATCAGCTCGAAAGCAGGTGCCAGTCTTCTCATCCTTAACCATGAGATCGGTAAATTTATCAACATGACCCGAAGCTTTGAGGACAACCTCAGGAGTCACACATGGGCAATCAACCTCCAACATGTTCTCCTCCAGAACAAAATGCTGCAAACAAAAGCAGAGTATTCTAAAAAAGTTACAGAAGCCCGAAAGTTTGAAAATTTGATGCAACAAACCCCATTCAATCTAATGTATCAAAGCTATCATTTTCAAAATTTTTGCTCCTTGACAACAAAAGAAGATATACAACATATGCAAGCAACCAAAATAATCCACAAGAGGACTACGACTTTCACAGCGAATTAAAATGAAAAGAGTTCCCACTTTTTTTCACAATGTGCACATTTTGCATATATCCAGTAACCAGGTTCAATTCTCTTCGTATTTCATACAAGCCAAGCTAATTCTTACCAGCATATGTTTATTCATGTAATCTCAATGTAATGTACCTGGCGCCAAAAGGCAAGAACATTGGACTTAACGGCACAACCAGGAGGCCCGTAATCATAAAGCCCAGCGACCCCTCGATAAATCTTGAACGACGGAATGTAGAACAAACGGCGTTCGAGAGTGTTAACAACACCCTGCCGGAACGCCTCTCTGTTAACAGCGCCGTCAGAACCGACGGCAGCTTGGAGCTGCTTCTCCATGGTGGATTTCTCCAGCTTCAACCCATTTAGAACTTCGATTGCCGCGTCAATTTCGAGTTTGGAAGCTTTGGCAGCTTTGAGCGCACGGACGGTATTGCCTTGCGAGTCGACGGCAGACTGCTTCTCGGCAAGGGCTCTCCGGAGCGATTCCTCCATTTGGATTTCGAAGATAGAGTGAGGGTTGCGTAGAGATGATGCTTTGTAGCCAGTGGAAATGAATGCCCGCAAAAATCTCATACACAAGAAGTTGGATTTAGTATCAATGACTAGGGTTTAAGATTGAGTTCGCATTTGGACCAAGCTAAAATTGCAAATATAACTTAAATTCTAATTTTTAAGTATTTAAATTAAATTTTAATATTTTAAAATATTAAATTATAAATAAATAATAATTTAATTTAATTTAATTTAATTTTTTATCAGTTCAATATTTATATATTATTATTTTATATTTTAAATAAAAATTTAAAAATTTGATAATAAATTATATTTATCACATAGCATAGATACTACTTTTATAAATTTTTGATAATGAATTTTACTTATTATGAGGTAGTAAAATTTATTTTTTAAAATTAAAAATAGTATCACATCAATATTTATATAATATTTATTTGTTATTTTAAAATATTTCATTTTTTATTCTTTTATTTATGTAATATATGATGTGTTATTTTCTTTTTTAATAAATATTAAATTTTAAAATATGTTAAGCTTAATCTTTAAACAACAAAAGTGATTATTTTTTTATTTTAGTTATTAAGTAGTAAATCATTACAACATATAATTGAACTGGACTTCAAAAATTAATAGAGGCTTTTTTGTTTTCTTAATATATTTTGTAGATACTTCTAAGTGCAACTTTACGGGAACAGATCCTCTGATTCGATTATAATATTTCTATCATGTTTCATTAAATCTTATCCACAAATTTATGTATGATCAACTTTACAAGTACCACTAATGTAATATTTGGTTTCACCAAATATGATTAGTTAAAGAAACAATAATCAATACAATTAAAATTTAATGATAATTTATAACATAACTCAGTTACATAACTATAATGAGTTTAATATTAGTCCTTATCAGTGTATATGAATTAGAAACTCTGATCAACATATTTAAAAATAAAATCTTGGATCAAATTAGTGAATTGTTAAAAGTCAATTTACTTAAGGTTTGATGACATAAATTTTTTTATGATTTAAGAATAATTTAAAGGAATTATTCATATTCATATTCAAGTGGAATGCAAAAATATTAATTTATATTACTAACTGAAATTTAATAGATATTATTAATTAAAAATTTAGAAACTTATTTTATAAAATTTGTGAAGTTCTTTATTTGAAATAATCATAAAATATTGAAACTTTATTTAAAAGGACTTTATACTTGAAATTTTAAAATTTTGTTAAAAATTAACACAAAATAATTATTAATATTTCAAAAGTTTGTTAAAGAAACATAAAATATTAATTTATATTACTAACTGGAATTTATTAAGTATTATTAATTAAAATTTAGACACTTATTTTATACAATTTATGAAGTACATCATTTGAAATAACCATAAAATATTGAAAATTTATTCAAGAGGAGTTTACACTCGAAAATTTAAATTTTTCTTAAAGAGGTACCAAGTAATAAATAGAATTTTAAAATTAACATAAAGTAATTATTAATATTTTAACATTGTTTAAAGAAACACAAAATAGTTATTATCATTTTAAAAGTTTGTTAACTACACGTGTGTTACTATTTGAAAATTTGTTAAATAAGAATAAGATGGCTGTTATTATTTAAAATTTAGTTGTACACATACATGATTATTATTGACTGTCATTATTTTAGAAGTTTGTTTTTAAAATTTTGTTAATGTCATTTTCACCTAATTTATGTAATGACATAATTTTCTTTTCTTTTTTTGACAATTCAATGCATCGTAATTAAAACATGAACATTGAAATGTATAATCTAAAAATCAATTCAATATCATAAACTTTTGTTCTTGCATATTTTTAGTAGACATTGTAAGTTTTCGTTTTTAATATTCAAACATCAAAGAAATAAATCATGAATCATACGTAAATCATTCATGCCCATTAAGATTTTAAATATAATAATAGTCACATAGATGAAGTTAATAAATCACTTATCTTGAGCGGAATTCATCATGATGTAGAGAGAGCTTTTAACTAATTACAAACTAGTTTCTCTCCCTTAATCCCTTTTTTTGTAGCAGAAAGCTTGATGGACAGTTGAATATATTCTTTATATATTTGTTTTTGTTTGTTTACTTAATTAGGATAGAGAGAGGACTAGTTTATATACCTATTAACATCAAATCTTGTACATTCATCAAGTACTAAATTAACGGACAAGATAATATACTATTAAACAAGGAAAAACCCTAAACCAAATTTAATATGGGCCTACATAAAATATGAGCCATACTATCAGGTCATATATTTCTAGAATGTCAATCGGTCAGCCCAGGCCCAGCCTAACCCTTGGTTGGATGGCCTGAGGGCCAACTTGTGGCCTGACAAGTAGGCTCGACCCATCCTTATTTTTATTAAAAATTTGACAAAACAACGT
Source organism: Erythroxylum longipes (assembly GCA_027563885.1). Lineage (NCBI taxonomy): Eukaryota > Viridiplantae > Streptophyta > Magnoliopsida > Malpighiales > Erythroxylaceae > Erythroxylum > Erythroxylum longipes. Next base: position 6,744,285 of record JAOQMS010000003.1, on the reverse strand, counting down.
CGTTTTTGTTATTCCGATTAGGCCACGGACCGACAGGTGACCTAGTCAGGCCAAACCATTTTGGCCCGTGGCCTGATCAACCCAGGCCAAAATTGACATCCTTATATATTTCTTACATTCTCTCAATTGGTCGAATGTTTCATCATTACATTTAATAGTATAACATAAAGCTAGCAAAAATTAAATCTTATAAACCGTTAACATCATAAACACATTAACATAACAAATTACATAATATGGGTTATGGTGGTCATACACAGTATAGTGGTATATTCCCTTCCATATACCATTACATTAATAACTTATTGTGTTTAGATTCATAAGTTGTATATAAATAACCTACAGTCCACATACTTATTATGAAAATACATAAAAATTTCTTATTCAAACAATCATGTACATATAAATATAATGAATAAGAAATATAAATTTTAGAAACATATTATTATTGAGCTCAAGAGTATTAAAAAATCATCAATATTCATTATTATCAATCATCAATACAACCAAGACTCATCTTAAGCACTTGTTCTTTAAATGTCTTTAGTTGTAAAGCCTTAGTTAGAGTATTTGTTATCATGAGATTTATCCTAATACATTCTATATACACTCTTTGATTATAAATCTCCTCTTTAACAACAAAATACTTTAATTCCATATGTTTTGCACCTTTAGAGTATTTGTCATTTTTATAGACTAAAACTACTGTAGAATTATCACAATAAATTTTCAGCGGCTTTTTTACTGTATCAACAACCCCAAGCCCTGAAATAAAGTTTTGCAGCCATAATGCATGAATTGTAGCCTCATAACAAACTACAAACTCTACTTCCAAAGTGGATGAAGTAATGATAGATTGTTTGTCACTTTTCCATGATATTGCTCCTTTAGCTAATAGGAACAAATAGTCAAATGTTGACTTTCTACTATCAACACACCTAGCAAAATATGAATATGAATTTCCAATCACTTCTAAATGATTAGACCTTTTATAAGTGAGCATTTAATCCTTTGTTCCTTAAAGATATCTCAACATTTTCTTTGCAGCCTTTTAATGATCAATACTAAGATTACTTTGATAGATACCTGGCATCCCCACTGCAAAATTAATGTTGAGTCTAGTATAAGTTTGTAGATACATCAAACAGCCCACAACAAAAGCATATGAAATTGTTTCCATTTCTTTACTTTCCATATTATTATTTGGATATTGCATAAGACTAAATTTATCTCCCTTTTGAATAGGGACTACACCTACTGAGCACTTACTCATGTTAAGTTTCTCAAGAATTTTCTCAATATAGGCTTTCTGAGAAAATCCTAATAAACCTTTTAATCTCTTACGAAATATTAAAATTCCAATCACATAGGATTCCTCTCCCATATCTTTCATTTCGAAATTCTTAGAAAGAAATTCTTTAGTCTTGTGCAATAAACCCAAGTCATTAATAGCAAGCAAAATATTATTAATATACAGAACTAGAAATATAAACTTACTCTCACTGATCTTCCAGTAAATACACGGATCAATAGTGATTTCCTCAACGAAAGAAGTAATGGTATTATTGAACTTATTATATCATTGCCTGGAAGCTTGTTTAAGTCCATATATTAATTTCTTCAACTTACACACCATACTTTCTTTACCTTTAATGGAAAAACCTTCAGGTTGAAACTTCCTCCTCAAGATCCCCATTCAGAAAGGTTATTTTCACATCCATCTGATGTAGCTCTAAATCAAATGGAGCCATTAATGCTAAAATTATTCTTTATGAATCTTTCTTTGAGACAATAGAAAAGTCTCTTTATAATCAATATCATCTTTCTAAGTGTAACCTTTGGCGACAAGTCTAGTTTTATATCTCTTAACACTGCAGCTCGATTCATGTTTGGTCTTAAAGTCTCATTTATAGCTAGCTAGTTTAAAACCTAATTCTACAAGATCTCAATCATTGTTTTGAGCCATTGATTTTAACTATTCTTTCATAGCATCAATCTATCTTTCAGACTTATCACTAACTATAGCTTGTGAAAACAAAATAGGATCATTATCAATGCCACAATCAAAATCTAACTCTTGCAAATAAACCATATAATTATCAGAAAGAGCCGATCTTCTAACCCTTATAGGTTTATTTAAAGCTAAACCAACTAGTTCATTTACATAAGCTGTGCTTCTTTGTTATCCTAATGTTGTTCTTGATTATTTTGATCTTCCAAAGCAAGAACAACATTTGTTATGGTTGTGGGTTTAAGAACATTTATGAGTAATGGAACATCAACCTTATTTCATTAATATCCACAACTTGATTTTCAACACTCCTACTAACCTCACCATTCTATAAAAAATTGGCATTGGTTCTTTCAACAATTATAGAATTGTGGTTCGGACAATAAAACTCATACCCTTTGTATTTCTCTAGGTAACTAATAAGGTAACCACTAACTGTTCAAGAATCTAATTTTCTTTCATTTGGATTATAGATATGGGCTTCTACCGGACAACCCAAACATATAGGTATCTTAAACTAGGTTTCTTTTCAATCCAAAACCCGAAAGGAGTTTTAGGAACTACCTTACTAGGAACCTTGTTTAACAAATACATAGCAGTTCTAAGTGCATACATCCATAAACTTTTGGGTAATGAGGAATTACTCATCATACTCCTAACCATATCTATTAATGTTATATTTCGCCTTTCTGCTACACCGGTTTGTTGCAGTGTGCCTAGTATAGTGTATTATGCACATATGCCATAACTTTTGAGGAACTTAGAAAAGGGATTAGGATACTGTCCAAATTCATCATACTTTTCATAATACTCACCACCTCTATCAATTCTTATCATTTTCACTTTTCTATCTAATTGCCTCTCAGCTTCCTTTACAAACACCTTAAAGTTACTTACAACATAAGATTTTTCATACAGCAAATAGATATATCCACACCGTGAAAATCATCTATAAAAGTGATGAAGTATTTTTCTCGATTAAAGGGCAGAATGTCAAAAGGTCCACAAATGTCGATGTGTATTATTTCAAGAAGTTGAATGCTTTTCGTGGTTCCTTTCTTACTATGTTTAATTGTTTACCCTTAATGAATTCTACATATAAGCCAAGATCAGTAAAATCTAGATTCGGTAGAATCTTATTCTTTACTAATCTTTCTAACCTCTCTTTGGATATATGCCCCAAACGTTTATGCCATAAGTAAGCAAAATATTCATTCACCAAATTATGTTTCCAACATTATGATTAATAATAAATAGGGATTTAGAAAAAAAATCATCAACTTTCAATTTATATAAACCATCTATAAGCATTCCATAACCAATAAAGGAATTATTCTTATACAAATTGAAACAATCATGTCTACCTTTAAAGGTATATCTACTAGTATCAAGTCTAGAAACAGAAATTAAATTTCTAGAAATTGAAGGAATATTGAGAGTGTTCATTAGATCCAAATGAAACTCCGTATCTAATGTCAGCCTGTAAGTTCCTAAACCTTCAATTGGGGCCTTCATGTGGTTCCCTATAAACAAAAAGTTACTAGTTGGGCTTATGGCTTGGATTGTAAGGAATCCTTGCATAATATTGGAAGCATGAGTAGTGGCACTAGAATCAATCCACCAAGTGTTAGAAGGAACTTAAGATAAGTTTGATTCAAAGCATCTAGAATCAGAATGTATACCTTTCTTTTTAAACCAAGCCTTATGCTTTAGGCAATCTTTATGATAATGTCCTTTTTTTTCTAGAAATGGCGTTTATCTAACTTTTGTCCTTTCCTTTCACCATCAGCAACCTGTGAAACTTTAGCAGGTTCTTTCTTCTTAAAATTCTTAGCCTTTGGTTTGAGTTTCTGTCCAGCTCATTGACCTTCTAGGTTAATAGAATGAACTCCTTTTTTCTTTAATCTCACTTCCTCCTGAATAAGCTTATTAGACATCATCATTATCAATACTCAGTTGAAGTCCTGCTAAGGCAAGGGGTCTAAGGAGGTCCGATAGTATGTAGCCTTAATCTTACGTAATAGAGAGGCTGTTTTTGATAAACCCACACGCAATGTGTCATAAAGAACTTACAATAAACATGGATGTGCATACATATAAGATAAATAAGGTAAAATAAATCAATAAATCAAATAAACATAAAAGGTTACTGGACAATTTATCAATATTCCACTTATCATTTAATGTATTATATATTGATGTAGAACGATCCATATTCAGTAGGAACTGAGTTCATGATAAACTACACTAAGAAGGAGTCTTTCACAGTCATACCCAATGTCTTAAGTCTTGTTACGGTATTAGTCATATTAAGTACATGTTGCTGCATACTTTTTGACCCATTAAACTTCATGGTCATGAGTTCAATTATAAGTGTCCCTGCAAGTACCTTATCAGTATAACGAAACTGATTTTCCATAAGCTTAAGAAAATCTTTAACATTCTAATTTTCAGTGCTAGGAAAAGCAAACTTAATGTTGCTAGAAATTGTCATTTGTATAAAATTCAAGCATAACCTATTAGATCTTGTCCATGCCTTATGGTGTGCCTTTCTAGCCTTTATACTAGTATCATTAAGGTCAGCAGGTTATCCTCTAATAGCGCTAAGTCAAGATCCAAAGCACCTAACTAGAAAGTGACTTGTTTGCTCCATTCAGAGAAATTTACGTAAGTGAACAAGGTAACAAATGAAGCTTAAGAGTGAAGGCTAATAACTACAAACATATAAATGCTCACTAATTAACAAATTCAAACAGGAAGCACATACATTAAAATATTGCAGGTTTCCTTTCAGTAAACACAACAATACATATCATCACTATTATTAGAATGCTATTTAAACTTTATAAGAAAATTAAATAAACTCCATCAAATACATATAACATCTTTGGATAACTATATATATGCCACAAGAGTATATTAATTTTCTCCTTTATATTTATTAGTTATAAAATATTGATTTACCTTTGGGTAAAGTCCTTAATTTCTATCTACTAATAAAATTTTCATAATAGTATTTCATAAAATACACAAATCATATGACCACACATTCAAAATTAATTCGGCCACTTTGGTGATTAGCAAATTAATTTTAATCATACTGTCATATATAATAATAATAATAATAATAATAATAATAATAATAATAATAATAATAATAATAATAATAATAATAATAATAATAATCCATAAGATGAAATTAAAATTTTGATTATAGGTAAAAATATCATTAATATGAAAAAAACATATGAAATCAAAACTTTAAAATCAATTCATCCATCATCGAAACTTGAGAGGTGGCAATAAAAAATCAATTATTTGTCATAGAAAAAAGATTAAACAAATAGTCATAGAAAAAAGCAAAAGTAATAGGTAGTGATAAGTGTGTGTGGGCTTCAATACTTTTCTTGGTTTCTTTAGTTCTTGGACTTGAAAAAGTAAACTCGAGGAAGCTTTCACTTATCCACAAAGCCTTTTCTGTTAGTATTAATTGTTTGGTTCACCCTTACCAGTGTCAACGCCACCAATGATGTATTTGACGTGAAGTATAAGTACGCTTAAGCGAAATAGTTAGATAGAAAATATAAGAGAGATAGAGACATATAGAGAAGCGTTGATACAAAACAAAATTCATTATTTTTTATAAACATTATGATTGAAACAATCATCAAATTAATAATCTAAGTATTATAATCTATTTAAAATTCATGGCCCTGACACCATATGTAAGTTTTCTTATCAAAGACATAAATCATATATAAATCATAAATCATATGTAAATCATTCGTGTCCATTAAGATCTTGAATATAATAATAATCACATAGATGAAGTGAATAAATCGCTTACCTTAAGCGGAATTCGTCATGATGTAGAGAGAGTTTTCAACTAATCACGAACTAGTTTTTCTCCCTTAACCCTCTTTCTGTAGCAGATGGCTTGATGGATAGCCAAATATTTTCGTTCTGTATTTGTTTTTATCTGTCTACTTAATTAGGATAGAGAGATGACTAGTTTATATACCTATTAATATTAAATCTTGTACGTTCATCAAATACTAAATTAATGGTCAAGATTTAATATACTATTAAATAAGGAAAAACGTGAAACCAAATTTAATATGAGCCTACAGAAAATATGGATCATAATATCAACCATATATTTCTTACAGCGATAAAATTTCATGAAGAAATATTAGTAATGATCAAACTAAATCTAATATACGATGTTTATGGGAAATGAATCAAGGATTACGTATTTAAGGGGTAAAAAAAGAGGTAATTGGTAGAAATTTCAAATACCATTTACAACATGTAATTAAATAAGGCTTTTAAGTACCAGTGAAAGTTTTGAAGAACATTAAGAGCTAGAACCTAAGATTTCAGATAATGCTTAGCATACTAAGAAAGTCAAAAACAATAATTAGAAAAAACAAAAAACTACTTATCCCGCCATATATCTCGCAAGCACTCCCCACTTAACTCACTCACTTAGGCAGCAAGTTTATAAATATTCGCGCTCATTTACAACGACTTTCTTGTGTTATGATAAAGTATAAAAAAAACATTAGAAAAAGAGTCGATACTTGTTTTGTTACATTCTTTATTCCATATGAGGAATGACTTCCTTTGTTATTGAGCTCCCCTGCGAAGAAGAAGGCAATTGCTGTTAAAACTATTTCAAAATCAATCTAGTCACGTGGTGTATACGTTGTCTACTGAGTCCAAGCTTACTTCCTCTTAATTCGGTCAAGATTGTTATTTAATATTTTATTTTATTTGTTTAGTTTGTTGTAGTACGTTAGTGGCTTATTTTTCTAGTATTTAATTGATGTGTAAACACTACAAAAAGCCATGAGCTTAAGTGAATAAAGTGGTTCGTCTTTTCTCTATTTTATTCTTCTATGTGTTTTAGCTTTTCAACCAATATATTTTTGGCAAAAGAGCCTTTAATTTATAGGAATCATAAGAGAAACTTTCACTATAGCTACAAGCTTTCTTCTGTCTATGGTTAAACCGAGAAAACAAAGGTACACAGCAGGCAATATTAGTGTCTAACAGCATAAAAGCATACTAAGGCAAAGAGAAGTAATCTCTTCTTGTGGCAGTCACAAATCAGCAAGTAGAAACTAGAGGCATAGATCTGAGATCTTCAAGCCATGCATATGCCATTCATAGCAGTCAATGGTACGACAACTTCTTCCTAACCATTGATATCTTTGTTTAAAGGAGAAAATTATGAATTTTAGAGCACCAAGATGGGGACTTTGTCTATATCCCAAGAGTTATGGGATTTTGTGGAATCTGGGTATAAAGACCTAGATGATGAGCCGCAGCTTCGTAACAATCAAAAGCAGGACGCAAAAGCTTTGTTCTTCCTTCAACAGGCAGTCACTAATGACATTTTTCCCGCATTTCATCTGTAACTACTTTAAAGGTAGCATGGTAGATTTTACAAATAAAGTCCTAAGGCTCCAAAAAAGAAATTATGGTAAAGCTTCAGTCACTCCGTAAGTCCTTTGAAGCATTCCAAGTGGCTCCTTCTAAATCAATTTAAACTTATCTATTTCGGGCTTCTGCTATTGTTTCTCAAATGAGTTCATAAGGTGAACAAAATTTTGATCAGATTATTGTCTCAAAAATATTGCATAATGTCCCTCCTAAATTTGATCACATGGTTGCTGCCATAGAAGACTCTAAAAAATTATTTACTTATTCTTTTGATTATTTAGTGGATTCTTTGCAAGCTCATGAGGACATGATTAGCAAAACTTCAGCATTGAATGAAAAAGCCTTTTAGGTAAGAGGTGATTTCTCTAACAGAGGTGGTCGTGGTGGCTACCATGTTTGTAGTTATGGATGCTGTAAAGGCTGTAGAGGACAGTCGAGTGACCAATAAAGGCAGTACAAAAATGATGAATAAAGGCAAAGTAATCAAACTCCTATTAAGTACTATTGTTGTGGCAAAGTAGGTTACAAAGAATCTGATTGTTGGGCTAAGTAGAAGAAAATTGCTGGTAGTGAAGACAAGCATGCCAATGTTTTGAAAGAGGAAGAAGAGGAAAATATGTTATTTATAACTCATTCTTATAAAAAGCTCTACTGATAATATTTGGTTTATGGATAGTGGTCGTTCTAATCACATGACAGGAGATAAAAAAAACTTTAAAGAGCTTGATGACACAAAAAAATCAACAATGCAACTGAGTGACAACAATGTGTATCATGTTGAAGAGAAAGGCATAGTTTCCACCAAGACAAATGGTAATACTAAAATTTTGTCTAATGTACAATTTTTCTTACTTTGACTTATAATTTATTAAGCATTGGACAATTGATGGATAGTGGTTACAGAATTGTGTTTGATGAAGGTGCATATACAATTGTTGATAAAAAGTCTAGTCGTATCATTGCCATTGTTTAAAAGATGAGTAACAATATGTTCCCACCTGATGTTTCTCAGTTACATAATTTTGCCTTTGTTGTTAGTAAAATTGATAAGTCAAAATTATGACATTTGCATTATGGGCATTTGAATGAAAGTTGATTAAAGTTGTTGAGTCAAAAGAATATGGTTATTGGGTTGCCTACAATTGAATTATTTGAGTTTTGTGAAGGATGTGTTTTGGGTAAGTAAAGTAGAAAGTCTTTTTTAGTTGAAAAACCTAGTAGAGCAAATTTTTGTCTTCAGTTAATGTATGTTGATTTGTGTGGACCCATGAATACAAAATCTTTTAGTGGAAATAGCTATTTTTTATTGTTGATGATTACAGCTGCATGAATTGTCTTTTTTTTAAAAGAAAAAATCTAAAACTCTTACCCACTTAAAGAATTTTAAGGCCTTGGTAGAAAATGAAATTGGAATCAATATCAAGTGCCTTCGAACTAACTGAGGAGGTGAGTTTACATCTACAAAATTTAATGAATTCTGTGAAGAATGTGGTATTCACAAGGAGCTTACTACACCATACACACCAGAGAAAAATGGTGTTGTTGAGAGGAAGAATCGAATAGTGGTGGAGATGGCTAGAAGTTTGATAAAAGCCAAAGTCTTCCCATTTCTTTTTGAGCTGTAGTAGTTGCAATGGCTATATATCTTTTAAATATTTATCCTATAAAGGTTGTTATGAATAAAACACCATATGAAGCTAGGAAAGGTATGAAGCCTATGTTTGTTACTTAAATTTTTTTTGTTGTATAGCCCATGCTTTAGTTAATTCTTAATCTTGTAGTAAACTTGATGACAAGTTTGAAAAGTGCTTTTTTATCGGTTATTGTCCTCAATCTAAAGCATATAGGCTATATAATCCTTTTAAGTGGAAAAATTGTTGTTATTAGAAATGTGGAGTTCAATGAAGATGTAGCATGGAATTGGGAAATTACCCAAGTAAATGAACACGTTCTAGTCCCAATCAATAATGTGGGTGATACTTAACCTTTACAACTGAAAAATCCATCACCATCTCCTACAAGTACTAGCTCCCCATCTCCTAAAAGCACAAGCTCCTCTTTATTTGATGAAACTCCTCCAAGGAAATTTAGATCCTTCAAGGAAATTTATGAATATAGTGCTTTTGCTTTATGTTGCAGACCCGTTGTGTTATAAGAAGGTAGCAAAAAAAGAAAAATGGTGCAAAGCCATGGATGAAGAGATGGCAATAATTAGAAAAATCAAATGGAATTGGTAGATTTGCCTGAAGGAAAATAAGCAATTGGGCTCAAATAGGTGTTCAGAATTAAGTATCATGTTAATGGAAGTATACAAAGGCATAAGGCAAACTTACAGTAAAAGTGTATGCTCAACAAAAGGGCATTGATTTTGAATCAACCTTCTCACCAATTGCTTGTCTTAAAACAGTAAAAATTTTGCTCGCTTTATCTTCTCATTTATCTTTTCTTATTTTCCAATTTGATGTGAAGTTTGCTTTTTTAAATGGAGAATTAGGAGAGGAACTTTATATTTCTCAATCTGAAGGCTTTGTTTTAAAAAGTCATGAAAATAAAGTCTTTAATTTGAGTAAAGCTCTTTATGGGCTTAAGCAAGCTCCATGAGCATGGTATAGCAAGATTGATAACTATTTTGTTGAATGTGGATTTAAAAGAAGTGACAGTGAGCCCACTTTATATTTGAAGAAGGGGAAAATGATTTTTTAGGTTGTTTGCCTTTATGTTGATGAAATGCTTTATTTTGGGTCATATAAATTTTTGTTGAAGAATTTTAAGTCTTTTCTAATGAAGTAATTTGAGATAAAATACTTAGGTTTGATGCACTACTTTCTTGGGCTTAAGGTGAAACAAGGTGCAGATGGAATTTTCATTTCTTAACAAAATTGTGCTAAAAATTTGCTCAAAAGATTTAATATGTTGAATTGCAACAAGGTCTCCACACCAGAGAATTCAAATGAGAAATTGCAATTTGAAGATCGTACAAAAAAGACTGACCAAACCAATTTTTAAAAATTGATTGATGGATTGAATTATTGACTCACACATATCCTGACATTGCATTTTCTATTGTTGTTTTATCCAGGGTCATGCATAATCCTACACAACATCATTTTAGGGCAGTTAACAGAGTCTTGAGATATATTGCTTGAACGCCTAACTTTGGGATTTTGTACTCTAAAGTATCAAGTTTCAAATTGTTTGGTTACATTGACAATGATTGGGCAGGCTCTGTAAATGATAGAAGGAGCACTTTAGGCTATAATTTTAGTTTGAGGTCATGAGCTATCTCATAAAGTTCAAAGAAGTAAGAAATTGTTGCATTGTCATCTTCAAAGGTTGAATATATTACTACAACTGTTGTTACATGTCAAGCTGTGTAGTTAAGAATAATACTTGTTGATTTTAGGCTAAGAACAATCTACTACAACTAAAATTACGTGTGACAACAAAGTTATAATTGCAATGACAAATAATGTAGTCTTTCATACATATTGACATCCGACATCATTTCATTCACAAGCTGGTAGCAAGTGAAGAAATCAAGTTATAGTTGTTGACTTATTTACTATGTCTTTTTCTCAGTACAAGTATGTTTGTTTTTTACAACAACTAGGTGTATGTGATTTTAAATCAAAGGGGTATGTTAAAGCTGATTCAAAATCAGTCTAGTTAGGTATTGCATATGTTATTTACTGAGTCCAAGCTTATTTCCTATTAATCCAGTTTTGGTCAAGATTGTTATTTAATATTTATTTTATTTATCTAGTATATTATAGTAAGTTAATTAGTGGGTTATTTTTGGGTATTTGGTGGTGCGTAAACTTATAAAAAGCCACAAGCTTAACTAAATACCAAAGTGGTTCAAGATGCATGGCAAAGATAGTCCCACCAACTAGGTTAGAGAGAGGTTCTCTGTCATCTCTCTAACCTCTAGCCTTCACTCCTGAACAAATCTTCTCCATACCTAACTACTCCCTTAGCTTTTTGCTGCTCTCCTGCTATCACCATACTCTATTCTTCCTTCTCATCATTCATCAAAACTCATCTTCACCGTTCGCCCGTTTATTTCCTTTAGATCTTAACATTTCCTTTGTCTTGCTACAAGGGTTGTAAGGTCTTTTCTCCATCCTTTCACCATCCTACCCTCTTTTAATTTCCTCTTTTAGTTCCTATACTTTTCCACCTAACTTCCCTGCCAAAGACTGTTTACTATGCAGACTTTGCATACTTCCCAACTCACTACACATCAAAACAATGCTAGGGAGGATTTTCCTCCTTTACCCTTACCCTCACCCTCTATTGCAACATCGAAATCTCCCCCTCCTTTACCTCAATCTTCTCAATCTTCTTTTGCATCACAATCTTTAGCTGCATCACCCTCTCATTTCACTACTGCCTTAACCCAAACCATTCTTTCACCTATAAGGAGAACTTGGAAGCAGGTGGTAGGGGGCTCCACAAATCTCTCTCTGTATTTCTGCCCTCCCAAGATAGAAACTGGTCGTGTTATTGTCTCCCCAAATATGGAAATTCTGCAGGAAGGTGTCAAATCTTGGAAGAACTCCCTCATAGGGTTATTCTGGGACAAAAGACCTGCATTTCCTATTATTCAAAAATGGGCTCAATCAGTATAAAAAAACAAGGTTTTATTGAAGCATTAATAGTTGAAGACAAATACATTATGTTCATCTTTTCTTCCAAAGCTCAAGAATTAAAGGATGTAGAAGGGTCGTGGCATGTGGCAAAATTTTCACTCTTTTTGCAGCCTTGATAGCCAGGTTTTTAGATTGATTGCAAGGAAAAAAGATCGGTCCCAATGTGGGTAAACCTATATAATGTTCCTCTTGAATATTGTACAACAAAAGGATTGAGTATGATTGCTTGTTTTCTAAGTAAACCCCTATGTTTGGATGATAATACAACGAATAGGAAGAGGTTGGGGTATGCTAGAACATGCATTAATATGGATCTTTCTAATAATTTACCGAAAATTATCTCGATTATGAGATTGGGACTTGGTGGATCTCTTTATGAGGATAATGTGTCAATTTAATACCAATGGAAGCCCTAACTTGCTTCTCAAGGTAAAAGATGGATTCCTACGGGTAAAACTTTTCAAAGGGGTGATTATGAGGAGCTAATGGGTGATGGGATCATTAATAAAGAGGATGGACTGAGTGAGGAACCAGTACCATGCAACAACACAGATGAATTACATAAGGAAAATGATATAGCAACTACTGGGAAAGGGTTATTGGTTGCAACTGATGGTGGAAAAGAAGTCACTGTTGAAGCTGTTGGTGGGAAAAAAAGCATTAGTGGTTACTGTTGATAGTAAAGCTACTAGTATGGGTGAGGAGACTACTATGGATGAACAACCAGTTAACTATAATGACATTTCCAAGGGTCTTGATCAGATGGTAAATTTTTGTTCTCCTTTTGAGGAAAATAAGGATTATGATCCTATTATTGGGAAAATAGCTACTAAAATGAAATCCAACAGGAGCAAAGGGAAGGGCTCCAAAAATAAAATCTTTTGATTTATGAAAATCATCGCATGGAATATGAGGGGGATCAACTGCCCTAAAAAGTTTTAAGCTTTAATGGATTTTGTCTATAACACAAAACCAAGGATTTTTGCTCTTTTTGAAACTAAAATCAGACTTGAGAATATTAAACCTTTGAATAAACTAGGGTTCTAGATGGAAATTTATCTCCAACCATCAAGCCCATAGGTTTGGTAGAATCATTATTGGATATCATCCTTCTTTGGTAGATGTCTATGTTTTTGTCACAGAGATGCAAGCTATTCACCTGAAATGTAAACTTCTTCAGGTAAATGTTGATATCTTTTCCTCTTTCATCTATGGTGCTAATAATGTTTTCTAAAGGAAACTTTGATGGGAAAGTTTATCATAATTCCAAAACATTGTCAATGGACCTTGGCTTTTATATGGAGACTTCAATTCTAATTTATATAGAACCAAAGCTGAGGGAAATTATAGTTTGAGAATCTTCTCATCTGATTTCAATGACTGTGTGGATAAATTGGAAATCTTTGATCTAAAGTCTCAGGGTCACTTCTACACCTGGAGTAACAAACAGACTGGAAGATGGGCTTTGAGGAAAAAGCTGGATCGGACGTTGGTGAACAAAGCTTGGATTACACAGTTTCCTAATAGTATATCTACTTTACTGGACCCATTATTCTCAGATCATACGCCAATGAAGATAGAGAATCTCTTTCAAAACCAGGGTGGAAAAGGTCCTTTCAAGTTTAACAATCTTTTGCTTGATGATGATGGGTTTTTTGAGGCTCTTCAAAAGGTATTGGAGGTTACGGTTGAAAGAACACAACAATTCATTTGTATTCAGAAGTTTAAAGCTATCAAAAGGGAGATGAAAAACCTAATGAGTAGAAGATCTTCATCCAGACAACAAGTTTTTACAAAAGCTAAAGAAGATCTGGAAGCTATACAACATAAGCTTACTTTGGATCCTGTTAATTCTATCTTATTGAGTACCGAGAAGACTCTTTTGATATCTTACTTATCAAAAGACAGGGATCATAATAGACTTATGGAACAGCTGGCCAAAGTTAGTTGGCTAAAAGATGGTGAAAGGTGTTCAAAATTCTTCTTTAACTCCATTTTATCCAGGAGAAATGCAAATAGAATCTTCTCCTTTAAGGTACAAGATGGAGAGGAAATTCTCAGTAAAAAGACCTTCTAAAGGAAGCAGAGTGATTCTATAAGAGTTTCTATGACTCTTCTCATATTTAAGCAACTACTATCCCTCTTTGCTCCTTCATACATAATAAAATCTCTCAGGAGCAAGCTGCAACACTCATTAAACTAGTGGAGGAGAAAGAAATAGAAGAGGTAGTGTTTTAAATGCATCCTAATAAATCTCTTGGACCCGATGGATTTAATGGATACTTCTTTCAAAAGACATGGAAAGAAACTGGTCCTATGATTAAAAGAACAATTCTGGAATTCTTATTTAGGGGAGTTCTACTAAAAGAGATCAATAAAACTCATATATGTTTGATTCCCAAATCCTATTGTTCTTCTTCATTGGATGACAGTAAGCCTATCGCATGCGCCAACTTCCTTTATAAGGTTATTTCTAAAATCTTAGCAAATAGGCTGAAACTATTCTTGGATTCATTGATCTCTGATAATCAAAATGCCTTTTTACATGATAGAAGAAATGGGGATATTATTTCTATTGTCCAAGAACTGATGAAAGGGTATCAAAGGAAGAATCACCCTCCTAATTGTATCATAAAAGTAGATTTCAAGAGAGCTTTTGATCATGTAGAATGGTATTTTATCGTTCAGACCTTACAACTTTAGGTTTCCTAAATGAGTTTATCAGGTTGGTTGAGGCTTGTATTATCACTCCATCTTACTCCATTCTAGTTAATGATATCCTAATTGATATCTTTAAGAGTGTAAGAGGATTAAGACAAGGAGATCTCATCTCCCCTGATCTCTTTATCATATGCATGGAGGTCCTAATGATCCATCAGAAGGTAGGTAATAACAAGAACTACAAATTTCATAGTAAATGTAAGAGGGTAGGGCTTATCAACTTATCTTTTGCGGATAATCTGTTGCTTTTTTTAAGGCCCATGGTAAATCTATTGAATTGCTTACGTCGAAACTGTCTTTACTCAAACACCTTTCAAGTTTAGAGGTTAACCTTACAAAAAGTCATTTCATTCTAACTGTTAGTGCTACTATGATGGAAAACATAATCTCCACAATCAAAGGGATGAGTAGGAAGCCAGCTCCTCTGACTTATCTGGGTTTACTTATTATCACAAAAGAATACAATTCTCTAAATTCTTTCCCTTGATAGAAAAAATACAGAGAAGATTGGTTTTGTGGTCTAATAAGGTTCTTTTTTTTTGTGGGAGATTGCAGCTCATCAAATCCATTCTGAATTCCCTTCATGTTTACTGATCCTCCAATATATCATTAGCTAAAGGTGTTATCAAAACCATCGAGAAGCTTTTCAGAAGGTTTCTGTGGGGAAACTTAAGCTTAGACAGTCACTTTGTTAAGGTTAAATGGTTAGAAGTCTGCAAAAGGAAAGAAGAAG
Organism: Erythroxylum longipes; assembly: GCA_027563885.1. Lineage (NCBI taxonomy): Eukaryota > Viridiplantae > Streptophyta > Magnoliopsida > Malpighiales > Erythroxylaceae > Erythroxylum > Erythroxylum longipes. The sequence goes on along the minus strand of JAOQMS010000003.1, from coordinate 6,728,720 downwards.
GTGGATTAGGATTGATCCATATTTCCATTTTTAATAGATCAGCATTGATAAAAATTTTATGGAATATCCTATTAGAAAAGAAATCTCTTTGGATCCAATGGTTTCATAGCTATGTCCTGAAAGGATCTAGCCTTTGGTCTATTCCTATAAAACCTTTCTTCTCTTGGCCCTTGATTCAACTCTTGAAGCTAAGACCTATCTTAGAACCTTGGGTGTCTTGTAAGGTTGGAAATAGTGAAAAGGTCTATTTATGGTTTGATAATTAGACAAATAAAGGCCCCCAAATTAGATCCCCCCAAGCTCTTCAGTTTTGGAACGGAGTTCCTATCAATATCATAATTGCAGTACCTCACTCCTAACCACCAACCAAACTTAGATAGAGAGGACATATTCCAATATTTCAACCTACCTCCAAACACCTTCAACATTGCGAGATTCAGAAAATGGCAAAATCAGAACAACTCAAAGCAGTTATGGTTTCCTATCATTTGACATAAATCACTCATGCCTAGCTTCTCCATTCTTCTATAGCTTACTGTGCTTAATAAGTTAAGCATAATGGACATAATGCATTTCTTACTTCCAATTCTATATGTATTCTCTGTAAGATAGAGGAAGAATCAAGAAATCACCTTTTCTTTCGTTGCCCTTTTAATTTCCTAGTTTATATGGGAGAAGCATCAAGAGTTGTGTCTTATTTTTAATGCAGGTACAACCTTCACTGAAGCTCTTGTTTGGCTTATGAAGTTGAACCATACTCCTAGATACAATGATAGATTTATGTCATCTTCTTTGCCTCCTTCATTAATGAGATTTGGCGAGAGAGAAACATTAGACGCTTTCAAAACATTGCACGTTCCAGAAATGAGATTCTCTACTCCTTAGTCGGTGGAATCAAAGAGAAACTAATATATTCTACTGGGTCAGTAAGAGTTTGCCCCAATCTAGCCTCTTGTCACGGGCTTGGATTTTATAACCTTGCAAACCGTGCGACACTAGCAAACTCCTCGAATTGGGAACGCCTTCCTTGGCTAGGACGCTAGTTCAGCCTTCTCCCAAGTACTTCTTAAGAGTACTTAGATCGAACACTTGGTGGAAGCGACTTTAAAATGTGAAAGATGGGAGGAACACAAGAGAGCTTTGGAGAATATGGAGAATGTTCTTATTACTCAAAGAACTCTACA
>JAOQMS010000003.1:6707671-6718718 GCA_027563885.1 Erythroxylum longipes | reverse complement strand
TTCTTCCAGCAAAGATTACGAAGAGGGCCATCCATGAAGCTAATAAAGTAAGCTTTGTCTGATCATCCATCACCCGAGCCTGTATTTTTTTGAGATGTAGCTCATTAAACCAGGGTATGATGGTAATCCAAGCATAATGACAACTCCCCAAATACTCAAGATAATCCTCACAACTTAATATGGTCAGATGGTAAGCTCCTTCTCAGTAACTTCTACTAAAGCTCGTGAGAAACGAAAAAGACAGTTATATGTATTCCTCTTATTGTAATGAATAAGCATCTCCAAACGAAAATAGAATTACAATTGGAATTGCAGACAGATCTATCAAGGCAACGACTTGAATTCTCCATAACCTTACTCTTTTGAAATGTATCTTAAATTGCTTCCCCAACCCGTACTACATCCCCACAAAACTAGCACTCAGAGTCCTCATTAGAAGTTTCAAGCACTAAAAATCAGACTGTTCCCTAGGGTTTCCCATTGCTATGTCTCCATTTCTGTAAATCAGGGCAGTGCCCGTGTCAATATGTTTGACGAAAGCACAAAACAAATGTGTTGCATAGTTCGGAGAATGATACCAGGTGTCCAAGAAGGACTGCAGGTATGATGAATGTGAGAACAGCAGCTTCCAGCTTCCCATAGCAAAGGCCTGTTTTAGAAGGATACCACAACTCAGGTATAAACAAGTAAGGGAAAATAGCAGAAGAAGTACCAACAACCATAAGTAATTTGACAGATAACTGTAAATTTTGTTCTGCTTTTCCTATTGCTTGCTATCCACCATGATGTAAAGGAATTACATCACAGTATACCAGAAGCAATTGCTGAAAAAGACTGCAATAAGTAACCAAATGGATCTCATAGTGTTGTCCCATCTAGTAAAATGCAATGGTATACTTCCCATCCTTACTTCTTTCTGAAATTGAAGAATACACGGAAGAAAATTTCCTCATATTTTTAACTTATTGTTCTTCATAACTGAACCTCCTCAACACTTGAGAGAAATGTGAAAGGTAGTGCACTTGTCAAGGGGAGGACACATAGTTCTTTTATGTTGCAGATTTTCCAGGAAAAGATTTCTACAAAGAAGTTTTCTCCTTTCAATGACTTAAAACATGGAAAGAACTAACTAAAAGATGGAAATACAAGCATAAAAATTGTCATGAGTACTGCACTCAATCCCAAATGCCTGACCGACTAGAGAACTTTTCTAACAATGTTTGATTTTACTCTTCTTGCCCCGGTCTGATATTATTGTATCAGTATGGATCAATTCTGAATGAAAATGGACACTGGACTTGCAAAAATTTGATTAATCATAATTTTGTATATTCCATTTACCACAGAATTTCGCATAGAATTTTACCTCTAACAAGAATGAAGCTTAAGCTTGATATATATGGCTAAACTTCAGCATCATATCATATCAAAAGACTAAAAGATTATTCTATGTACCAGCCATTACATACCTAGATTAAGAGTAAGAAGCAGAGATTGATCGAGTTCCAACGACAAATAGTATTACCTTCTTTGAAGACAAGTCCTGTCAGTGCTGCAAAGAGAGGACCAACAAACCAGACAGCAGTTGGGTTATCAACAACGTAAGTTACCAAGCTCTGACCAGCTGGTAGGGCAAGAGTTGTGTATGTTGCCAAAGATCCAAGAACACCGAGTACCCATAAAGCTTGAAGAGTGCGTTTAATCTCAGAGACATATATGTGAATTAAATATAACGACAGGCCCAATCCACCAGCTCCAAGGATATATATTAAATCAAAATTTTGCTTGACTATGATATTCAAAGGGGAATCACTGGGTAAAAATGCGTCCGATGCAGCAAGTACAAATGACGAGGCAGCAATAACCAGCCCTGCTCTGTACAAAATTACCTGTATCAGTGAACCCATCGTTTATTTATTTTTCAATCAAAAGAATAACTAATGCCAATATCCTAATGACTGTATCCAAGATTCATCCCCATATCAATTTCTTAAGTATTTGCAAATTGATTAAACTTGTAAAGAAGCAAGTCTATAGAGCTATGTCCATATGCCCCCCAGTTGTTGAATTCACTTACGGAGCTTAGTGGGATTTGGCAATGGCAGGGGATTCAACACATATAAAGAACATAACAATCACAATTCCAAAATATCCACTATCCTTTCAGTTGGTTTTTGCTCTTCCTAAACAAAGAATTCATGTTCTATAAATTAAGAACAGAAATTTGGGTCAGGTATCTCCTTGTCTCAAATGTCTACGTACCTATCTTCATACATCCACCCAAGCATCTACTTGTTAAATCCTAAAGGCATATATAATTAAACCTCATGCAAAGCATTAAACATTAATGGATATATCAAGTACTCGGAACAAAATGATCAAAAGGCATGAATTTAAATTACGTAACCCCACGTCGAATTCGATTCTCCAGTTCTTTCTAATTATTGAATATTTAAAGATAAAAGTCTGAAAGTTTAGGCCGTTAGATACCTCACGAACGTCTGAATCTTCAACAGTCCAAGGACCGTAAACACCTTTATAGACAGTGGGAGCCTGTGACTGGGAGCTTTCCCCAACAGCCTCACACTTCACCCGTTCTGTTCTTCTATTACACTCACCAATTCTTCCACTTTCACTGAAACCTGATGATAATGATGATGAGGGGCTAAATTGGGTTTTCCGTCTGGAGTTGCCGAGCTTAGGAGGATAGATTACGAGCGACGCCGTGGATAACATGCGCGACGCCATGTCTAACAAGCTCGCTCTTTCTTTGTTTTGGCCTGTCTGTTGCTTCGGGTTGTAGAAAGTTCGCAATGAATTACTTCATTATTTTGCTTAATATTCCAATTAACTACAATCATTCATTTGCGATGAATATCATAAAAGAAACAAACTTTACACATCTATTGGCCAATAATTGATCTTTTATCCGAGAAAGGGACCTCCTTGGTACACTGCCATCTGCGACTGCCAGTTACCACGCTCTTCCTGAAACCAAGATTCTGTCTTTTCACTTGTAAGGTTGGGTTCAAAATGTGTCCAAATGAACATTTCATGGGCTTTTATTCATCGAGCCCAACATTCATTCATTAACTGTCTTTTTGTTGGTTATATTGTTTTACATGATGGAAGATGGATTCTTGATACAAACACTTTCTTTACCCGTAGCTCTAGCAAATACCCTTTTTTTTAAAAATTGTAAGACAACAAGCTAGCACACAAAAGGTGTTCTCGAGGTAGTATATTTGTTCCAAATCAGATTATACCATTCTACACAAGCTTGTCAAGTTTAAATAACTTAATACACGTCAAGGATTGAAAAGGCAAAAGGTATACTTGGGAACCCTCTTTCCCATAAGGGCAGCCCCAGTGGGTACACCCATCGGCTAGACCACACCATCGGATGGTTGGATCAAAATTAGCACCGATGGGGCCGTCCAATATGTCACAGGCATAGCTTCCGCTGGCGGTCTTCTTCGGGACAGTGCAGGTCACTGGTGTGGTGGGTTTCTACAGAACATGGGGACGGTTTCCCCCTTGCAAGCGGAACTTTGTGGGGCTTTGACAGGGTTACAGCGTGCTTGGGACCTTGGCTACCGTCGCGTGGCATTAGAGGTGGACTCCTTGGAAGTTATTAACATTCTTTCTTCGTCTAATATTACGTCTTTTACTGATTCACAGGTGGTACGGGACCTTGGGGAGCTTCTTGGATGCGAGTGGGAAGTACAGGTGCAGCACATCTTTAGAGAGGACAACCAGAGTGCTGATATGCTGGCGCGTCTAGCCAGGGGGGTCGCTCGGGGCATTCATTTCCTTTCGACCAGTCCTACACAGTGTTTACCGCTCCTTTCACAGGATATGCAAGGTGTTTTGACTCATAGGAGTCTGTAACAGTAGATGTTTATTTTCTATGTATCCAAAAAAAAAAGAAAAGTCCGCCACTAGACTGAGTCTGTTAAACAATGTTATATTGACCATATATTTTCAGATTTTAGAAGGTAAAGCAGGCAACTTAATTATATCATCAAATTAATACCTTTTTATGCATTACAATAAAAAAATTTAGTGTAAAAAAACTTTAGATAATGAATTATCCAAATAATTACAAGTTAATGTTGAATATTTGACAATAATAATGCTAAATATGTTACTGTTAAAAAATAAAAATTATTAATTAAAAATTGAAAATACTATAAATTTATCCATGCTTTTTTTAACATTTATTTCATGAAATTAAAAGTTATCTACTTAAATCACCTAACTTGTGAATCATGTCAGGAGTTTGATATTTGTTTTAACCTTAAAATCCAATTTAATTAATTTGATTTAAGTCATTTCTTTAATATTTTTTAAAATTTTAAAATCATTAATATTTATAAGTATCCCATCATAAAAGAAATAATCACTACAACAAAGTAGACATTTAGCTACGTTTTTTTGGCGACTTTTCAAAAATCTAAAAGCAATCATATTTCAATGATTTTAAAATCGTCACTAAAACTAACTTAGCGACTAATTATAAAAGTGTTACAAAAGGATCAACATTTAGTCACCAAATGGTGAACATTTAGTGACGATTTTAGAAATCGTCACCATAAGTTGGTAAACATTTGTGACCAATTTCCAAAATCGTCACCAAAGGGTTCATATTTGGTGGCAATTATGTAAAATCGTCATTAAAAAGAAGTTTGGTGACTATTTTCAAAAATCGCCACCAAAGGTTCGTAGACATTTAACTACGTGTTTTTTGCTACATTTTTCACATTGTCGCTAAAAGTAACCATTTCGTGATGATATTTGAGAAGCGTCACTAAAGGATCAACAGTGACAAATTTTGTTTTGATCGTTACTAAATGGTCCAATATTTAGTGACGATTTCTGAAAATCGTCATCAAAGGTTCCACAGTAATTTGCAACACACTTGGTGACCATTGCCAAAATCATCACCAAAGGGTTCACATTTTTTGAAATTGTTAAACTAACATTTTTATAATCTATCATAGTTAAGATATGTTTTATTAGAGATTTGTTTGGAATGTTTACAACATATTGTTGAAAAAACACTATTTTTTTTAGAACGGAGGAACTTGCAACATCTATCCTTTGGATTTGCACTGAGTAAACCTCCATATTGATGTAATAGCCTACAAATCACACTAACCGAATACTCCAAACTAAGCAAGCCCTGTACGACAAGCTCGATTGAGAGAGTGTAAGTAGAGGGATTTGAACACAAGACCTTTTGGCCCCATGTCCCCCACTCCATCAACTCGACTACCCCCTAGGGGGCTGGAAGAACACACACTATATAATTTTAAGTGTTAAAAAGTAGTATTAATTAATCATTAATATTTAATAACGGTGTAAATTTTATTTATAAAAATTTTAATAATTGTATCAATACAATAATATGATATATGGAGTAATACAAACTTTAAATTAGAATGTTAACAATTCTTATAGTTATAGAACAAGAACAAGAACAATCCACACTCAATAATACGCAACTTGACCCTTAACTAGTAGATAGGTTTGAAAAACCATAGGGGTAGTAGTTTTGCAAACTTTCTGATTCATTTCTAGCAAACAAAAAAATCAGAAAAATTAAAAGAACTAAAAATAAATCAACATCGAGATTTGTTAATGCATTTCGACACACCTTGCCTACGTCTGCGGGACCCTCACCCAGCTTAATATTTTCACCGAACTACAATAGATTTACCCAAGGCTTTACTGAGCCGACACCACTCAACCCTTGACACTATCTCTCAACCTCACTTCCCGTGAAAGATTTTCACTCCCAATAACACGATCGACTCATATTAACCTCGTCGAACGATTTTTTTAAACAACTATTAATTAAGAGATAATAAATCACACAGATGATTAAATAAACAATTCATCACGTAAGTCAACACTTGAATAAGAGACAAAGAACAATTTTCTTCACAACCAAGAAATCATGCGCAGCTGAATAACCATGCGGGTGTCATCATTTGATATGCCCATTCACCATCGATGAGAACACTCCAAAAATACAGACCAAGAGACACTCACAAATCTTCCTCAATTTAGCCTCCAACAAACGAAGTAGATATCAAGTTCACCTTTGACACATTCACTTACCATAACCACTAAAACTAAAGGATTAACAACTGACTCACGTATGCGTGTAGCAACAATCAGATCATGTACAACCCATTAATTAAACACTCAGCCAAAACCTTCACCAAATAAATAGACTTTTTTGTGCAAGAGCTAGGTCAAACGAATATGAACACACCTCCAGCTATTTTTCAAAAAACCAAGATACATGCATACTACACTATTGACGCAAATATCTGCAGATTCACTTTATTTCCCTTAATTGAGACTTACACGATATTTCCCTTGAAGAGCCATATACCCATACGCAAAACCCATTCACCTAATCCTCATCCAAAAAAAATCCAGCAATCAACCCAAACTTCTCAAGATACACAACTATTCAAGATAGGATTCTATAACATCTAAAACATTATCCAAATAGTTTTTGAATCCAAGTTAATAAAAAATTTGATAAGTCCAATTTATAAAAATATGCCAAAATAAAATAAGTAGATATATACACCACATATCTAACAATCTCTGTCTTTTTGGCATATTTGTCACAAATAAGAACTTCCCCCTAAATAACATAATTGGAAATATAAGTATCAAATTCACAATTCATATGACAAATACTTCCTCTTAATCAAACATTAAGTTCCAAAGAATATCACAATTATCCAATCATCTAAATTTCTCCCCCTTGGGACAAAAAGATGCCAAAAAGTAAGAAAAATAGTCATGTATATACTTGAAATCTCTCCTTGAATTGAAAAATCACCAAAAACAATATGTCGTCTCCCACTTGGGACAAAACAATGTCAAAATGAAGAACGCCCAAGAGATAAGAACAATATATACAAATATGCCAAAATAAAATAAGTAGATATATACACCATATATCTAACAAGGTTGTTTGACAAATTCTTCAATGTGCCTAATGATATGAAAGTTACCATTACTAAATTTCAGAAATCTATTATGTAGTTTGTATCATAAGCAAAATTTAGAATTTAAAGTATAATAGACATGACTATATTCTTTATATACAGAAATATAATATTATCTATATTGGGCTGTATTACTATTAATGGAAATAAATAAAAGTAAAATACTCTTGAAGACCTTTTATCAAATAGTTACGAAGCTTTGATGAGGGAAGAGTTAAAGGTCATTGGGAAGAAGCCAACCCATATGCAAATAACAAAGACAGATAGTAACTCATCTTCTAAACACAACCATAAACATAACCCATACATCAAATGCATAATTAAAAACTCACAATAAACACCTAAAGGTATAAGTTAAACTTAGCACAATTTTGGTAATGAAAATAGAACAAAAGAACAATACCGATTCAGTTAATGATGGTTCTTCGACGGTGATGACCACAATAAAAAACCCATACAGAAAAGAGGAGACAGTGGTTTGCAAGATGGAGGATTTTGAGAAATGTTGACGGCTTGAACAAGAATGGAGGAGCCTTTTATTGTGCTTGTGATTGAAAACCTAACACAAAACAACTTCGTTTTTCTTGTTTAGGTAAACGATGTAGTTTCTTGTTTACTGTTGTTGTTTAGAAGTACTATTAATTAATTTGCTACGCTCTATTGTATTTGGTCAACAAACGTCAGATGTAAAGACTAATACATGGTTCGACTAATAAGGTTAATGGTAGATGAAGGGAACAAGAATGATGTTGTCATGTTCACTAAACATTGATTCATTTGGTAATAATGAAATGTAGTTGCATTTCCTATTAATTCAACTAATAACAGAAATAAGATACTAATTTTAAAAAGTTTCCAATTTAATTTTGTTTATCAACCAAATTAAAATTAAAAATTAGTCATCCCCAAAAATTAAGTAAATGCATATATAAGTGAGAAGATAAAATTTTCATTTAGTATGATGTATTAGGAATACCTCATATATATTAATCAATTAAGAAAATTAAGAAAGTAAAGAGATTGTTTCGGCTTTGGCGACGATGTGAAAATTTGGTAGCAAATTGTCTACCGCTTGCAACTAAGTGTGGTAGTTAGTCGCAGAAATGGTCTTCTGCTACTAAATGTATTCTGTAGTAAAAACTCTCGAGTATTTACATTAAATGTATCTTTTTATACAAATAATAAGGTTAATGGTAGATTAAGGGCTAAAGGATTTATGTTGTCATGTTAGTGATGAATTTGGTAAAAATGAAATGTGGTTTGCATTCCTTATTAATTCAATTAATAACAAAAAGAAGATACTAATTTTTTAAAAAATTTCAATTTTGTTTTGTTTATCTACCAAATTAAAATTAAAGATTAGTAAGTCCCAAAAATGAAGCAAATCAAGAACAATTGCATATATAAATGCAGAAAACAAAATTTTCATTTGTTATTTGTAATAAGAATACCTCACATATATTAATCAATTAAGAAAATTAAGAATGTAAAGAAAATGCTTGGGTTTTGGTGATGTTGTGTATAATTGGTAGAGAATTGTCTACCATTGGCGACCATAGTTTTGTTCGTCGCAAAAAGGTGAACAAGTTAAAAAAAAAAGTAGGACAGCATCATTTTTCCCGCATTTGTTTCCTCCCAATTTCACCAAAACTTTGCTATTGAAGCTCAACCTGCCCTCTTCTCTTCATCTACCTTCTGTCCTCCTTCCTTTGTATCTCAAATGTTGTACTCTTCATATACCTTCTCACCTTCTGCTTATTCTTCGACCTCTTTGAGTTCTCCCACCGCTTCCTATAGTCAAAGGTGAGTCCAGTTGTTTATGTCATTTGTTAACTAATGTGAAACCCCTAACTGTGTTCATCTTTTTTTGTATTTCATGTTCAATTTTTGCATTAGTTGGTGATTGTGTATAAGGTTTTTTTGTAGATTCTGTCTTCCTCTGTTTGATTGGAGCCAAAATAGAAGAATTTTTGTAGCATCTTCGGGTATATTCTCCCTGCCTACCACATGTTCGACAAAAGCCCTCTGTTGTATTTTGTTGGATTCTTTATGCTATGGTTTACATATTCCTTGTCAAGGTTTGAAGGAAGCTCTTGCACGGTACAAAGAGATTGTTCCGTACTTAAAATTGTCAGGTATTGCAATCTTCTCTATTCTTATTCTCCGTGTAGTCTGTGATTGCTTTCAGTGCTTCCTTTAGCCATTTACCATGATTGCAGAACCAGGAATGACCTCAAAATGAGCCCTGAAAGCTTATGATATTAGTTAATTTCTAAAAGAATTTAAAACACTTAGAAAATGAGTTATCTTCTTTTAGTGTATAGCTAGATGGATAAGAGTTGGATGTATCATTGAAAATGGTCAATTGAATACATAGAAGGAGTTTAGAGTTTCATGCAATTTGTAAAACATCAAATGGGTGATGAATGTAGTATTCATTATCCATGCATCGATTGCTTAAATGTCAACTTCCAAAGTCAAGATGTGGTATATAATCACTTGCTAATTCTAAACATAGATAAATTCTTTACTCCATGGCTTTATTATGGTGAACATAAGGAAGCAAGTTGTAGTAGAAGTGGCGGTACATATTATGATGACAGTAACAATAATGATGTAGATGATTGTGATGTGAATGATGATAGTGATGATGGGATTAACGAGATGTTAGACGATTGTCAGAATTGTATGGAGACTATGAATGAAACAGGAATGCCTAACATAATTGGTAGTGTTACCGAAGATAATTTTTGGAAGTTATTGAAAGTTGCCTAAGAACAATTATATCTGGGGTTCTTAAATTTCTCACAACTATCATTTGTTGTGAAGTTGTTGCATTTGAAGGTTTATAATAAATGGAGTCATAAGTCCTTTAACATGTTAATTGACTTACTAAACGATGCATTACCTATTGGACACAAGTTGCCGAAATCTTACTATGATGCAAAGAAACTGTTAAGGGACCTCCGATTGGGATATATTTCAATTCATGCTTGTAAATATGATTGTGTTCTTTTTTGGAAGGAAAGTAAAGATCTTCAGGAGTGTCCTAATTGTGGTACATTAAGGTGGCAGGTGGATGATGGGAAAGGGATAAAGATATCGAATAAAATTTTTTGATACTTCCCTATTAAACTACGGTTACAAAGACTTTTTATGTCAATAAAAACAACCATAGATATGAGGTGGCATAAAGAGAAACATATTGATGATAACATTATGTGTTATCCAATAGACTTAATGGCATGGAAAGAAATTGATAGAAAGTTTCCATGGTTTGCATAAGATTGTCGTTATGTTTGACTTGGATTGGTCTCATATGGATTTAGTCATTTTGATAATATGAGTACTTCATCTAGCATGTGGCCGGGGATTCTAATCCCATACAATTTACCTTCATGGAAGTGTATAAAGGAGCCTTTTATGTTGTTGTCTTTACTTATTCCAGGATCTATTTCTTTTGGTAAGAACATCGATGTATACATGCAACCATTAATTGATGACTTAAACGATCTATGGGAATTTGGATTACAAACTTTTGATGTTGTCGAAGGCGAAACATTTATAATGCATGCTGCTGTTTTGTGGACTATAAATGATTTCCCAGCTTATGGGAATTTGTCTAGGTGCAGCACTATACAGGATATATGGTTTGTCCTGTGTGTAACCATCAAACATATTCTACTACAAGAAAATCATGAATTAGCGACGAAACTTTTTCGACGGATAAAAAACCATAGCTATTTACTGACAAAAAGGAATAATTCGTCGGTAAATACGTTGTACTGTTTATATATAGCGACGGAAATATATTACCGTCGGCAATAATGGAGGGAATGAATTTCGCGCAAAATCTCTGACGACATATAGCGACAACACAACCTTTACCGTCAGCAAAAATTGCAGGAATGCTTCCCGCAATTTAATTGCTTTGGAAGTTTACCGATGGCACATAGTCCGTCGGTAAGTTATGCTCAGTGTCTGCTATTCACCGATGGAATATCGTCCGT
>JAOQMS010000003.1:6660566-6681409 GCA_027563885.1 Erythroxylum longipes | reverse complement strand
ACTCACCTTGAAATCATGGTTTAGAAAATATTTTACATACCTTTTTTAAAGGCATGATATTTAAAAAATAATCGTACTACTATTAACTATTTTGTTCTTTGTATCAATTTTATTTTTCCATAACAATTATATACAATTCTAATATTCTATAGCCTTTTCAGTATAATTACCAAAAATTTAACTATTCTTATTCGCATTAACTTAATTTACCAGAAGTATTTCTGTCATAGTACTTCTAGCAACAGCTTTTAAAACAAGCCCTAGTAGGATTAAACCACTTCATACTCTACACTAACATTGTAAGATAACTGAATTTTATGCGATTATATCATTTATTAAATTAGTTATGGATCCAGAGGTACTTCCTTTTGCTTGGACGAAATGTTAGTCGTGCCTTATCTATCTAGTAATGGTCAGGCAGCCTACCAGTGAACATGATAGAAGAAGACCCACCACTTTGGCTGAGGAAGTTGACATTAATGGGTGACTTTTGTCAATTTCTATATGCCAAACCAGGAAGAGCATGCAATAGAAAAGAATGACCTTTTACCTTGATGAAGTAATTATAGAGGATACTTTATGAAAATAAATTAGTTAATCCCATGCATGATAAGTGAATTACAGATGTTAAAGTTCGAATCAGAGTCAGTTCTGGGTTCAAATTCTGATTCTCAATTATCTTGTTTCAATCTTGTTATTGCCTCAAAATAGAATCGTTTTATATCTATTTATATATAAAACGACATTATTTTAGGACGAAAACAAAATTATAACAAGAAATTTGAGACAAAAAATCTAATGTTAGTTGCGTTAGTTTTATGAAAAAACTTTTAATTGGACCAACCCAAAAAAAAAAAAAAGATGCTAGTTTAATATGGAGAGTTGAATAAAAATTGGTGCAAAATGATGTCTGATGAATCAATAAACCAATTACATTTATTGGAACTTCTAGTGGATTCAAAATGTCCACGTCCAAGTTCCAACATCATTACTTAGCTAAAAAATCAAAAGTCGGTTCCCAAAAGATTGACCATATGCAAATACTTGAAAAAAAATTTCATACATTGGATAAAGGTGGCGACTTCTTCAATCAGCAGAGAGATTACGGGTGTGGCCTACATAATGTGAACCACTGTGACGATCCCTTTGCAGTACTCTCTTGCAGGCTTACATACCATGCATACACTGATTGGAATATGTAAATCTCTTGTGGTGACCAGTATTGAATTGGTGTGCTCGTGATCACCATGCATGCATATGTCGAGTAGTACTAAGCTAATTTAAGGCAACGAGCTCCCAAAACACCGTAAAAATACTTGGAAACTCTTATTCAATCACCACTCCCAAATGATGACGCTAATCCAATATTATCGCAACGATAGTTACCATCTTGGTTATCACTCACTAGGGTCACTGTTGAGAGTCTTTTCCATGTTCCGGATAGTCTGAACTGAAAGAGCCATCATGTCTGGATGAAAATCTCATCAAATCTTGTTGATGCTGTTGCTGTTGTCGTTGATGACGATGAGATGATAAGAAACCAGACGATGGAGGTAATGTTGATGAAAATTGCTGAGCAGAAGGATCTTGGTTGAAGAGATTGGAAGTATAGTATGGGAAATTGGCGTCATCACTGGAAAGAATTTGTGCATATTGAAGGAGATGAGGGTAAGTGTCGGGAGGGTATGAAGTTGGCTGCGCAGAGACTGCCTGAGAAGGAGGAGGCGGAGGAGGAGGAGGCATTGCTAAGCTTGGATTATGTTCAGACCAGAAGTTGCTTGAATCACCAGGGAGGTAGGTGACCTCGGTTTTTCCCTGAACTCGCTCAGGAAAGTTGAGTTTAGCTTTGGTGCCTTTGAACTTAAGAGCTGCTTTGTCATATGCTATGGCAGCATCCTCAGCAGTGTCAAAAGTACCAAGCCAAACACGAGCTGCTTTCTTAGGGTCTCGTATTTCGGCTGCCCATTTACCCCATGGTCTTTGTCTTACTCCTCTGTAATGTCTTCTTCTTGTAGTTTCTTCATCAAAAAAATGTTTAGCAGCAAACGTAAGTCTTTTTCAAAAGAAGTAGGTTAATTTGATATAAATATGAGAAAAAGAATATGTATTATACATACCGGAAATGCATGGCATAGCAATTAGCAAAAGAAAATCAAGTGGCTCTAAGCTTGAATTAATACTAAGGAGGTGCAAATGAAGGATACCAAGTTTGGTGGATTGGTAAAAGAGTAATACTTCCCAACTTTTACTAACCCTTATACTAACTTTTTTATGTAGATTAATGAAGTGTTTTGTTTCATATCAGAGTTTTGCTGGTCTAAATTCATTTAAAATAGAATGAATGCATTAATCGTTTGCAACATCAATTAGTAAATAATATGTAACAAAAGAAATGAGTGCCTAAAGACACATGGAAAACGAGTTAGTTATACGAACATAATTGTATGATTTTGGTAACTCACCAATATGTATACACATTCTTTAGTAAATTTATGTGGGTCTAAGGAATCAAGCAATGGCAAGCAAAGTGATACATACTATAGTCTTTAGTTAGCTTGTCTTTATAAGGGTAATTGGGTGGAAGGAAGCTATATAGCTATCTCAAGGCTATGCATTTACCAAGGAAATGAAGCCATCGCTTTCTTGATTTGGGAAAAGGAATGAACGAATTAGGAACTAAAAACAATTGGATATCACCATCAGAAGATATACATGTATGGTCAGTAAGAGGGGTCAGGTCCAATTATATAGTCCTAAAGCTTAAAGAAAAGGAAAGCTCGTGATTCACGGAAGAGACCGCAACAGTTGTACTCGGAATGAATGCATATATATATATATATATATATGTATCTGATGATAATGATGATCATAACAAGTACCCCAGAAGTTAATTGATAGAAGAGAATCCTACATTCTCTACCCAACTCCAAATTACCCACATGGAACACGATTACTAAAGGGCACAAAAAGAGTAAGATATAGTAGAAGATTCTCTGATAAGCATGCAAGCCCAGCTCTTTTCACCTTTTAAGAAAGAGAAAGAGAGTTGTTCACGGAAAGTAACATTTAGGTACAATGAACTTGGCAAAAACCCTAACAAGTCACTCAGTAGCGTACGTAGTTGAAGAAAGTTACTGATAAATATATATCTAGCTAAGTCCAAAGAATCCGACAAATATAAAAAAGACCAACCAGTGTGAAAAAGATCTCAAAAGAGGAAGATAGTGTGAGAGGTCATGAAGCAAAGGCAAGATCTTATTTTAGGAGGATGTAATCCATAAAGCGTTTGTATAGTTCTTGAGATACAGAAACCAACAAAACTACAAAAGATACAGATCCCAGACAACTTTGACGAATCGTGTGAAGACAAGAAACCAAAGAACGACCCAGATTTGGAAGTGATTTGCCACATTTCCTAGCAAACCTAGCCTAGTAAGTATACTGTTCCAGGGTCCACGAATCGAAACTAAACTCAAGAGAAGCAAGATGAGTCATAGTCAGCGAATTAATTACCTTGTTCCTGTGCAGGTTGGGACTGCTGGTCAAGCTCTTTTCCAACCCCACTTAAAGGGGTCGATGAGTGCACCGTCGGTGACCTATCATCGTCTGTACTAGTACTAATGAATTGAGATAAAGATGAAACCATAGCAGACATGTCTGTTTCAGACCAAGAAGATGAATAAGAAGAGAAGTCCTCATCATGAGAAGCATGTTCTTTGCTTTTCTCCTCCGATGCTTCCGGTGGAAGTGGCCTCTTTCCATGCCTTCGATCCACTTTTGAAAATGCAGATCTTAGGTTCTAAGAGCTCCTATGTTAACTAGTACCGTGTTGGCACATAAAAAAACGATCTTTGTAGTAGATTTGGAAACTAGACTAAGAGTTATTCCTGGGATTTTCAAGACTAGGACACTAACTAAGAATCAGAATCAACTGACTTTGGACTTGCGAATAATGGGCAAGAAGTGACAAAGTAGAGATAAGAAAGAGAGAGCACTAGAGGAGGTCTAGAAGAGGGAAATACAAGGGCTTGACACTAATGTATTTATATTGATGAGTAGTGGTTCATCAGTCATTTTGATATTTATCGTCTTTATTTGCATCACATAATGGGTGTAGTGTACCTTCCTTTGGTGCAACCTTTCCCATTCCTTGCTATCCCACAAAACGTGGCAGCTTATAAACTTCATCAAAAAGTGGAGAATTGCAGTAAAAATGACTCTTATTGGCAATTATCTTTATTTTGTGTGCAAAATAACGAAGAAGATCCCGCAACATATATGTTGACGGTAATATGTTCATGAATTGTCAAATTAGCAACAATATTGGACACTGTGAATCGTTTTGGGGCTTGTGGTTGATTTCCCTTCCTTTAGAATGTCCAAAAAAAGGCGCTTCTAGTGAATCAATTCTATATGGTTCGTGAAGCTTCATCTGAACAATTGAAAGTGTTTAATTGAGACTTTACAGTAATTAAAGAAGTGATGTGTGTCCTATTCTACTAAGTCAGAATATATTATAATGGACCATCTTTACTTTACATCACTTGGTACGTCATTGGTGGACCTGAATAAAATGATATTCAACGTGAAGCATGGCATTTGAATTGGAATAATGGAACAGAACATAGCCTACCACCTAAAGGGGCAAAACTATTTCTATTTATAAAATCATGATAAATCATTCATAGCAATTACATACTCATTGTCAAAGGATGGACTTAACATTAGAATTTGATTTTTGATATATTGAAACCATAAAAAAATCCTTTATTCCTTAGCACTCACAAATTCGAGAGAAATAACGATTGGAAGCCTTGCAAGAAACACAGAAAGACGCTAGATATGCAGGTTTGCAAGAAGACTCGGTTAGGGGAACATTACAAGACCTTAAAATTATATATTTAATTTACGGAAACAACCTTTTTGTAAAAATACAATAAGAAAGTGACTCTTCGAATTAGAGAGCCTTATATATTGATTACGTTGACTTTATTCATATTTATTTAAAATCTTCTATAATTAGAAATTTGAGCTCCTTTCTTTCTATATATCTTTCACAAGCATAATTAAGTATACTTTGAACAAATTTTATAGATAAACTAGCCTTAAAACTATAATCACAGATATTTCGGAATCAAAGCAGCCATCATAACATCTTTGATTCAAAGTGGGCCTGATTGAAGGGACTAGTCATTAATTTCCTCAAACTGTTTAGTTTCAGTATTCAAAATGAAATCAAGGTTTAAGGAAAGCTGCATTCAATCCCCACGTGTTATCACAAATCACGGTTCCAAATACGTACAGTGCCTCCTGAAGAATGGATCTTGATTGCGATATGGTTCTGCTATTTATAATCTTACAACTTGCCAATTTCAGAGTTCAAACCTGCATTAATCAGATCCAAAACCTCTCAACAAGCTAACAAGAACATTAATCATCAAACAATATCTGTTACATACAAAAGGGAAGAGTCAGTCAGCGACATAATTTCTAGCAACAGGAAAGATGCATACCTTGTTGTCTGTTAGGAGCATGTGGTCGTCAGATTTGAGAAACACAAAGACACCTATGTATCAATCTTATTCAGATTTGTACTCACGTTGGATCACAAAATCAGGATTCATATTGTAATAAGATTCATGAATCCCTTCCATGTGAAGTTGGTACGTGGAAGGATACTTCCTCTAAGAACAAACAAGGGCTCATCTCAAGTTTCACCTGCCTCCTATACCCCACCATTTCACTATAAGTTGAGTTATATACTAACGAAATTCAACTCATAAGTTCAAATTAAATGATTGGACTTGATTTAAGCAGTCATTATATAGATTGCAACCTCTAGAGCTCAAATACCCTACCCTTTAATCATAAATTAAATATAAATTCAACTCATATATTTAGATTAAAATTGAACTTGATTTAAATAGTCATTAGATTGAAACCTTTGGAATTTAAATCTTTAGTGTTTAGAGATATATATTTAAAGGTAAAAGACATAGTTTAATACATTTTATAAAAATCTCAAATTTATTTTTTTTAAACTCTTTATTTTTTATTTTTCAGAAAAGTATAAATATCACACGTAAACTAATCAAATATTGTTTATTTAATGATCCAACTCATCTCTTAAACTCGAGCTATACTAATTAAATCCAACTTAAACTAATAATTTATTATGATTATTAAATTAATTTAAATTTGATGAGTTTAGATTGGGTTTTAGAGCTGAATTAGATTATCATTTCAGTGGTATTTGATTAATCTACATATAATGTTCATATCTCGTGAAATTTATCTTTATTTTTCAACTTAAATTTTTGAAAATTTTAAAAAATTAAAAATTTTTAATATTAAAGGTTTTTAAACTACAAAAAATATGTATACCTTTTTACCTAAATATTTAAAAAGTTTATATAAGAATTCAAATTTAAGAGCTCTATTATTCTATAGTTAAAATTTTGTCATTTTTGTGTGTCTCTATTTAAGTAAATGAAGATTGCGTACTACTACACCATCTTAAATCACGCCTAATAACAAAGACTTTCACTTAATTGTTATTATTAAAGTGGATGAAGCTAACCCCTAGCTAGAAATGGTGCCAACTCTGCAGGTCTGACCTTCTAAACCGGCTTTAGGGTGCAGAAAGCTGTGACCAGCCCAATTATCCCACAAAGTCTTGTATCTGACTATAATGGAGCTCTCACTTTCAGTTTCTCTCAGCATTTGACTATGACTTTACCAACTTATCTAAAATGTCTAAATGAAATTGTATTAAGTCAAAACAAGGATATTTTGACCTTGACTTTTCACTTGTTTGGAACATAATTGATAATCCACATACAGCATCCAGTTGAGTTGGATCAAGATCTTCCCAATAGGCCTAATGCTTTCAGCATGGTATTATTGGTAGGCAAGCCTACTGTTAGTCCTACCCACAAAAGCTGATTCCTAAAATATTACCTACCTTAAGAGGTTGGCTTATTATAATTTTATTAAAGGAAACATTCAATAGTCCTAATGGCACATTCACTGTGGCATAAGTGTAACTTATGGTCGATAAGAGAGCTAAAAGAATTACTTAATAACAATAATAAATTCGACCAAAAGTACATATGGGCCTACATTTTCTCTCGCTAAGAAGACCCCTTTGCATGATAAGTAAGAGTTTATTGAAGCCCAAGCATCTGATTAGCAGTAAGATCTTGTTAAGTTTGTACTTACTTATAATTAGATCCATATGAATTGAGTTGAATTGAATTAGGTGCAAGCAATTTAATTAATAATTTTCTATAAATTTTAAATTTTAAAATTAATTTGATTTATAAAATTAATTTTTAGGATAATATGTTTAATTTTTTTATTTAGTGTGCAAACTTTAAAATTTTTTAACCAAGGAACAATTTTTTTAAAACCTTAACAATTAAATTCAAAAGATTATTTTAAATGATGTGACGTGTCTAATAAATGCCGCATGAAAAAATTAACGTTTTGAATTGAATTGGTAAAATTTTAAAATATTGGTTACCCAATTAAAAATTTTAAAAATTTGAACCCTGTCGATGTGAGCTCTTGGGGAAGATCAGCCTGTTATCCCTAGAGTAACTTTTATCCGTTGAGCGACGGCCCTTCCACTCGGCACCGTCGGATCACTAAGGCCGACTTTCGTCCCTGCTCGACGGGTAGGTCTTGCAGTCAAGCTCCCTTCTGCCTTTGCACTCGAGGGCCAATCTCCGAAAATCTTAGAAAATTGAATACCTTAGAATTAGTTATCCCAAAATTTACTTTATAATCTATAATTTCAATTTTTATTAATTATAAATATAAATAATTTATGGAATTATTTATTATAATAAAATAAATCTATAACATTGTTTGAAAAAAATGTAATCACTTATAGTAATATATACAAAATATTAATTTAAAAATTAAAAATTTTAATAAAATAATCTTAATTGAAAATAAATATTATTATAAATTAAATAATTTTATTTTACTTATCCATATCAAATAGAGCTTTTTTGAAGTTTTTTTAAAAATATAATTAAGATTGTGGAACTTTTAATATTTTCAACAAGAATCTAATTATTGGCCGATTCTAAAAATTTCAAGTTTAATCCATCCGCCAAGGGAGTTGGTGAATTTATTATAAACGGGGAAAAGAGAGGAAAGGAGTAACAGTGGCTACAAAAATCATCACTAAATTCATCAGAAATTCTAACCAGGTAAATCGAGGAGGAGAGGAGGACAAGGAGCGTTTCTTTCCCTATTCATTGCTGACTAGATCGAAGAAAGCACGCAGAGAGCAGAGACAGGTAGTAAGCAAACGGAGCCCTGGAGAAGAGAAAGAGAGAGATGCAGAATCAAGAAGAGCAAGTGGCCGACGGCAAAAGGGCAACGTTTGAAGTTGAACCAAAAGGAGAAGATTGTTCAAGTTCTGTACTTGGTAATTCTCTTCTTCACAGCGATGGGGTTGGTGCTGATCTTACTCAACAACAGCAACATGAAGAAGAATTAGCAATTTCGTCTCTCCAACAAAATGTTCCCTTCGTCGGCGACAAGGTCTCTTTAAATTCGCATTCTTAACAATTTCGCCCCCAACCCAGATGCAAAGATTTGGTCTTTTTTACGTTTTTTATGTGGAAATTCGTTTTAGTAGCATATAGAATTGTGGATAATGACTAACAAACATACTTTGTCGACAAAATCGTTTCTTTCAATGGATTTCTGAATTTGTTGATTGAACTTGAACTGCAGGAGCCTCTTTCTGCTTTGGCAGCTGAATATCAATCTGGCAGCCCAATTTTGATTGAAAAAATAAAGGTTCCTTTTTTCTTTATTTCTTCGTGGTCTTTATCTTTTTCTTCTTTTTGCATTACATTCTAATGCTATTCGTTGTGTCTTATGTAGATTCTTTCCGATCAGTATGCTGCCATCAGACGAACGCGTGGAGATGGCAACTGCTTCTTCCGGGGGTTTATGTTTTCATATCTTGCAAGTCTTAGTCTCTCAAGATCAAACTAAATCATTTAGTTTTTAGTTTCTCTATTCTCACCGTCGTTCTTGTTTGCATGAATAGGAGCATATTTTGCGAACACAAGACCGATTAGAAGTTGACCGTGTTAAAAACAACGTTGAAGATTGTAGGAAAATGCTTCAGAGTTTGGGTTATGTTGAATTTACTTTTGAGGACTTCTTTTCGGTAAGCATATTGAACGCAATTATGCTTACTATTAGTCCAGGTGCTGCTTTCTTTCTTGCTTTTCTACTTGTACTGTGAGCTTAGTTTAGCTGCTGTACCATGTTTAAGCGTTACCGTATGAAGATTTGTAATGGAGGTTTACAAAGAAATATTTAATTAGGGTAACACCATACAGATAGCTACATTTGTAGTTATTGACTACACCAAATAGCTCTGAACTTGAGAAGGCTTTGGTTTCTGCTACTTTGATGAAGGAGCAATAGGTTCATTACTCAAACTTCTGGGTTTCCTTCCTGTGGGGGCTCTGAATATGTTACTTTGAGAATCTTATGCTTTTATGGATTTTTGTTTATTCTAAATATAAGATGAATTTCCTGGGAAATAGAGGCGATGATGCTAAGTGTTATTGGATTGCCTTCTTCCGTTTACTGATTTAGCACTGGGGCAAGAAAAGAATGTTCAGATTTGTATTCAAAGACTTGAAGGAATATGAGAACAATTGATAAAGATCTTTAGATGCAAGGAATATGGCCTCACATTCAAAGGCAAATTGTGAGATTGAATATTTTTTCAATTGGTGTTGGGATGATGAGAGTCTTTAGGCATGGACATGGCCAGGCTAGGCCAGGCCCGGCGACGAGTTAGACTGGTCTGACCCCTAGAATGGCGTCTTAAAGCCTGATCAAACTCTGGCCCGTTGACATCGGTCGGGCCCAGGCCCAATTGCCATACCTAGTTGAGATGGATATTATAGTTAGCTTCCAAATTGATTTTGTAAATATTACTGATTAAGTTGGGAAATACTGCTTCTTTACTGGACCTTTTGAAGCATGTTATATGTGACTCCAATTCCATGTCAAATGAAATGCAGTTATTCCTTGAGCAGCTAGACTGTGTTATTGAGGGAAATGAATCTTCAATAAGGTGCCATTCTCTTTCTTTACTGCGATATTGCTATCAATTACTATATAGACATAGGTTTTGCCCATTCTCTTTTACCTCAACATGTTTGTTTGTAATCATGAACTTATAAGGACTTGAAGTTATGCTAGAAAAGTAACTATTTATTATAATCCTAATGAGCAGCATTTTCATGATAGCATAATAAGTCCTCATTTTCTTTTTATTTATTGCAGCTACGATGAGCTCTTAAATAGAAGTCGAGATCAGTCAGTATCAGATTATGGTGAGCAAGTTTGGAGAATGATGATGTTTCCAGCTCCCTCACATTATTTTCTGACAAATTTGTCTTGGTTAGTTGTCATGTTTTTCAGGTTTGTTACGTCTGGTGAAATACAGAAACGCTCCGAGTTTTTTGAGCCATTCATTCTTGGTTTGACAAATGCAACAGTAGAACAGGTTTGTTTAATATTTTGAGTTCTGAGAACAAATGTGTGCCTCGCTTTCTCTTCCCCTTGCTCTCATGCTTAATATCTGCTTTGGCATATTTCGGCATAGTTTTGCAAATCAGCAGTGGAACCAATGGGTGAAGAGAGTGACCATGTGCAAATAACTGCCCTTTCAGATGCATTAGGTGTGCCAATTCGTGTAGTATACCTTGATCGGAGTTCTTGTGATACAGGTGGTATCAGTGTGAACCATCATGATTTCATCCCTGCTACTGGCAATCTTCCAAATGCTGCTGATGGTAGTTCTGAGACCATTAATCCATTTATAACCTTGCTTTATCGTCCTGGTCACTATGATATACTCTACCCGAAGTGATGCCTTGTCACATTTGGTAAGCTAGTCTTGTCTTAAACTGATTTCAAAATTGATTGTGTGTGCCTGTGTAGCTGGTTGTGTATTCCCTGTTTTCACACAACTGCAAGTATCTTTCAGAGCATCACAGTGGTCTTTTAGACATTGTGCCATGGATCCTTTCTGAATGGGTTGCATGCTGACAACAATAACAATGGTAGTCTGATGTTTTAGTTTTTGATTTATCTTTATATATATGGCAGATTGTTAAGGTTGTCCTCGTTGAAGAAGGGGGTTTCCAACGCAAGTCTACGGTTTCTGGGATCCAGGTGTTGTATATCAGAGGCACAAGCTTAACATTTTTGATGTAGCTCGTAAGGAACGTTAATAGCGGTCCTGAACCTGTGTAAAGGGGGATATAAATGCTTAGATTTCCTCAGAATTTGGGAACTAAATTGTTTTCAGATCTTGATTAAGCATGTACTTACCTGGTCTTTAACCATCCGTGAAAATTTGCATTAATGAATTGGAAAACGCACAGAAGGCTTGGATGTTTGTTTCCCTTGACAATACTTTGATAGTTATGGCTGCATAGCTCATGGTAAAATTTGAGTTATACGTGGCTTACTGGGACGTTGTACCTGCGCTGTAGCAGGTGATGAAGCTTACAAGCTTCCTCGTGTTGTAGCCATGTTGAAGAAAGTCCAGAAACTATGTCCTAATTTTCTTAGACAAATGGTCACGAAATGCAAAACCTTTTCATGTCGCCAACTTTCAGTTTGGCGGGAGACGTTATTTTCTTGAGAAATGGTAATACTCATTTTTGCATCTGCTTGAATCTCCCCTGTCAATGGCGTTTCCCCCCAACTAGATTATGATCTTTCACACCAGTGTAAAAATACGATTTATGATATAAATTAAAGTTAAGACATTCATAAAAGTCCAATGTTATGTACTCGAGGAAGATATCATTATTGAAAAGAGATTGAGAAATTTTACTGCATTTTTGGTTCCCTCTTAATACTTATGGTTGTAGAAATTTGATGGAAAATAATATGTTACCTTAATTAGTAAAGAGAAAACTAATTTATATATTTATGACTTTTAATCTGGGACGTTCATCGAATGATATATATATATATAACTATTAATATAATAGAACAATTTATACGTATAAAATTATTATAACTATTAATATATCCGAGGCCTATTCTTTAAACATGTTCCTTAAATAACTTTGGTAGAAGGCCTTTATTTAAGGGATCAGCAATCATAAGATCCGTCTTAATATGTTTAATACACACTCTTTGTTTTTAAATTTCCTCCTTTTAGACAAATATTTCAACTCCATATGTTTAACACCTCTAGAGTTCTTGTCATTATTGGAGAAGAAAATTATCGTAAAATTATCACAATAAATTTTCTCCGGATTAGTAATGATGTCGACAACCTCATACCCTAAAATAATGTTTTGCAGATATAAGGTATGAGTTATAGCCTCAAAATAAGTTATAAATTCTGCTTCTATAGTGAATGAAGCAATGGTAGATTGTTTAGGAATTTTCCATAAAATTGTTCCTTCTGATAGTAGAAACAAATAATCAAATGTTGACTTTCTACTGTCAATGCTTCCAACAAAATCTAAATTCGAATATCCAATTACTTATAATGGATTTGATCTTCTATATATGAGCACGTAGTCCTTTTGAACATTTTTTCATATTAAATCTCTTAAGAATTCTTTTGGTATAATATTTTTGAGACAACCCTACCGGTCATTGTGATTTACTTCAGAATATTGAAATTCCTATTACATAGGATGTCTCTGTCATATCTTTCATTTCAATATTCTTTGAGAGAAATCTTTAGTTTAATACAACATGTCCAAATCATTAGCATCAAGTAAAATATCACCAACATATAAAACTAGAAAAATAAACTTACTCCAACTAATCTTTCGGTAGATAAAACGATCAACAATATTTTCTTGAAAACAAAAAGATGTTATAGTATCATTAAACTTAAAATACCATTGTTAGGAAGCTTGTTTAAGTTTATATATTGATTTTTTAAGTTTACATATATGTGACCCTTTCCTTCTATGAAAAAACCTTTAGAAAGACAATTTTCACATCCATTTGATGTGACTCTAAATCAAACTGAGCCACTAATGTCATGATTATCTCATTGAATTTTTTTTTTGAGATAGGTAAAAAAGTCTATTTAAAATCAATGTCATCTTTTTGAGTATAACCTTTGGCAATATTTAAAATCAATGTCATCTTTTTAGTATAACTTTTGGCAACAAGTCTAGCTTCATTCCGTTCAATGTTGCCATTCGGCTCACATTTGGTCTTACGAACCCATTCAATATGACTCGCTTAGATCTTTTTGGCAAATCAACGAGGTCCTAGACATTGTTTTGTTCTATTAAGATATATGTTGATATCTTATTATTTAATTTTGACATTATTTGAAATTGGACTTAAGTGGGACTCTTTCAAGATAACATTGATTAGTTTCAAATTCTAGTCAAAATGGGATAGCATATTCCTTGGAGATTTGGTTGGTTGATTGTAGCTGGACTGTGGCCTAAGAATTGTCATTTTTAGTGTGAATTAACAACAAATTTTGTGTGACTTGGCGGCAAAAATCTAAAAGCTATCTTGGATAATATTTGGTAGCTGATTGTATTGGTGAATCACATGACCTTGGGCTGAATAGGTCTTCTGCTGTGTGTCTTCTTTGGTTGGTGGTTGTTGATGGAGTTTTAGTATAACTATACTTTTGTTTAGGTCTTTGCTTAGTTCAGTTGGGTAAATTCATGAGTGTACGAAAAATCCTTGTAGCTGCCTTTTCAAAATTCTTCGTTGTTGATTGGGAGTCTATATAGTAATGGTTGTTTTCTATTGGTGTTTAAGTGACTTGGCTTAATCATCGGTGTTTGGGGGTGAAGTCATTGTTGCTGCTTTTGTGCAGAAACAGATAGGGTTATGGTGACTTGACAACTAGATTTTTGGGTTATTTATGATGATATCCATGTGAGCAGTGCTTCTCTGCTTGTGTGTGAATTTTTTGGAAAGCTAAACTGTTGTCGTTGTTAGGGAAAAGTGTGTAGAAATTGTATGTGTGTGCAATAGTTTTTGTTTAGATGTTTCAGTAGTGAAACATTCAATTTTCGGTTGATAATTAATTCATCTTGCTGCTTCGTTTCTGTTTTTTGTGTGTGACTTTTGGTGGGCTGCGAAATTGTTGATAGTGTGTGATTTTTGCAGCTGCGTACTCTACTACTTTTGGACGAATATTGAGGGTTGTATTGGTTGTTGATAGCTAGTTTTTTCTAGTGATTGCGTGTTCTTTTGGTGGTTGTTTTTATTATTGATGAAGTAGTAATTTGGGGCTGTTGGTTGTGAGTTATTGTGTGCAAAAATTCATAAATTTTCGTGATTTTTTTGTAGCTGTTACGTATGTTCGATCGTGTGGCTTTTGTTAGGTTGGTCGGTTATTGATCGTGTAAGTTTTGGTGGTTGTCGACAGTGGTGGTTGTTTGCGAAAAATTCCAGCAGTCGTTGTCAATTTTGAAGCTCCGATGTTTGCAACATTTTGGTGATGAAATGTTTGTTCGTTTGTTGATTTTTGTGGCTGTTGTGTGTGAGATGTTCCAGTGATGATATTGAAGCTTAACAGCAGATTCTTTTGATGGACAACTTCTCATTCTTTCGTTTACAAAGCTACATTGTTAGGAAAGTTGCTTTCTTTCTCAAGTGTCTTTGTTTGTTTGTTTTATTATTTCAATCACTTGAATTATTTTATTTTCATCCTTTATTATTAAATACTGCTGAAAAAATCCTTTGTTGAGATTAGTACGAGACAATCGTACTATTAGGTGTGATTTACCTTCACGGGTTGTGAGAATAAGGGATAATGTCAAGGTTTGGGTGAGTCGGCTTTGTAATGTCTTGAGTAAGCTATTGTTGTATCATAGGTAAAAGTAATTAAGCTGGGTAAGGCCCCGCAGACGTAAGTAAGGTATACCGAATTGCTTTTAACAAATTTTGGTGTTGATTTGTTATTTTACGTTTAATTTTTCTATTTTCGCTTGTGATAGAAACAACTGCGACTGAACTAGAATTTTTGTGAAACTACAACACCCCTTCAAAAATTTTCATGTTCTATTTAATTTAACTCATCTTTCATAACATCAATCCATTAATTAGTATTATCACTTTTTATGGCTTGTGAAAATGAAACATAATCATCATTAACACCATAATCAAATTCTGGCTCTTGCAAATAAACCACATAGTCATCAAGAATAGCTTATCTCCTTATTTTTGTAGGTTTTATTCAAAGCTATTCCACGTATTTCATTTAAATTAATTGGTTGTTCATAAGGTACAGTTTCATACAAATCTTGTCCAGAATTATTTTATTCTTCCAACACTGGGATAATATTTGATATAGATGTGGATACTAAAACATTTATGGGTAATAGAACATCAACCCTTATTCTATTAATATCTATAACATGTTTTTTTAACACTCTCACTAACTTCAACATTTTCAATGAACTTGGTATTAGTTGTTTCAACAATTCTTAGACTATAATTTGGACTGTAAAACCTATACCCTTTAGCTTTCTCTAGGTAACCAATAAAGTAAACACTGACTATTTGAGAATCTAATTTCTTTTCTTGTGAATTATAAATTCATGCTTCTGCTAGAAAACCCTAAAAGCACAGTTGCTTCATACTAGGTTTCCTTCCAATCCATAACTTAAAAGGAGTTTTAGGTATTACTTTACTAGGAATCTTATTTAGCAAATACACAACAGTTTTAAGTGCACGAATCCACAAGGTTTTAGGTAATGAATAATTACTCATCATACTTCTAACTATATCTATTAATGTCTTATTACACCTCTTTGTCACACCATTTTGTTAAGGTGTGTATGACATAAATGTTTCTCGAGAAACTTTACAAATGGACTTGGACATTATCCTGATTGATCATATTTTCTATAATATTTACCACCTCTATTAGATCTTATAATTTTTACTTTTTTTATTTCATTACCTTTCAACCTCCTTTAACACACCTCGAGGGAATTTACAGCTTAAGACTTTTTATTAAGCAAATAGACATATCTGTAACGTGAAATTCATCTATCAAGGTAATAAAATATTTTTCTCCACTAAATAGGGAGTGTTAAAAAGTCCATATATATTGGTGTGTATAATTTTAAGGAACTGAGTACTTTGTTTAGTTTTCTTTCGTTTGATACAATCACATCATCAAAATCTAAAAAATCTTAATTCGAAAGAATTTTATTATTTTCTGATATTTCTCTAAATATATGTGACACCCACATACCCCTTGGAAGGATAGATAGATGTTACAAACAATAGAGCCAAAATAAACCAAAACATACCAAACGCATTTTCAGAAACTCAAGGAACAACATTTCATTCATTATTGATTGGATCACATTCAGAACATAATTTATACATGGTACTTATTATATACAAGCCTCAAATTCAAAACCAAATTGTATTAACGTTATTACAAACCATTTACATCAAAATACAAGACATTAACTACATCACAAAAACAAACTCAAATATACATCTTGGCAAAATAGAACACATCTTTCTTTGCCCATTGCGGTTGTCTTTGTCCCAGTCTTTAAACCTTCTTATCAGAACCTACACGGAGGCAAAACTACCGTGCTAAGCATAAAGTTTAGTAGGGAATAACTAAACAACATATAATCTAACGATTGTTTCTAACAATTGTCTAGCATTCAAATGCAATGAATCATATCAAATCTCATGCAAGCTTTAATTGTTCAAATTATTGAACATTCAAGATAATTTGCTTCAGATCAGTATATAACATATTAGAACAGAATATATACTTGCTTCATATTTATAAGTATCTGAACAGAATCAGAATCACAAAAAAACTTTAAAATATCTGAGCAAAGCTTGTTTATATCATATCAGCATTTAGCTGTATCAGAACTGAACTGAACTTATATCAAATTAGAATTTATCTTATTTTAGAATTAGAAATATATCAGAATACAAAACAAGTTAGCCTGCTAATCCTTTTTACAGAAATGGGTAATAGGATTAGAACAGAAGATACAATGTTTGGTATCTGAAACAGAAGACACAGAAATGTCTAAAATAAGAAGACACCGGAGTGCCTGTTACAAAAGACACCTTAGTGTCTAGTTACAGAAGACACCTTAGTGTCTAATTACAGAAGCAGCTGCTAACCCTTCTAGGCATGCCTATTTACCCACGACTAGGACTCAACAGTTTAAAACAAATCATTTCAAATTTCAGAATTTTATGCAAAAGATGAAGAACAACTTATGTTTTTATTCTATTTCACTCCAAATGACCTTATTTATTGACATTTGATCAAACATAACATACCTTAGAAATACAAATATATGCAATTATGCATTAATAAAAGTGTTGAGTCATCTCATATTATGTATATGCACATAATTAGAAAGCGCTTCCAATACAACCCCAACTATCAAACTCCTCGGACAACTGATGGTCCAAAATTGTCACAATATTATCACAGAAATTCCCAATTCACATACATCCATATTCAATTCATAATACATAAGCCTTTGGAACTCATTTATTAATGATCACATCAAGCAATTCAACATTATACACCATACATCCTCTACATTATCATCTCAATTAATCATGCATAATTAAACTAACTATTACTCAGTTAACCTTATACTGTCATCAATTGCACAAAATCTCATTTTTTTCACCTTCCTAACCATTTCCCACAATTGTGGGATAAGGGACCCGAAACCTCCGAACAACAGTTTTCATAGGATAGGGTTTTGGTCAATTTGTATGACCATTTTGACATAGAAACTAAAGTTTTTAGGCAACAAGTTCTTCTAAACAATTGTTCCCTTATGTCTTAAGTTTGTATAGCACTAACAATCAGACCATTTAGACTTCTAAATCAGGAGATATAAGCAAAATATCACAAGCTGCTCCAAAACAAGGGCAGCATCAAGTCACCTTTTTCGATCTCAATTTCCAAAGTTATAGAGCCTAAATTAAGTCAGAGTCTCTTCTAGAGATATTTATATATATTCTTAGGTTTCATATGCAACTAAAATCACATAATTTGGGAGTCTTTAGACTGAGTTATGACTCAAATAATATAACTGACTCAAACAAACGCTAGACAGAATTTCACTACACAATGTTCTCTTGTCATATTCAACCAATTCTATCTAAAATAACACCAAAATAACACCAAAGCATAATCCCAGAAACAATTACACATCCAAGTGAATCTTTATATCCTTTCAATCATACATAAATACATAAACCATCTAAGTGAAATCCCAAACCTTAAGATTGACAAAGTAGTTCTTCTAATGCTTTTACTCCCCTTTCTCTTTGGTTTTGCTTGAATCATCAAGTGAAAAATAATGGGATGAAGAAGGTGAAATGGAGAGGAGAAAAACAATAAATGAAGCCATAAATTTTTGTCCATCTCCCCTCTCCATATGCCTTTTCATGAATGTTCTAGTCTTAAACACATGTTTTAATCTCATTAGCCCATATGTCACAATCCTATTGGACCATGTTTTACAATCCCATTGGACCAAGTGTTACAATTCTATTGGACCATGTGTTGCAATGCTATTGGACCATATGTTACAATTCTATTAGACCATATGTTATAATTCTATTGGACCATGTGTTACGATTCCATTGGACACGCTTGCTTTAATCTTATTGGTCCATAAGTTCACTTTAGGAAAATTGCATATTGGTCCTTCTTATTCCTTTAATTCCCACATTTGCCTATGATCTTATCAATTACTTTCATTCCCCTATGTCTTAATTTTCTAGTGACATAAATTTCATACAATTTGGTTAATTATATCGAGAGTTATACCCCAAAAGCCACAGGTTGTTCGAAAACAAGGACAACAGCCAAAACTCAACTTCAAACCAGAATTCAAAAATTGTAGAGGCAAAATCAGATTTGGGTTCCTTTATAAAAGTTGTAGATAAATGTATCTAGTTAATGAATCAGTTTATACTCATGAGGGATATTGGAGTAATTGTTCTTTAAATAACTACCAACAGTAGTTATGTTGTTTGAATGTTAAAAACTAAAGAATGAAAAGATGAGACTAACTTCTGGTGTCTCTCTTCTGTACTTATGCTGTTTCATACGAGAAAGAAGCGAAAAAACATTTTCAGTAGTATTGTGCTTTAACCGGTGGAAATTCAACATAATCCAAGTATGTGATTTTGTTTTGTATACATATGCAAACGATCCTGTCTTACATGATCTGAGTGATTATGTTCTATCTTGATTTTCTTATGTTGGTATCAGAGCATAGGTTGTTTTTTTTATACACCTGCTATGCTTCCCATTGTTTTTAGATATACTGTTTCTGGACTTGTGATATATGCATGTTATGCTTTATGTTATTTTTAGATATACTGTTTTTGAACTTGTCTTCTACGGTTGGTTTACGACTTCTGCATTATATTAACTGTGACTTCTATGGGTTCATATGGAGATTCGTCTATGACAAAGAAAATTATCTCTAGTAAAGCAATATGTTCAACTCGTCAATGTAGGTTACATGTTTTGTAACAAAGAGAGAGAAGTAACGAGAGAAGGAAAGAAAAGAAGAAAAAAAACAGAGAACGAAACGTAGAGAGAAGAGAAATAGAAGACAAACTTCTAAAAACTTTGTTTTTTTTCTTTCTCAAGAAAGAGGCACGTGGCCTCTCAATCAAGGAGTTTTCCTTGTCTCTCATCTACTACTAGAAGACAAATTCTAAACACTTGTTTGTTTTCCAAAGCAGAGGCACGTGCATCTTAATATATTATGTTAAAAAAATGGCTTGTCAAATGGGTTGTAATGATATGTCTTATTGGTTAAAATTTTGTGATCCACAGTGATAATAACTTTATGGGCCAGCAAATAATGAATAGGTCATGTCTATGTGTCACTTTATAGGCTATGACTTGGACCCATAATATATGACTTTCTTTCATTAGGATTGAAGGCTTATGCCTTGATAACCACATTGAAGTTGGGCTAGACCTTAATATTTATATATTGAAGTCTTAAATTAAGTATAACATAAAGAATGAGAAATAAGTTTTCTTATTTACACAAACTAATTAATTTAGTTAAATTAGTTTCTAATTAAGATAAATTATTTTTTATTTTATAAAAAAATTTAAACTAATTTGTTTAGTTAAAATAAACTTAGAAATAAGTTTATTTTCGTTGAATTAAAATTAGACATGGTTTCTAATTAAATCAATACTAATTTGTTTAGTTGAAATTAGATAGGGGTTTCATTAGAAATTAGTTTCTAATTAAACCAACATAAATTGATTAGTTCAATTATAATTTAAATTAGAAATAAGTTTCTAATTCAATTTGACTTATTCATATTTGAATACAATTAGATTAGAAATAATTTTCTAATTGATTAGATATTAATAGCATAATTTGATTAGTTCAGTAACTTGCTAATAGAATTAAATTATTTCCATTATATAAGCATGAGTTCGCTATGTGTTAGATAAAATAATTTGTTTATTTTGTACACTCTTTTGATTCCTGAAAATTTATTTTTCAGGAAGATGTCTATTATTAAGTAGACGCCTAAGCTTATTCGATTTAAGGCACAGAAGAGACGTATTGGCAGCATGTATGTACAATTAGTTAATATGAGCTTAATGCCTGGAGATGATCTAGCACAACATGTTATTTCAGTTAATAACAAGATGCAAGAGTTATACTTTGGAGGTTGTCTAGCTTATGTAGATGTTGAAGTAAAGTATATGACTTTGCTTGCAACATTACCTCAACCTCAAGGCGAACTGTTACGAATGCTCTGGA
>JAOQMS010000003.1:6642409-6660466 GCA_027563885.1 Erythroxylum longipes | reverse complement strand
TTTACTCTATGAACAAATAATATGACATTAACGTGTATATATATTTCTTTCTTATTATAGAAACTTAGTGTTTCAAAATGGCTACTACGTCAAAGAATATTATTGCTGAACTTAATAGGGGTGAGAAATTCAATGGTGACAATTATGAAATCTGGAGTATGAAAATTCAATATGTGTTGGAGGAGCAAGAGGCTCTTAAACCATTAAACCTAACCACGGGCGTTCTT
Source organism: Erythroxylum longipes (assembly GCA_027563885.1). Classification (NCBI taxonomy): domain Eukaryota; kingdom Viridiplantae; phylum Streptophyta; class Magnoliopsida; order Malpighiales; family Erythroxylaceae; genus Erythroxylum; species Erythroxylum longipes. The sequence goes on along the minus strand of JAOQMS010000003.1, from coordinate 6,660,239 downwards.
GAGGAGGGCACTACGACCCAGCATAGGAGGGACCGTGATGCATATGAATTGTGGAAAAAGAAAAACTCTTTAGCTCGCATCATATTGTTGAGTAGCATGGATAATGATATCATGCGAGAGTTTTGTAAATTCGAAACTGCAAAGGACATGTGGTCCGCATTGGCTGCTCGTTTTAGAGGTGCTTCATTGACCAAAGTGAGGTCACTTATAATTAAGTTTGATACTTATAAGAAGCGCTTAGATGATACAATGCAAAAGCATCTGAGACAAATGTCCAACATGGTAAGTGAGTTATGTGATGTTGGTCATGAGCTTTCTGATGAACAACAAGTACAAGTTGTGATTCGTTCACTGCCTCAGAGTTAGGAGCATATAAAGATGCACCTAACTCATAATAAGAATATCAAGACAATGGAAGATGCTACAAGGCATCTCATCTTAGAGGAAGAGTGTCTTGAAGCCTCAAAGATGTCTTCTGAGGCATATGTAGTTAGTTCTAGCTCACATGGAGCTATGAACAAGAAACATAAGCATCATGGTGGACATAAGTGGAAGAAGAATAAGAAATTCAACCACTCTCCTCAGGAATCCAAGAAGAAAAAATGGAACCAACGTGAAAAGGGAAAACGTCCCTTTAAGAAGAAGAACATGAAACATGTGAAGTGCTATAATTGTGGTAAAAAAGGGTCACTTAGCTCGGGATTGTACTGAGCCTAAGAAGGTACAACTTTATAGTACGAACATTTGTTATGTGAATGTTTCTTGTTCTGTTTTTCTAATTGAATCACATCCTTTGTGGATTGCAGACTCAAGAGTAACCAACCATGTAACGAAGGATCGAGAAGCCTTTGTTGAGTTTCGTAAACTCCCATATGGCAGTCGATGACTTTATGTAGGTGACAATTTCAGAGTTGTTGTACAAGGAATTGGTACATGTAAATTGGATATGCGTGGAGGGCGACTCCTTATCCTACATGAAGTATTATATGCTCCACAGATTCGTAGGAATCTTTTATCTGTGTTCACATTGGTTAGACTTAGTTTCAATATAAATTTCCACGGTGATGGAATGTATTTGTATCTTGGATTTATTTATTATGATCATGGTTTTTTATGTGATGGTTTTATAGTACTGGATATGTTTAAGGAAAATAATAATATTAGTTATTCATTATTTACATCTAGTAATTCCAACAATGATGCAACTTTGTGGCATGCTAGACTATATCATATTGGTCAAAATTGAATCAGTCGATTAGCTAAAGAAGGACTTTTAGGTAATCTAAGTCAAGTGGATCTCTAAGTCAAGTAGATCTACCTACATGTGAGCATTTTTTAGCTAGTAAAATGGCGAGAAAGCCATTTGGAAAGGGAACTCGAGCTTTATATCTATTGCAATTAATTCATTTTGACATCTGTGGTCCGATGAATGTAAGTGCTAGACATGGGGTAGTTTATTTCATCACCTTCATAAATGACTATACTCGGTATGATCATGTCTATTTTATTTCTCATAAATCCGAAGCATTCGATTGTTTCATAAATATATGAACTTGGTTGAGAATCAATTAGATAAGAAAATAAAAGCATTACGAACTGATCGTGGAAAGAATATTTGTCAGACAAGTTTAAGGCTTTATATGATGAGAAAGGAATAGCAAGGCAGTTAACAATTTCTAGAACCCCACAACAAAATGGCGTGCCTGAAAGATGAAATAAGATGCTATTAGAAATGATTAGGTCCATGATGGCCCAAACAAATTTACCAATCACCTTTTGGGGTGATGCGTTGCTAACAGCCACCTATGTACTTAATCATGTGCCCACAAAATCAATTATTAGCACACCATGTGAGTTGTGGACTGGTAGAAGACCTGACATGTCAAGTCTCAGACCATGGGTGTGTGCAACCTATGTTTATGATCTCTCTCACAAACATGGGAAATTAGGCCCAAGAGGGAGAAAAAGTATTTTTATTAGTTACTCAGAACACTCAAAAGGATACGTGTTCATTAGTGAACAAGGTAATGAAGGTGAAACTGAATTTGAATCACGAGATGTAACATTCTTAGAGAATGGTTTTTCTAAGCAAGGCGAAATAGGTAAAGACCTATTGTTATATGAGATGCTTGATCAAAATGATTCTTTTATAAAGAATCAAGATGAGGAACTTCAACTAAGTGGGAGCAATTCTATAAAAAGGTTCTCTATGATGACTGATCTGAGTGGGAGCAATCAAATCCATCATGAATTTGTTTATGATGAACCTCGTTTAAGATGAAGTCATCGAGGAATAATTTCCCGACGTTGTTTTGAGATTGAAGGAGAAATTAATATGATTGTTTCGTAAAAGTAAGAAGAGCCAATGAATGTAAATGAGGCTTTTACTGGCCCTACTAAAGAAGAATGGATGAAAACAATGAAAGAAGAAATGACTTCTTTAAGCTCCAATCAAGTACGGGACTTGGTTGACTTCTCTAAAGGGCGCAAAGCAATTGAGAACAAGTGGGTTCTCAAAATAAAGCGAAAAGATGATGACAGTATTGAAAGATACAAGGCACACCTTGTAGTAAAAAGATATACACAATAGGAGGGAACTGATTATGAGGAAACTTTTTCACTTGTTATGAAGCTTGCTTTAATATTCTTAACATTAAATGAATGTAAAAACTAATTTTCTCAATGGAGAATTAGAAGAAGAAATCTATATGAAACAACTTGAAGGTTTCATCAAGGCAGGTCAAGAAAATAAGGTATCTTGGTTATTAAAATCAATTTATAGCCTGAAGCAGTCTTCAAGATAATGGTACATTCGTTTTCATAACGTAATCATTTCGTATGATTTTCAAATGATTGATGAAGACCATTGTGTGTATGTTAAGAGATCCAAAGATAAATTCATGATTTTATCTTTATATGTGGATGATATATTGATTGCTTGTAATGACTATGTGTTCCTTACGCAAATCAAAGATTGGTTATCATCTAAATTTGAAATGGAAGACATAGGTGAAGCGACATACATTCTTGGGGTCAAGATTTCAAGAGATCGTTCAAAAAGATTATTATTGCTTTCACAAGCGATTTACATTCAAAAAATTCTTGAATGATTCCGTATGCAAGATTCCAAACCAATTGATAATTCTATTACTAAAGGTGAAGGCCTTAGTAAGAGAAATTACCTGTCAATGCCACAAGAACGGGAACAAATGAAGAATGTTCCCTATACCAGTGCAGTTGGAAGTCTTATGTACGTACAAGACCAAATATTTGTTACGTTGTTGGAATAGTGAGCAGATATCATTCAAATCCAGGCCAAGCACATTGGAAAGTAGTAAAGAGAATATTGCGGTATTTAAAGGGAACCGTGGACTATGCATTATGTTATCAAGGCAATGATCTACGGATACAAGGGTATACAGATGCAGACTGGGGAGGAGATTTAGATGAAAGAAAATCTACCTCAAGATATGTATTCTTACTAAACCATGGAGCAATATCTTGGAAAAGTAAAAAATAATCTTACGTAGCTTTATCCACAATGGAAGCTGAATTTATAACATTCTCAACTACAGTACAAGAGACTGTGTGGCTTCATCGATTCTTAGTGCATTTGGGAGTCACTAAAAGCAAAATTGATCCAATGACCATTAATTGTGATAGTCAAGCTGCAATCGCTTATACTAAAGTCCCCAAATTTTATTGTAATACAAAGCATATAGATACCAAGTATAATTATGTAAAAGATATAGTTACACGAAGAGAAGTGAACATGAAATATATATCTACACGAGATTTGATTGCATACACAATGACAAAGCCAATTTCCAAAGATGTATTTATTGGGCATGTAAAGTCTTTAGGACTACATTGATGGTAGCATGTACTGATAAACATTTCTCTATGTATGTTCACTCACAATAATGTCATAGTTTGGATATGATGTATGATGAAGATTATACATAGTGTATTATTTGTTTCATGAATATATATGTTTTGTACAAATATATTTTGGGATGAATCACAAGTATATGAGACAGATTAGAGATTGGCCCTCTCACACGGAAAATCATCTCTAGCGAGCTAGAGATGAGACATGTTTAAAGTTTATTATCTAGGTGATAATTGAGAGCGAGAAACTTAAACCATAAATGCCACAAGGAAATTGGTTCAAAGTGATTTAATGATCACTATATCTATCTTACGTTGCCAGATGTGAGTTCTGAACAGGTTTTGAGTAGATAAGTGAACTCAAGTTAAACATTAAGTATTTTTGAACTATCATCTGTACGGTATTTCTTTAATGAAAGATGTTCAAGTTAAACAAAGTGGGTAAATACTGTAGCACATGACTCGTACCATGTATGTAAAAACTGACCACAAAAGGGATTAATGTAAGTCTCTAGATCTCATCTTACATTGTGTGAGACCCTTGAGGTTAAGAAGAATCTCGTAATATACCCTTATGACTCTTGTCTCATTCTTGAGCATTGAATTTAAGGTTTGCTACTTTAGGTTATTGCCAAAAGATCATGCAAGATGCGATCCTATGGAATAATTCTAGGAAAGTAAATTAAATTTAATTCAAAAGAGAATTGAGAACAGAGGAAGGTTATTTATTTAGATCATTAACTCGCATGAAAAGCATTCATAAATGGCCATTGTCTCTTTAGTAGAGAACTTGAATACAGTCATGAAATAAGAAACTAAATGAGATCAAAGGAAAGTGCAAATGTGAGATATGACCTAGGGTATAGCATACAATGTCTACTCAAGGACACATAAGTCCTAGGATCAATTTGTTAATCAAGATGTCATATACTCCTAACAGATATATGACAATGAGCTCTCGTCGTATGCTGGCCACACCGGTTATTGAACAAGTATGAGCACTGCAGAGTATTTTTTTAATTAGATTAAAACCCATTATGTATGAGTGGGAGATAATGAATCAGTTTACACCCATGAGGGGTATTGGAGTAATTGTTCTTTAAATAACTACCAACAGTAGTTATGTTATTTGAATGTTAAAAACCAAAGAACGAAAAAATGAGACTAACTTCTAGTGTGTCTCTTTTGTACTTGTGCTGTTTCATACGAGAAAGAAGCGAAAAACATTTTCTGCAGTATTGTGCTTTAATCGGTGGAAATTCAACATAATCCAAGTATGTGATTTTGTTTTGTATACATATGCAAAGATCTTGTTTTAATAATCTATGTGATTATGTTCTTTGTTTCATAATAATCTAACATTTCATATGAATTTAAAAGCATCCCATTTTGATGTCTACAGGTCAAGATATAGCTGAACTACCAAAATATGTTCAGTGAAACATGTTCAGTGAAGCCATTACAATTGTCATACACCTTCAACACCCCTTCACCATAATTCATTAATTCCATTTCAATTCCACCTTATTCATGCCTCAATTCCACGTAAATTTTATGTTCAGAACCAATTCAAAAATCATTCATTAACTTACAAATCAATCTCTTCCACACATCAAAACCAAACCAGAAATTATCCCACAAATATCATTTTTCCAGCATTCATTTCTCATCATCTTAACACATATTCCATACTAATTCAATTATCATACAACTTATATTAATACAAGCTATAATATCAACATCATAACACATACTTCATGCCAATTCAATTATCATCAAATTTATATTAATACATGATGTCAAGTTTAGAATTCCCTTATATGTTTAATTTCGAATTCCAACTTCAAAGAACAAGGCAATCATATTTATATTGCCATAAATATGTAGCATTTCATCTAGGGTATATTTTGGGGCCTTATAATATATGACTAAAAAGTGTATGCCACAAGTAAGTTGAATTATTATTCATTATGTTACGCTTAATTCCAATGATATGATAAACAAAAAATAGGGATTCAAAAAAATTAACATCAAATTTCAATTTCTATAAATCATCTATGAGAATTACACAACCAATGATGGAATTATGTTTAAATAAACTAAAATAACCATCACCAATCTTCAAAGTAAACCCATTTTCATCAAGCATTTCATCTAGGGTATATTTTGGGGCCTTACAATATATGACTAAAAAGTGTATGCCACAAGTAAGCTGAATTATTATTCATTATGTTACGCTTAATTCCAATGATATGATAAACAAAAAATAGGGATTCAAAAAAATTAACATCAAATTTCAATTTCTATAAATCATCTATGAGAATTACACAACCAATGATGGAATTATGTTTAAATAAACTAAAATAACCATCACCAATCTTCAAAGTAAACCCATTTTCATCGAGTTTAGAAATAGAAATTAAGTTTCTAGAAATTGGAGATATATAGAGAGTTTGTATTAGATCCAGGTGATAACTCGTATCTAATATTTGATGATAAGTCCCTACGCCTCCAATTGAAACCTTTTTACGATTTCTCACGAGTAGAAAGTTCTCAGTTGGGTTTATGGTTTGGATTGTAAGTAATTTTTACATAACATTAGAAACATTAGTAATAGCACCAAAATCAAGTCATCAAGTATTATTCTTTTTAAACCAAGCCTATGCTTAAAACAATATTTTTGATATATAGTGTCCCTCTTTCTTACAGAAATGACACTTATATGTCTTTTGTTCCTTCTTATCAATTTTAGTAGTAACCTGTGTCGCTTTTGTAAGTCCTTTCTTCTTAAATTTCTTATCATTTGGCTTGTGAATCTTGTTTACTCCTTGACTCGTAAGGTTAATAGAATAAACTCCTTGATTCTTTAGCTTGGTTTCCTCCTGTATGAGCATATTGGAGAATTCATTGATATTCTACTTATCTTTTATAGTGTTGTAGTTAATTTGAAAATGTCCGTATTCAGGAGGTAACGAGTTTATAATGAATTTCACTAAGGACTCATCAACTGTAATACCCAAGGTCTTTAATTTTGCTGCAATATTTTCATCTCTAGGATATGTTGCTGCAAGCTCTACAACCCATCAAACTTCACAGTCATGAGTTCCGTCATTAGAGCACTGGCGAGAGAGTTATCTGCATAACAGAAACATTCTTCCACAAATTTAAGATGTTCTTTAGCACTTTCAATTTATAGAATAATGGTCTTAATATTGTTGGCAATAGTTATTCGCATGAAATTAAGACTTATTAGATCTTTCTCATGCTTTATAATGTATCTTTTATTTTCTCATCCTCATTGCTCGTATATGTAATGACAATAGGCTTTTCTTTAAACAATGCTAAATCAAGATCTAAAACAATTAAATAGAAATTGACTTGTTGGCATCATTAAGAGAAGTTCAAACTATTAAACACAGGAACAAAAGAAGCAGGCTAATGAAGAGAAATAACTGCAAATACATAAATGTTCAATAAATTATCGAATTCAAATAATTAAAATTTTAGAATATAATGCACGTTTTTTTTTTGGCAAACTCAACAATATAAATCATAAGTTTAATGCCATACTAACTTTATCAAGTAATCAAACAAAAATTTATCAAATATAATTAACATATTTGGATATATAATTACATATTTGACAAGTGAATGTTGATTTTCCTCTATTATGTTATTAGTCATAGAGTATTAATTTACCTTTGTTAAAATTCTAAATTATATCAACTAATAAACATCACTAAACTATATAATTAATTCAATTATAGGCATTGATATTTTATGAATGAATGACTATTTATATACGACAAAATTCACTTAATTAATTTGATTACTTTAGGGACTAACAAGTTATCCTTTTATAATGTCATGCATAAATTTAACACATAACACATAATTTTAAATTTCAATAATAATATGCACGAAACTAATATGAAATTTGAATTCTGGTAATCATTACAGTGAAATCTACAATGATAATCTGTTGTCATCCAGGGGTGGAGACCTAAGTTTGATCCCAATAAAGTAGTTATGCTTATTTTCTTCCTTATATTTATCTAACATTTCTAAAGTCATACTTATAGTACAATTCTAAAGTCATACTTCTTGTTGAATTGAACAATTGAGAAAAACAAAATTCTTACATGTATGAGATTTAATGTTGGTATTTCTGACGTATTATTATTATTTATTATATAGAAACCATTAATAGTAAATAATCACAAAACTCTTCAATCATCAAAATATTTGACAATTATCATCATAATTATAGTACAATAGATGAATAAATTATTTATTAAAAACAAATGCTCTGATATTACATGTAAAAATATGATTTTTATGACATTATAAAAAATAACATTCATATATTTAAATAGACTATTGTTACAAATCATATGAGTATAATATTGAATACCCAATGAGAAAGATGTCATTATTAAAAAGAAATCGACAAACTTTATAACATTTTTGGTTAAAATTGATTTCTCTCTTAACTCTCTTGCGGTTACAGAAATTTGATAAAAAATTGTTATCTTAATTATTAATAGAGAATGACCTATTTATATATCTATAATTTTTAATCTTGTACTATAACTATTAAATTAGGAATTATATATATATATATACCTAATTTAATAGTTATATATAATATGACCATTAATTTGGTTTACATTCTACCAAGTTCTTGGTAATATAACTACCAGTGTGTATCATAAAGAAATACAGGTTGCAATACCCTATTCTTATTTAGGTGTTCCAATTCAGTTCCAGTTAATTTGATCTCTGTATTTATATGAACTTTATATAAATGTATAAATAAGATTTAATAAAATATGATAACAGCCGATTAACTGGAATTGAGTATCTGATGCCATGAAACGCTTCTTGCGAAGGGTAGACAAACATAAGATAAGGCATACAGAAAACAATGATTTTCCGACCACACCAGTCCGCCGTTTATCCTGCCTTTAGAGTTGGAACGCTTACTAATGTCTGCAGAACAGAAACATAAGATAAGGCATACGGAAAACAATGATTTTCCGACCACACCAGTCCGCCGTTTATCCTGCCTCTAGAGTTGGAACGCTTACTAATGTCTGCTGAACAGATTTTTATTTTTTATTTTTTAATGTTAGATAGAGATTCAAGTTGTCCCTATCAAAATCCTATCATTCATCATTGTTCCTCTCCACCTTCATTCACCTAGTTGTAACATCAAGAATTATGAACTACTCATAAAATAAAATTAAAAAGCATATTTATCTGTTCATATAGATGAGCCCAATCTTCAGAACAAGGAATCCCAGGAATAATTAAGTACAGAATCTTGTATATTGGCATATGCCTGAGGGATGACAATAAAAGACACCCCCTTCAGTATTTATAGCACTCGTGAACATCCAAAAATTTGAAGCCTAAATGCTTCTTCCAGTATTTTCTTCAGAAGATTAATATGAAAAATCCAAGGGATCAGGAGAACAAAAAAAAAACTTGAGATCTAGCTTTAGTTTATCCTATCTAAAGTTTTTCTGAGGGTTCTCAAAAGTAGAACGAAGGTTCCTGTTCAATCAACGAGCTCAAGATACATCACTGTAAGTACGCAGTCCTACGAGGTTAGTGTCCACAAAACAAGTGAAATGCTAGTCTTAGTCAGACTCCTTTTCAAAACTTGAAAGGGTTGTCCTCAACTGGAGTATCCACCACGTTGCCTAAGTTTGGTGAGCTTCCTTGCTGGTTAGTGTCATAGGTACTTGATCGAGGTTTACCAGGTCTACTTCGAACATTAACTCCAACTGGGAATGGAACCTGCAGAAAGAAAAAAGCTCCTTATGTTAATTTTTTCAACTCCTCTACCCTATTGATATCTGAATCATAAATATTTCCTCTTTGGGTGGACTAGAATGTTTTAGACATGTTCAGCTTCTGTTTTATGTGTTTTGCAGAGATCGAGGCAAAATCATTGTGTTCTGATATTTTACCTGGTCACCAGCATTGGGGCCATCTGTATTGAAGAGAATGGGTCTGCATCGCTTGTCTTCATTCATCAAACTAGAATTCTGGAAATGTGCAACCAGGGCGGCTTTTCCTTGTATACGAGCATAAGCAAGTGATGCAACCTTCTCACTGTTGAATTTCTCCCATTTCTTTCCATTAAATGCCTGCCAAAGAGTTGATTTTGGGTTTTTGCTTTCAGCTTCAGTTTTGTCTATAATCTAGAATCTTAGAGCTTGTGGAATTATCTAATTTGGCTTAAATTTATTAATTTATGGCTTTAGACTTTTATGTGTTCGAATGAATCTCAAGCTTTGCACAAAAACTAACCTGATAGAATGGTATTATGTGGCTGGGATCAATCATGTTGATGAAGGCATATCCCACGTTACACTTGTTCTGAAAAATGAGAAGCTAAGTCAACAAATATGATTAAGAAGTGCAGTTAAAAAGGGGCTTGCTCTCCCCACAAATAAACAGAGTTCTCAAATTTCCTAGGAAGCTAGTGCAAAGATAATTGCTCTTGCCTTAAAATCAATGGGCAGGTAAATGAAGTTGTAAGTTCCTTTATGGCCTTCATCAATTGCAGCCAAAAGCATTTTGGAAGTATACCTGTGATCACCACCATGTTAGCCCATGTATATTATCATAAACTAAAATCTCATGAGAATATAGAGCTTTTCCAAGAATTATCAAACTCATGGATGAGGAATTAGAATTTCAGAAGATATCTTCACAGATGACTACAATGCCAAACAACCACAGCAAAAATGACAAGGTATCGGGAAGCAAGGCACCACATACTTGTTGGGAATGTTCTTTATCATAAGGGTAGTCCGTTTGTCTTCCCCTTGCGTTATGCGATCAATATTAAGTTCATACTGCTTCTTGTCAGCCTGATTAATATTGCCTTCATTTCGACGACTTCTAGGGCGCTCAACAGTAGAATCAAATGAATTGACCATGGGAATCATTTGAACCCGTGCAGGAAACACCAATGACCTTTGAGGATGCAGTTGAGGTCCCATAATCTTAAGGGGCAACAGTGAGTTACTTGGGATTCTCATGCTCTCAAAGGAACCTGGATGGAAACCAGAATTCTCTGGAGATTCTCCCACATATGCATACTGTCTATCCCAAATAGAAGTGACTGTTGGTGCTGAGCCGATGTGATGGTTATTTAAGGGCAGAACTGGGTTCATCATAGGCGGTGGCCCTCTAGGTGGTCCATGCAGCGTTGGAGTAGCATGAGCCATGGGAATGCCATTGACGAATGATGGTGAATTCGGCCACATCATGCTTGAAGGTTGGGAGTGATAGGAGTTGCCCCAAGTATAGTGACGTCCCGGAACAGAGGTGTCATTAACAGGAGATCCAAACACTGATAAAAAGGTTCAAATGCCAGGCAATCAATATATATTACGAAAATGAAACTGGATAGAAACCAAGCTCCTTAGGACTGAGTAAAACGGTTCAGATTGCTAGCTTCATTAGATCAAACTTTCATCATACTGATGAAAAGCTACCAAAGTTAGCTCACATTCAAAAGAAATCTAGGCAAAATTAGGAATATAGTTAATTCATTTCCTTATCATGCGACATAAGAAGATTACAGATGCTGTGATATATTAGAAATTCCACGAGTGTTAACAAGGTAGGAAAGAACTTCTACAAACCGGAATCAAGCCTATCAATCCTGTCATGGGAACAAAATCAGTACATCTACGAACAGGCTAGATGATGCAGTTCAAAAAGCTGACTTTCATTGTCCTATTTTCATGGATCATCACTATAGCATTTTAAGGTATCCTTGCTAGGACATGCACCATCCCTAGAAAACGAGAGGTGGAAAACACAGAAAACATAATGGTCACGTATACTGATAAATAAGTTTACCTCTGTCATTAAATTCAATCAACTGCCCATGTTTACCAACTCTGAATGACTGTTTGTTACTGATTCTTTCGTGTGGACCGAAATTGATGCTTGCAGGCATGGCTCCACGAGAATCACAAGCAGCACCCCTATTTAAATTGTCATGATATTCTGGAAGAGAATGAGGATGGAACTTTCGTGTGCACCGAACATCAAAGTTGAATTGAACATTTGAGTGACTAGCCTCGGCAAATCCAGTACAATTACCAGCTGATTCAAAAAAGAGATGAGGAACTGTTAGGAACACTAGAAGAGATCCCATGACGAAAAGCAGATTCCAAATATTGAGCTTGCATTACAGAGGTTGCACCCAAAATTATTCCATTACACATGCTATTGGATACATTTTGCCCCTCCTGTTAACAGTCTTTCATGAGAACAATGAATTTGACATTTAACAGCAGAACTATCTCAACAGCTACATAAAGATCATACCAGAGAATCTCATTGCTGGGTTATTGGAGGGGCTAGTCTCAAGCATATAGGTGCCATAATCATCCTGTTCCAATTTAAGAGGTATCTGTTGCATCAAACTACAAACAAAGAATTCAATAGTAGAAATTAGCACATAGTCAAATATTGATCAAAAAGAAGATTAGCTGCAAAGAACTCAAGTTAAGAGTGGTAAAATATGTGAACATATGTCCTGTCTTGGATCTTGCCAAGCAAAGGGAAATGTGCTCTATGGAAAGGCAATTTGACTAGGAAAAGAAAGGATTGGTCTTTTCTGCCAGAAAAGTAGTGGCTTCTGATACTTCATCCTCCCAAGCACATTGTTTAAAAGAGGAAAGGATATGCAAATAGTACATATATAATGAGTGATAGTAAAATGAGGAATAAAAGGATGTCAAATCTATGATAAGTGAATTAGGATGGTTACCTGCATTTTGAACCTCTCATCCGGTATGGCTCAAGCTTAATACGCTTTCCATCAAGCTCACTCCCATTCAATGAATGCAGAGCAGCCTCTGCAGCTCTACTATCATAAAATTCAATTAACTTGTCATCATTTCTGTTTGGAGCTTCACGAATCTGCACAGACAAGGACAACATAGTTTCTTGCTTTACTCATGAAATATTTTAGTTCAGTTTATTTTCATCGAACAACCTTACCTCCATGATCTCTCCGAAGATACCAAAAATCTTACGAAGTCTATCATTTGAGATTGTAGAATCCAGGCTGAATATAACAAGAGTGCCCTGATTGATATCTTTCTCTGAGGGGTTGTCCTGACAACATTACCAGAGATGGAGGAGTAATGGATCAAGATTTCTGCGTTTTCATCAATAAAAATACATAAAAGAATAGGAATTCTAACTTAGAACTTTCAGAAGCAACAGAAGCCTAATTTTACGTCTGTGCTGCCACCATGATAGCAATTAATAAGATGACAAACTAATGAAAACAGAATCATGAACAATCAAGGGCTACACAAGCTCACCTCTGGGATTGAGTAATGGACATCAAGGTTTCTATGCCTCAATGATCTGTTCTGGAGTTCTTTCATTGCTTTCCTAGCAGCTCGTATATCATAATAGTGAATTATCACAAAACCTCGACTCTTGCAAGCTGTATGAAGCCTACGAATGTCTCCATATTGCTGCATGTTCAATGCATGAAATGATGTAATGGGTAAATGTTCATCTAAGACAAAAATGAAAAAATAAATACAAAATCAAGCTAAAACATCAGATGGAGAAACAAACACCTCAAACAGGTTCCTTAACTCGGAATATTCAACATGACTGTGTATGTTTCTTACAAATAGTGTTCTTGAAGGGTGTTCACCAAATAGATGCTGTCCACTTATCAGAGTGTTACTCCTCAGCTGACCATGAGTAACTCCTCGAGAAAAATCATAATCATTCTGAGATGCAGAACCATCATCTCCTAGATCCATTCCTCCAACACTGCTAAAAAAGTCCAAATCCTCAACATCATCTCCTACTACTCCACTAGGTTGGTTGAAACCTAGACCATCATTCACATCAGCAAACAATTCCTCATCAGTGGGGAGAAGGTTTCCAACAGTTTGAGCCTCAATTTCCTCGAGGGATTCAAAAGAGACTTCTTCTTCAAAGGTGGAGGCAACAGTTCTAACAGAATGACCATATGGAGCAGCATTTGAAGATATTGTCACTGCAACAAGAACAACATGCATATAAGTACAAAAAGGCAATCATATTTAGCTTATGCCTACACACACAAACTCATAAATAATCCGTGGAACACTAGGGGACAAGGCATACACTTTCTGTTAAATAATTCTGATAGTGAACTTGAAAAAAGACTATTCTCATTCTCGGTTGCCATTATGTTCACTTTGCCACTTCCTGAAAAATAAGATGTTGCCTGCAAGTCTAAAGAGCTATGATCCGTGGGTCTTATCATTGTCGACTCGCCCATTGATGTCTCTGCTCCCATTTCAGGATGGTTCGTTTTTTGGTCAAATGTGACAATTGGTTGAGAATGTTCAATCGACTTCCCCAAATCACAATCCACTGTTACAAGTTTCTCCAAGGATGATGAAGCAACAGGTTTACTAATGGCTGCTCAAAACCATATGAATTGTTAATCATCCAGAAAAGCAAACATTAGTTTTGACAAAATACTGGATCTATAAAAATACCAATTGGCATCAACATTTATTGCCAGTAAAAATTTCACTTTTCAGTATTGCATAAATGGCTGAGATCAATAACAAGGTATTGAAAAGACGTTGACCAATCACATATTATCGATTCAGATGCAATGATAGGCAAGGATAGCAGATGGAAGGAATGTTAGACTTTATGCAGAAAAGTGTTTCTAAAATGCATTAAAGTTTATTGAAAAGAATCACAAATCTTGCAGTTTTGTCGTTTCTTCCTTCTCTCCTTTTCATCACTTAAACTATTAAAAATATTGCCATATAAGACATAAATAACTGCATTTTCATCTAGCAGCAGTAAGGAATATTCAGTAAGATCCAAAGGAAGAATGATAACCACAATTAAAGATATCTTTACCATACTTAATAATGATGGGATAATAAATCCATATTTATTAACTAACATACACGTCTAACATCTTTCGTCATCTCGTAAACCTCAATTAATACCACAGCAGTCATCTATAGATCCAAGATTCAAGATCTATGATTATTTCAACAGCTCACAGGTAAGTTCATTTATTACAATTGGATAGAAAATTTTAAAAAATTCTTTATTACAATTGTATAGAAAATTTAAAAAAAACTTCGGTGAATAAATAAAATCTAAAATCATCCAATTTGATAGACCTAAGGAGTTCAACAAAATGGTCCAGGCTGCATAAATCTAGATGGACATAATCTTAGTTACATCTTGGGGTGTAGAGGCTGGAAAAATCCTCAAAAGCAATTAAGATAGCACTTAAACAGTTTAAAGATCATATACAGGCATCTAAACAAAACCATGCAACGGAAAGCTTAAGCTCGAGCAAGAGAATAAAATCTAGATATAACAAAAATAGACAAACCCCGTTTGACAATATCACATATACTCACCACGATGATCAGGCACTGTATCAGAATTCCAAAATCCCACCTGTTCAGTCAGAGTGCAAAAAACATGAAGGTATGATTAAGATTCAGAAAAGCATCTAATATATCTTAATTCTCTGTCTCGTTCAAAAACATAGTCATAGATGAACTCCATAGCAGCAACGCCTGAAAAACCTATCAGAAAATAGAAAAGAGAAAGGGAACTTAAAGCAAGCAGTACCTTGGTGGAAAAGGGTAAATCCTCAGAGAAGAAAGATGATGAGGAAAAAGTACCATTGAAGTCCATAACTTTAGAAGGCATGATGATGAACCCTAAAATCTAAAATTTCATGAACCCTTGAAGATATGCTGTGGTCAAATGCTGCATGCAAAGCCTCTCTATATGGGTCCACAAGTTCTTCCAAAACAGGACAACTCTGCAAGTAACTTTGGTAAGAGATTCAAACGAATCAACTCACGGCAGCCTTAAAATAATAGAATTATCCTCTATATACTCTCACACAAATAAACAAGAAAAGAAATGATTCCCGAACTCTGAAAGAGAATTGGACAAGTGATTCAAACCATTGCAAGAAAATCCTAAACAGGAAAACTCTGAAAGAAAATTAGGAAAGTGACACAATCCGACTCAACTCCAACGCAGCTGCCTTAAAGAAGACTAGAATTATCCGTCTCGCTAATTCTTACTAAAGATGCTCAAGAAAATCACCAAAGTTATTTCTAGCTTATAATCTATCACGCATGAAAAGTATATGTAACATGTTTAGAGCAAAAATGACGAGCATTTATTATAAAAGATTGGGAACTACACCAATACCCTTTATTAGCTCAAATACCACATAAATTACAATCATAAAGACAGAATTGCCAACTACTCCTCACCACATTAATTGCAAATTTCGTGACAGAAAGATCCCGAAAAAGTGAATTAGAATCATAACATAACAACCAAGATCAAATCTCCATTACATTAACAATAAAAAAACATTAAAAAAGAGCTTCAAACTTGAACATGTTCGAGAGAAAATGAACGAGGAAATGTTGATAGAAAGTGAAGTAAAGCAGCATAGAAGACAGAAGAGAAGCGATCAGAGACAAAAGGGGAAAGCTTGAGAAGTGGAAACAAGCGTAAAGAACAAACCTTTGTGAGAAAAATAAGAGGGAAGCTGAATTCAGATAGACGAGAGGAGGAGCACAGCTAAAGAAAGATTTTAAACAGAGCTTGATGGAAGAGAGAGAGAGAGCCAGAAATCGAATAAATTACGCCATAAGGCATGGAAAATTCAATGAAGAAGGTATCATCGATCTTCTTGGCATGTGTGCCGTGTAATTTCCTCCAAAACTTGCTTTGATTCCCTTTTCCCTGCATTGCACGTTAACTTCCACTCTACTCTCCCTCTAAAAAAATTCTTCCTTTTCTTTCTCCATACGTCCATTGTTCTTGCTTCTAAACTCTCCCTCCTTCCCTCTAAGTGGTTTCTCTCGCCGGGAACTGTGAATTTCCCGGCGGGAAACAGAATCTCCGGCTAGATTGGAAGTTCTCGCCAGAGATATTGTGCTGTTTTCTCAAAATAGGAAAAGAAGGAAAGAACTGAAAACGACTGGGGGTAGTCACGAGCTTGAGACGAGAATCTCGAAATGTTTTAACGGCGTCAAGCCTTGGACAATCGTTTTGGTGTGGTCTCAAGTCTCAGACAGAGTTTAGGTTACGTGGAGACTTGGAACTATTTTATTATTTCATCACTTTCTCGCCGTTTAATTAAAAATTACTTTATAATATAAAAATCAAAATTAAAATTTATAAGATTTCTTTAACAAAAATCACAATTAAATCAAGTAATAACAATCATATAGATTCCTTTTACATGTTTATCATTTAATTATTTGAAAATTTTTAATAAAAAGTTTTTTAATATTAAAAAATATTTTTAAAATAATATAAAAAGTCATTTAATAAGCTAAATATATAAATTTAATAAATAATAACAACACCAACATTCAATAAAAATTCTACTAAAATACGAAATTTAGGTATAAATTTAATAAACTTATATCTAAATTATTTTTCACTATGATTAAAAATTAAAAATAACAATAAATTGACCTGCAGACTCAATCTTAGATATTTTTAATTGGACCTTAGGTCGATCTAAGCAACTTAGGCTAAAGTTCAATTAAAAAAATTATTTTACACTTTTAATTTTAAAAATTATTTTAATATTATATATATATATATAGTATTTATATAAACTTTACATAAATATACGAATAAAATAAGTTAAAATAGAAAAAATGGGATAAAAGATTTGAAATTCTTAAGACTTGGCAGGGAAGAGTAGTGTTAGAATGATATAATTCTTAAGACTTGGCAGGGAAGAGTAGTGTTAGAATGATATATTTATATATATATAATATTTATATAAACTTTACATAAATATACGAATAAAATAAGTTAAAATAGAAAAAATGGGATAAAAGATTTGAAATTC
>JAOQMS010000003.1:6592584-6642309 GCA_027563885.1 Erythroxylum longipes | reverse complement strand
TTAAGACTTGGCAGGGAAGAGTAGTGTTAGAATGTTGGGGGAACTTATTATCATTGTTTGATCTATATATATATATAATTTAATAAAATATAATACAAATATCATAACTGAAATAGAAAATTTAACTCCGTCCAAATTACTGGTTTAGAATTATTTAAAAGTTCAAAAAAAGAAGAAAAAAAACCGCAATTTCACCATTCTCAAGTGGATTCTATTTACTATATATATTAAAAGATTCTTTCTTTATCAACGAAAAAGAAGAAAAGTTTCGTCTTTGAACTAACCTTGGATTTGTTGGTGGTCGCTTGTCAAGCTACATTCTCTCTCTGTAGCTCCACTGGTATGCGGTTCTCTGACATGAGGTTCATGTTTTTTACTATTCACTCGATTATCCAGTATTGGGTTTCCCTTGGAATTGTATCTTATTTCAATCTTATTGTTCTCTTCGAATTCTTTAGTTGCAATCTTTTGGGACAAAAGCGACAATGCATCGTGTTTGTCTTTTTCTTTCTCTTTAGAAGCAGATGTTTAATGCCAAAAAGTTATTTGTTATATTAAAGTCTCAACAGATGATTATGTTTTACAAATTCAGTTCTTGCTTTTCCATTGTCTTGTGGGTTTGTGCTTTTCTATTTCCCAAGTTCGAAGCTTTAATGAGACTGATGTGAGGGCAATTGTAGTTGTGCTTGTGTAGCTCGGGACGAGAAAATAATTTGTTCTGCCTCAACGCAGATCATCAATGGTGGAGCAACTAGTACATAAACCGTGTGGAAGTAGAAAAACTTCCAACCAACGTTCTAATGAGCATGACACTCAAGGCAAAGTTCTTGATCTTACAAATACAAATAACATTTCACATTCTGCCGAAATAAAGAAATCAGCACTAGTGGCAAGAAGATCTAGCCCAAGACTCAAAAACATACCTGAAGACAAAAGACCGTACTATGGCAGTGATAGGAGCAGGTTTTCAGATGTTCCTAAATTTAATGTTTCTGATGAACAAACTCAAGGCAGTAATCAGAAGAGGCAATCGGATTCTCACAGAAATAATAATGGTACAAAAAGACCTAAAGTTGATTGCTTATCGCAAGAACGCCTAAATGAGGCAGGAAGTGACATAAAACGAAGAGTTACTGAAAGAGATGTTGTCCATGAGTCTTCAACTGTTGAATGTGATGGTACAAATATTCTAGACATAAAAGATAGTGCTTATTTGAGATGGACAGACTATGAGAGTTCTCTAGCCAATAGCATGCATCAAAGGGCTGAAACAAGAGTAAAGGAAACACTGAGGACTTTTAACAAGTATTACCTTCACTTTGTTCAGGTGAGCATATTAGTATGTATATTTTATGGAATTTTAGTCATTAAGTATGTGTTTCAAAGTATTTGATTCAGGCCTGTGTAAGAAGGATAGAAATCAATATTTAAGTTTATTACTATCCACACTCAAAGACTGATTTCTGCTTCTGCAGGAAGAGGAGCAGAGATGCAATAAGGTAGGGGTTCACGATCTGCCAATAGCAGATCGTGCACGAAGCATGAGGCTTTACCTTTCACTGTTCCTGAAGAATCCAACCAAATACTACCCACCCACCAACATTCTAACTGAACTTTAAATTTTGTTAATTAATGTCGCAGCTTTAGAATGTTTTGTTTGATCTGGCAGATTTAACTTTTGAGATGTGATCTTTTCATATCCCATTAACCTCATTGATTACCTTTGGGTTAAATGAGGATAGCTTGTGGATGGCCTATTCTGCCTTTCTCTTCCTTTTGGTTGAATAGTGCAGCAGATGGTTTGGATCCTTATGTGTTAGATAATGCAGTCCCCGTGGCTATTGGTTGGCATCTTATATAACACCAACTATGCTTGAGATCCTGGTTTTTATTACCTATTTTAGCAGCTCCTCTTATCAATAATTATAGAAATCAACTAACATAGACTATATCTATTTGTCCTATTGAATTA
Organism: Erythroxylum longipes; assembly: GCA_027563885.1. Lineage (NCBI taxonomy): Eukaryota > Viridiplantae > Streptophyta > Magnoliopsida > Malpighiales > Erythroxylaceae > Erythroxylum > Erythroxylum longipes. The sequence continues at coordinate 6,640,337 of JAOQMS010000003.1, read as the reverse complement.
ATTGCTATCTAGCACAGGCCTTTTTGATTGGAATAATTTTGTCTCCAAGTGAATCGTTTTACTAGCTATCACTAAGGGATTACTGTTTGACGTAAAGAGACAGTCTCATGATATGTTTTGGTAACTGATGCTCAAATTTTTTGTTAGGGTTAACATGTTAATAGCATAGTTCTGTTTTTCTGTCTTTTTGCAAGCTGTGCAATATTAAGAAGTATGCTAGTGTTAGTTTTCTGATCAATGTGAATAATATTTTCAGAGTGGGAACCCAAGTGCTGATGCTAAGCGATCTATGAAACGACCAGATCTGAAGGCAGTTACTGAGGCAAGATGATATTTGTCTCACGAGTTTTTGTCGTGTTGAATATTGAAAGCTTTTTGTCTTACCCATGAAAGCAAACTTTTGAAACTCTTGCACGTTTATTTATCTATTGCTGGCTGGTAAATAAGACTAGCTAATCTGCTTTTACTTGATCATAAAGCATCAAAGGTATCACTTATTAGGCACATCTGTCTATATTTCAAGCTAATAGCATGGCAAGCTGCTTCTTGGTTGTGGTTATTGTTTCATAAAGTTGCATGTTATCCTCTATCGCATGTGCATCATGTCATATTTTCTGAAGGGGCCAGAATTCTGCTATCTGCATATTTATTTCATATATATATTCTTTGGTGATTTATGTCAGATGTTGGAAAAGAAGGAGATTCTGTATCCTGACAAGAGATTTGGTCACCTACCTGGTAGGTCAATCATTAAGATGCTAATGGGCATCTATAAATGAAATTAGTCTTTGGTAATTTGACGTATATGTTTCAAGAATTATATGGATCCTATATTTATGTCATTAGTTTCCCTAACCCAAGAAAACATGTCATTAAGACATACGTAAATTCGCATAAGTCCTACTGTGGCAAACTAAAGTTTTCCATGAGTTTTGGTTATGCAAATGCCTTGCATAAGGTTCTGCTCTTTATTGGTGCAGGTATTGTTGTTGGGCACAGGTTTTTATCTCGAGCTGAAATGGTGGCTGTAGGATTTCATGGCCATTGGTTGAGTGGCGTTGATTACATAAAGAAACATTCTGGGAAAATGGTAGTGTATTTAAATTGGTCTCCATTATAAAATGAAAGAATACATAGATACAAATTTCCTCTGTGAATCCGCTTATATTAACTTTCTGTGGTTGGCTACTTTCTCCTTTAATGTTGACTTCATTATAATTTATCAATGCCATATCCATTGCTAGCATTTCAGTCGGAGTATCAAGTTATCTCTTGGAGTATTGCAGGAGAAGCAGAATGGCAGTACTTATCCATTAGCTGTTGCAATTGTTTTGTCGGGCCAGTATGAAGATGATGTTGACAATTCAGATGAAGTTGTCTATACAGGTCAAGGTGGAAATGACCTACTTGGCAGCAAGCATCAAATAAAAGATCAAATTATGAATCGTGGTAATTTGGCTCTTAAGGTATAATATCTAAATTGACATCCTTTCAATTATTATTCTATTAGAAAGTCATTTTTCTTTTGTTCATTGAGTTCAAAGTAGAAATTCGTGGCCCATACATAGAATGCAAACAGATGACATGGAGTAGTAAATCATTGCGGTATTTCATCGTCCACAAGCTCATATTTATCTATCCTATATTCATAGATTACCTTGGGTAGTTATGCATTAAAGTCATCCTACTTGCAAAGTGATTGTGGCCCAAATATCATAGGAATATAATTTGAATTCTTCTTCTAGTATGTAACTTGTAAACCTCCCTTCTCAAAGTGTGCCACTTGAAATCAGAAACTTAATTACTTTAAAATGAAAAAACTAATTGTGACTACTTCTCATGGGTGAAAAATCATTAGGGTTGAGCGCTATCAAACATTCAGCGTACATCTAGTTTGAAATGCTCCCAAAAGGTTTTTGAATCTTTTTGCACTTTGGATGACAAATATATGCAGTAAAAGTTTGTACCTGTATCATGCTATCTTATCGAGTTTCCAATTAATTGTTTCTCAGAATAATATGGAGCAATCTATACCTGTTAGAGTCATCCGTGGACATAAATGTTCGGATAGTTATAGCGGCAAAGTTTACACATATTGTGGTTTGTACAAGGTTGATAAATTCTCCCTTTTTCTATTGAATATGGACATCTGTTTTATTTTGGCATATAAATGATTACTCCCTCTGCATGCTCTGGAGGCTTACAACCTATGCCTAGTAACTTTAATTGCAGGTTAAAATATTTTGAAAAATATTGATTTGATTAATTAGTTTAAGGTAAGGGTCATTCTAAGGAAAGATTATCAAACTTGACTCTGGTGATTGAAGCGCATGTTATGCAGGCAGGAACTGAAATATTGACAATTTTCATAGTTTAGATTAATAAATTTTTAATCCACTTTTTTTCTTTTTTGAATAAGATCATTTCCAAATTTGCAGATTGGAGATCAAAGAGCAGCAATACCATCATCTATCTTGATGCCCTAGACTTGAATGTGCTTGAGCTTCAATAAGAAAGCATGCACTCAATTATTTTTGCACTTTATGTGCAGGTTATAGATCATCGGGCTGAGAAAGGAGTTTCTGGATTCACTGTCTTTAAGTATCGCTTGAAACGACTTCTAGGACAGCCAAAAGTGGTTATCGATCAGGTGGTTCTTTTGTCTGATTTTCCTTTTTCTTTATTTCTGAGTCTCTGACCTATACTAAGGTTTTTGGTTTCCCTTCATGTTTAGTCTTATTTCATACCTTTGACTTGTTTGGAAGAATAAAGACAAAGAGTATAACTAGTTTTACATGTTGTATGATTTTATTTTACTAGGTATAGTGTTGCACTTTTGTGACTGCCTGATTGGTTGTTTATCCTAATGCATGGAATTATGTGGTGATGTATCTCATGCCTTTTCTATATGCTTGGGGACACTTCGTTATGGACAATTGTGTCCCCTGACAGATTCCCTTATTGAATCCATTTCTTTCCAAAATGTTAGACCCTGTTTGCAATTGTATAAGATGAATTAGTTGTTGCTTTTGTTTTAGGTTCATTTTGAAGAAAGAAGAACTAAAGGGGCTTCCAAGTCACCTGGGTATAGCTTTCTTCAATCTTATATGAATATCCAGAACGTACACATTCAAATTATATAACACTAGATAGCTGATATTTATCTTATTTTGCAAGCTTGGTTTGTGATGACATCTCTTTTGGTGAGGAAAATTTACCTATTCCTGTCACCAATATTGTTGATGTTCCACCTATTGCACCTGCAGGCAAGTTTTCCATACTACTTTTAGCTTTGCCGTCATATGCCAGTCATTCTTGTCATACTCTTTGGTCCAGTCCATAATTTAACCTTAATAGTATATAGCTTGTGGCCACATATGAAGAAAAACTATCAATTTTTTTGTGAGGGTAGTCTTCCAATGCATGTCATGTTTATGTTAACACGTTGGTTGTAATTCATGTTCCTTATAGTTTTATGGCTACGTTCTCTTGAAGCAAGATCTTATTACCCTAAACTGTCAATATCTGATGCATTCTATCGAAGCTCAAAGATTTAGGTATCAACCAGAGAGCTGAAAAAGCTATTTATGTTACAACCGGAGGGCCTAAAAAATTATGTTTGCCTTGATATGAGTTTCTGCTAGTTACTGTTTTACTAAATCTGGTTTTCTGGCTATTTCAGTTTTTTGGAAAATAATTCTGTTCCTAGTTTCTGAAATCTGGATTTCTCTCGCTTTTTTTTTTCCCTTGTAGGGCAATGCTTATAGTTCTGTTTTAACATCTATTTTTATTGCTTACATTGATGCCTTTCTAGGCTAAACATAGGTGATTGATTGCTCAAGTGCCTGTAGATCTGTTGTTTTGATGAAAAATTTAACTTAATAATGCAGGGTTCGAATATATGAAATCTGTTCAAATTGCAACAGATGTGATTGCTCCCCCAAGTGCCTCTGGATGCAAATGCAGAGGGAACTGTACGAACCCAAAATATTGCTCCTGTACTCGGCTTAACGGCTCTGATTTCCCATATGTGCACAAAAATGGTGGCAGGTGAGATTGAATAATAATAAAGAATCTGGTTTTGATGCTTCTACTACTGGAGTCTAATTGGATTAATTTAGGGTTTTGTGGTTCTACAATGATATGTTATGCATATGTATAATTTGACATCATCCTGCAGTTCAACCCACGTTAGTTGATGTGCTAAAGTCTACGAGGTCTTTGGATCTCCCCTTTTGATCAAATATATAGACGAGATATTCACTATCCATATATGTGTCGTACTTGTGATTGTATTTTAGTTGGTGTCTTAGAGACACCCCGTGATGTGTTGATAGTAATTATTAAAAGTTGGATACAAACTTGTCTCCTTTTGTAGATTGATTGAACCAAAGGATGTGGTGTATGAATGTGGACCAAGTTGTGGCTGTGGACCCAAATGCATTAATCGCATATCTCAGAAAGCACTAAAGTACAGACTTGAGGTATATGTTCCATTCAATTAATAAGCAACTCCCTCTCAGTAAGTAGTACATAGCACTTCTATTAAGAAACGTTTTCTGGAGCAGGTTTATCGTACAAAGAACAAAGGATGGGCAGTTAGATCTTGGGATTTTATTCCTTCTGGTGCTCCAGTCTGTGAGTACACTGGAGTTCTGAGGAGGAACACTGAGCTGGATAATGTCTCTGAGAATGACTACATATTCGATATCGATTGCTGGCATACAATGCATGGCTTAGGGGGAAGAGAGGCATGTTCAAAATTACATAAGAATTGGCATTTTCCATATTTCTTATTTCAAGCCATTAAATGAGGAAAGCTTCTTTATTCTTCAAATGCCATCTTTTTTCGCTAAGCCATGTTGTATTTTGCTTAACACTCTTATTAGATGTGGTTCGTCATAGGCAGCTAACGTATTTCCATCTTAGAAGAAAACCAAAGTTTTCTCAGGGTTATGAGTTTATACATCTTTTTGGTCTTAAATCTATAGATAGCCTTCTCTATTACTCTGAAAGTTCAGATTATCTAGCAATGTTAAACAAATGAAACTTATTGAAGCAAATTCTTTTCAGAGGCGACAAGGTAATGAATCTACATCTGCCAGTAATGTGGTGGAGAAAGAAGAGGGCATAAGGGAAGATAGTGAATCAGAGTTCTGTATAGATGCTGGTTCTTGTGGTAACGTTGCCAGATTTATTAATCATAGCTGCGATCCTAACCTTTTTGTTCAGTGCGTCCTAAGCTCACACCATGATGTTAGATTTGCTAGAATTATGCTATTTGCTGCAGATAACATACCTCCTATGCAGGTAATTTCCCATCTTTCATATTTTCTTTTGGTTTTGATTATCTAATCCTTTTAGACTTCTTTTCACGGATTGAACTCCATATCTGGACTTATCATATTTTCTTGTATGCATTTGCTAGTTCGCTAATCGTCGATCATGTTCAGGTCTTGACTATTTTAGTAATCAATTGTAGGTGTCATAGTTAAAATTATACTTGAGTTTGAGATATGTTTTATCTATTACTAAATAATAACATGATTATATAAAAGATTTTGATATAAAATGACATGCCACTTTTTAAATCCTAAATGAAGTGATGTCCGAAGTTGTGTGGATGCTTTTTAACTACTAACTGGGGAAGGAATGTTGAATTTTTACACTCACAGGAACTCACATATGACTATGGTTATGCACTTGATAGTGTCGTTGGGCCTGACGGAAACATAAAACAGATGGAGTGCCAGTGTGGTACTAACGAGTGCAGGGGGCGTTTGTTCTAGCTACCTCAATTTTGTTTGAATAGTCCTTTTCTTTTCCTTCTAAAAGTTAGCGTCTAATTTCAATTGAAATACAAAGTGGCTTGACTACTTTGGTTAGTGCTTTGAAATGGGTTAAAACACATCAGATTGCTTTTAACTCGTCTTCCAAGGCTTATTGCTCTCTGTCTTCCACTTGACGTTGAGGTCCTATCTCTGTAAAGTACTGTATGATTCATCTAATCCAATTTTTCATTTTCTTCTCCACACACACTGCATTACTGATTCTGGAAATACTCCAATTTGAAAGACACCCATTATTACAGTTTAATTTAAAAGATCAAAGGTCCGTACCGTAGACAAAAAGTATGAGATAGGGATTTCCTTTCGTGTCCTGAAGAATGATTGGTTCCAAGACCCGAGAAGTGACACGTTTCTATACTCATACTTATTCCTTACCTAATACCCGTATCTGACGCCATTACTTGGTTAACCCAATTTGGTCGTCAGAGCACCCTAAGGTTAAGGTAAGTGGTGACTTGTTACCAAAAGTTCCAATTTTTATTCAAAGAGAGTCCATGTGCTTACCGAGCCTTGCATGCACCTCTGATGTTGAAACCCAAACGACACTGCCTGCAACCTTGACTTTGTGATATTAAATGAATCATTTGGAGTATGAAGTTGGAACTAGCTAATTTTGTATAGTCTCTTAGTTTAAACATCCCCTTTCCTGATTAAGACTGCTTTGCTGTTCTCTCGATACACGAAAACTCCTTTAGCAGGTTGGAACGTTTCAATTTTGTGAATTCGGCCAACTTCTGTGATGAAATCAAGCCAAATAATAGGTGTAAACATAGTTAGGAGAAGATTGAGGCAGCCAATCATGATTCTCTTCTAGATTAAAGAATCCAATTTCGGATCGTTTAACTATAGAAGGTATTAGGTGAATAACTCGGATTAATTCAAATTATGGAACAGACTTTAACCTGCAAACTGCAGCCATAATTAGGATTTCAATATTCATAATACCCAGAAATTGAAACACTGTTTTATGTATGGTATGGTATTGTCATGACAAAACTAGTGGGTAGAACAGGCAATCCAATGCGAATATGATGTTCCACGGACTGTGGAACTCTCGGATATGAGTAGATTCTCATTCTTAATGCGGAAAGTGACATTTTGATGGTATGCATATGATACAACATGCAAATCTCAGAACACCATACATTTAGAACCACTGAGTTCTCCTTCTTTTTTTTTGTAATTTCTTTGTTAGCTATGATCAAGATTTAAGCAGAAGAAGAGTGGGCGTGGGAGACATCACTCACTGACTTCTTAATCGCTTCTAGACCAAGTGGCAAACGCCATAATTAGGAGATAATTCTGGTGATTAAGGAGCTTTTCTGGACCCACGACCCTCCCACAAGGAACCCATAGCTGTTGGTAAAGTTTTTGTTGAATCTCATGCTCATGGTGTCTGTTGTGATCTCATAAAAACGTGGCCACTACCCTTTTCCGCTTCTGAAACTAAATACATACAGTTAGGAAGGACATGAAAAGAAAGGCCAAAATGAGTAGAATTGTTAAGAACTGTTTGATTAGAGATACCCACTAATAGACATTTAAGAGTTTAAAAAAATGGAGGTCATTAATAAATAAAGAAACAATATGGTCCCCACTGTGTCACAGGGAGAATATGACCCCTTACTAACCCACCCTCTCATGAGGCATGTGCCTCTAAAAACCTTTCTTTTATATATACATACATAGATATGGATGGATGGTAAGTTTGTGTATCAAATCAAAAAGAATATATACATATACATAATCATAATCATAATCACTATCAATGTCCTTTGATGAAACTTAGGGCTAAGGCCACTTAATCAGAGAGTGCACTAAGAAAAGAAGAAAGCGAAAAAGTCACAAGGGGGAGTTTAGTATTTGCCAATTGCTACCCCTTTTTTCTACTATTGTCCTTATTCCAAAATCAATTTCTGTAGAACAAAAGTAGCTTTTAATAGGGATGGGGCCAATTTTGTGGATTAGCCATTAAGTGAAGATTAGGTTAAATGATTAAGGCAGGATTTTCTTAGTGGTAGGGTAGAGCCAGTAGGCTGCCCTTATCAAAGCCCTTTTGTCCACATCTAAAATGGCCTCAAGTGGTACATAAAAGACATGCCTATACTTAATAAGACTTGCTCTTTTCTTTTCCAATGGTTCACGATCAAGGCACCAGCCTTTGACACATAACACTGAGTATTTTGACCAAAGAATATATGAAATCAAGACCAAAATAAAGTGAAGATTAAGACTTAAAATGGCTTAACAAAACATACCCAAATTGACTTGCAAAGTTGGAAGAGATGGGTGAATTTGGTCCTAATGAAAACGCGTTCACTCACATATTCCATGCCCAAGAAAATGACCCACTTAGAATATTATTAATTAATACGTATTTTAATAAATTATCCGGATCGGACGGTTATTATCTCTTACTTACTAATGGCCATATCAAGAAGTAATCTTTGGTTAATGAAATTTAATAAGATCCAATTGCTTAATTAGAGATTAAGAGTAGTTAATACCTATACGGTATAGAATTGGTAAAATCAATTCAACCCTCAACAAAGACCGCAAGCCCACCAATCTCACAAAAACACCAAAACCTCTCCTCATTACCTCCCTCTTACTACTAGTACACACCAACCCCTACCAATCTCTCCCAAAGCCTTCCCTCACGGGGAATTATGAACGGCGTAACGGGATTGTCCTAAAAAAACGCCGTTAAGTCACGTGCCCTTCCAAGAGCTTTAGCGTGTTGCAATTAATTATGGCTTTAGAACATGATCATCAGCAATTAAGCTTAAGCACTAACGCCGTTGACGGCGGTTCAACTAACGGCGTCGGCACCCGCTTAAACGCCGCGGACGGCGGCGATGATGGAAGGAAAGCTCCCAGACTCCCTCGCTGGACGCGACAGGAGATCCTCGTCCTCATACAAGGCAAGAGAGTGGCAGAGAACAGAGTTCGGCGAGGGCGAGCCGCCGGCATGGGACTGAGCTCCGGCCACGTGGAGCCCAAGTGGGCGACGGTTTCGTCGTACTGCAAACGGCATGGAGTTAACCGGGGGCCGGTGCAGTGCCGCAAAAGGTGGAGCAATTTGGCGGGCGATTATAAGAAGATAAAAGAATGGGAGTCGCAGATGAGAGAAGAGACGGAATCATTCTGGGTGATGAGAAACGACTTAAGGCGGGAAAGGAAGTTGCCTGGCTTTTTCGACAGAGAGGTTTACGACATACTCGACGGCACCGGCGGCCTTTCGGCGGCGGCGGCCCTGGCTCAAGCAAATGAAACGGAGGCGGTTTTCGACGGGGGGAGAAGTGCGGCTGCGGAAGACGGCGTCCTGCTCTCCGACTTCGACGAGGACGGCGGCGGGAGCTCGGAGAAGGAGACGGCGGCAAAGGATGTTCAGCCGATAAGGGCAGTTGCTGCGCTGGACACAGAGACTCCATTACCAATTTCAGGTGCCCGAACTGGAAGTCCTATTCTTTTGTTAAAAGCTTCCTGAAATGGAAGAATTTTCTGTGTTTGCTTTGAACTTGATTTTAATTTATTTCATTGTTTGGCATCTTATAATTGGAATTCTTAGAGATGATCACAAGGGTTTTAAGTTGAATTGCAATCGCAAAAATTACGATTGCTGTCAGATATGTTATCGTAAAATTACAGTTGCAGTCAGACTTGTTATCTAAACATGTCGTAATCGAGCTCTAATCAATCCACAACTTAACCTTAATGCTCATCTTACCATTCCTTTTGTTGTTATGTGCAGAGAGGCAGTATCAACAAAGTTTCAGGTTTACTCAACATCAAGGTAATGCTGTTATGGTTAGTTTGGTATGATTTTGCTAGTTCTCTTATTACTTTCAGATCATAAAGTAATTCTCATTATAAGTAAAATTCTGACGTGATTAAGCATTTTAAACTTTAGGGAACATTAAGAACTCTCTCTTCCTGCATCTGTTTGAAACTTTTTCAGTTTGTCTTATAAGGTATCATGACAAAACTTTTCAGTCCTCAATTCGATAGTAAATGGTGATGTATCTCATTCTTCTCAAGTAACAAAATTGTCAAGGTCCAAGTGCCAGTGTTGTTACTTGATATTCCGTCCTGTTCAGGAAATAAGAATGTCTTCCAAACATCTATGTGTTCTCTTTCAGATACAACGGATGACAACCAGCGTGGTCCAGATCCTGAAATGGGTTCTCCTTCTCATGAAGGTCGGAAAAGGAAACGGTTCGAGGATGAAGAAGAACCAGTTAGTTTGCATGATAGGTTGATTGATGTCGTGGATAGGAATTGTAGAATGCTTAATGCTCAGCTTGAAGCTCAGAATATCAACATTCGGTTGGACAGGGAGCAGCGGAAGAATCAAGCAGATGGCTTGCTTGCTGTTCTTAACAAGCTTGCAGATGCTCTTGGGAAGATCGCTGATAAATTATAGCTAAAGGGAGAATCACATTGTCTCTGTACATAACAAAAAGCTTCTTTCCTAGTTCCATAATAGCTCAGGTCGAATGTTAGTAAGATTGATTTTGGTAATTATCTCCGGATTACATTGCATGTTCTTGACAACCCCATTTCTGTATTTCCTTTTGTCTTTTGTGACATTTGAGGCTTGACGCCATTATAGTTCCATACAAATACAATAAAATTAAAGGTAGCTACCAGATTCCTGCTAGCATATCAGGGAAGATTTCTGCAGACCATCCTTGTATGATACGTTAGCTGCTTGCATGCTTATAGCTTGACCAAGTGGCTGCTATTTTCCAACACGCAACTCTTTTACGAATTTACGCACCTGAACAATTCAGAATCCGTTCGATATTTTCACCTACAATTATATCGAGGTGCTAATAGAAATATATATATATCCTGAAATTGGGGTTTCTTTAAGGCAAACAGCAGACAAAGCAAAACCATAATTTTAGATTCTAAACCGCGCTTTCCATGATCGTAGAATGTATACAATAACAAAGGCAGCCCTACCCCGAATGTGTCATGAGGGAAAATAAATAAAAAGTAGGTGCTTGTGTTTGTGATGAATTGAAGAAACTTAAAGAGAAATCACACGTCAAGGTCATCCGAGCTTGACTTTCTCCTATACTTGCGACTAGGTTTTTCAGAACTAGCTACTTTCGCTACCACAGTTGGTTCTGATTCATCTGCCTCCACTTTGTCGACTTCAGAATCTTGGGATTCATTAGCTGCAATGCCAATAGGCATGCCTCCATGCTGCTGGGGTTGATTAATATCATCCTCTTCTTTTCTAACCTTTCCGCTATCATCCACCGATGTAACTTCACCCACTTTCCGCTTTGGAATAAAGGTCACTGACTTTGGAAGACCAGCTGCTGAAGCTACAAATTCTGATCCGGCCTCTCTATGCTTCACCAGCTTAAGAAAATCCATGAAAGCTTGGGTGTTGGATTTGTCATCCAAATCACTATACGAATCAAAACTATAAAGTGTATACTTGGAAGGATTCCTTAAATAATCAGGCACACCACACCAGCCTGACACAGATTCATCTGCAGAAACTGCAACATCCATAGTAGCTGCACCCCCAGAAGAATCCTCCTGAACATTTTGCGGTGCTTCTTCCTCGCACACAGTTTTACAACTAGGGTCAAACCTCACGCGCTTCTTTGCCCCGGCATCTAAACTGCTGTTTTTCCTTTTCAAAATAGACCTTAAGGGACCACCATGTTCATTGCCCGCCTTCACATTAGGCTGATTAACTTCTGTGTGACAATCAAGATTAGATTTCAGCTCCTCTCCTTCGGCTTCATCTTCTTGCAGCCTAGCTCTTGCAGCCAGGTGATTGGCTCGAGGGTCTTTGTTACAATGCAATAGCCCGAGAGGCAAATCATGAATGTCCAAACAAGAACCCTGATCACTAACAACATCCTTCATGTAAAGCCGCTCCCCGGCATTGTCTTTCCCAGTAGCAACCTTATCATACTCATCTTCCTCTTCCTACAACAACCAAATTCCTCGAGTATAATCAATCACACTAGTATATATCTAGAGAAAGAAAAGGCAACAAGAATAGTAAACAAAGAGCAATTTCTGTATCCTATTTTTAATTATGATTATTACCTCATTAACTACACAAGCATAAACCAACATTTTGCTTAAAAAGTGATATTAAAAACTTGGGGAAAAACATCGCCATACCTCATTATCAAGAGTAGAATCCAATCCAATAGAGGATCTAATCTCCCACTCATCTAAAGCAGCTTCAACGCGACGCCTCTCGCTCCCCGACTCTTCGTCATCATCATCATCGCGATCGTCAAGTTCATCGAGATCGTGCTTCATCTCCCGGCGAAAACTCCTCCGTCGATCCTTGGCGAGCTCGTCGAAGGAGGAAGCGCACGGCATGTGGTCTCTGTCAGAAGAGGTGGTGTCTTTTTTCCACTGTTTTCGCTGGACCTCGTCGTCGGAGAGAGACCACAGGGTTGATTGGAGTGACGAAGGCTGGGGAGAGGAGGAGGTGAGGGATCCAAAAACCTTTTCCACTCGGAGCCTGAAGCTGCCATCAGCACCGGTTTCCGGAGACGGCGACGCCATTTCACGGTGAACAAGCTAACGGATGGTAAACGTAAGAAGGATGGAATTTGGTCCGGAGACTTTACACGAGGCGATGAGACAAGCTAATTCCAGAAGCATTTGAACCGCCTCTTTATTTGGGCCTTTCTTCGGGTCTTTTACCTTGGACTGGAGGCCCAATTCTCCTCCTAGTCGATCAGCTTTTTGACTTCATTCCAGAATTCTTAGTGGACTGGAGGCCCAATTTTCCTGCCATTATATTAATATTGTGTTTTAAATTATTTCGTGTCCAACAAATTTTCATTACTTTACTTTGAAAGAAGGTGAAGTTGAAAAGCAAAGCTGGTCTCTATGGGTTTACAAGAGACCAAAAAAGCAAACAAGAGTTGCTTACTTTTGTTCGTATGAGGTGTCCCTGTCTGTGACTGTGGGTCTCTATTTCATTTGTTTCTACTTTAAGACTTCCTGGGTGTAATGTGGGCTTGCACTTTTCGAGTCTACCACGTTTAGGGTCTCGAATGGCATTTTCGAAGGTGCAAATTATGCGCTTACAAAGTCAGTCACATCATCGTGTTTTAGACAACACCACCTTCTGAGATAGTGAAGGTAATTACCTTGTCCTGTACATATACATTCTAATAGGTAAGTACAAATTTTAATTAACAAAAACATATGTTTGTTTGTTGTTTTTTCATTGTTCCGATTCATTAAAGAAAACGAAGGCTGTAGTAGTAACAGTAACAGTACTATTCGGACAACGAGACATTGACAGTGTTACATTCTCATTGTACGCCACATGCTTTAAAATACAACATCAGAAGAAGGAAGGTGTTGAGAATGTATACTTGGTGGAAGGAACGTGCGATGAGTCAAAAAGGCATGGAAACATATAGGCCATAGTTGTCATCATCATCATCAAATTAAAGCTCTCTTTCTCACTTCGTCTCTTTCTCATTTTTCTCTTCCACTTCCTTTCCTAATTACTATTTAGTATTTACTTTTTTCTTTATTTTTTTATTAAACATTCTCTTTATTAGTTAAAGATAAAGTTATAAACTATTAATCTTTCAAGAACTCACATATCAGCGAAATTCATACAAGATATTATCGTTGTAGTTCAAATAAAAATATTTTCTTCATTATTGAAATGAACGGGATTTCATGAACGAATTGATTTAAGGATGTAAGTATCATCCAACCATTTGGATTAAGTTATTTAATTAATTTACTTTTTTAGTAAATTATGCTTTAATGATAATTTCATCAACTCTTACTAACAATTTGTTTGAAGTGTTATATAGGTTGGGTTTATTTAAAATAAAAATATAATTAATTGTTTATTTATTGATTGATGCTGGAAATAATTTTAAATTTTAAAATTATTATTAATTCAAGTCAGTAAAATTATAATATAATCTCATATCTAGGTCAATAAAATTAACCATAGTAGTTGACTGTAGATTATTTTTGTAATAACTTTGAAATTTTTAATTTTTATATAATGTTTGTAGATTATTTCTCTATTTTTTTTACTAATAACTTTAATGAATAAATTTGAGTCTCTGTTCGTCACTCTCCTTTTATGGAGCGTGGTCTGGTGGCTAAAGCAAAGGTATCGTAGAGTGCTGGATTTTGGGGCCCACTTACTTCAAGAGCTGAGCGTGCGTGACAGAAGCATCTCTCAGAATCGATGCGCAAAGCCCACGCGCCAAAACCACTGGTTGTCTTTTACCACACTTTTCCCAGTCATCGCTTAACCACACTCCCGCACAAAGTGCGTGGTAAAGAAACCCGTCTTCCTCGTTTCTCGTCACCATGAAAAAGGTAAACCAGTGTCAGTGGCCTCAGTGAGAAAGGGCCACCATTCCCTGAAACGGTGCCGTAGTAAGAAAGTTTGGGTTTGGCTTTGAAAAACAACTCTTCGAGGGTTTAATTTAAACCAAAAGTTTGCTAATTATCAATCCTCTCATTTCCCAAAGCTTTTTTCGCTGAAACCAATCTCATGTTTTCTTGCCTCTTCTATGGCTTCCAAAAGTCTACTGCTTTAAGCAAACACGCCTCAAAAACCAAAATTCAATAAGAAAAGGAAAGAAATTCTACCGGAGCCTACGAATTGAGGATCTCATTGGTGACTATGAGATTAGATTAGCGGTTGTAATTGCCGAGATCGAGCATTGTTGTGATGTGATGGTCGTTAAATTTTGCAGTAAACAAGTGGAAGATTCGAGGTGTTTAAAATGCATTTCACTAAGCTCGATGACTCTCCCATGTTTCGCAAGCAGGTTAATTGCTCTCTCCTTTTACTTCTTTTGACTTCTCGACTACTCGCCAACTACATCGTCGATTTGAATTTTGTAGCTGAATTCAGAAAGAGTTCCTGGGTTTTAGAGCGTGATTTTGATGTTTTCTTCTTGCGATGAAAGTTTTGAGCTTGTTCAGTTTTTGGGTAATCTTGTTTGGTGATTAGTTTCCGAATAAGGGTACTTTGGATTCCTAGAGCTTTGGCGTAGTAACAATGACATTTTTGGTTATATTCCTCATTATGGAACTATGCTACATCCTTTACCTACTATTGATATTGTCGGTATTCTTTAATCTATGTCTTTTCTTGACATTGTTGTGCACTTTGTTACTAGATTTCTGCTCTGTCCTTTGCGTCTTTAAGCCTTGTCCCAGTGTTTTCATTACAAGTCAGAATTCATGCAGTTAATTTTTTTAGATGGTTCATGGCAATGGTCATTTTGATATTTTCTTGGATTGTGTAACAGATACAAACCTTGGAGGAAAGTGCTGAATCGCTACGCGAGAGAAGCTTAAAGTTCTATAAAGGATGCCGAAAATACACGTATGCCTGTTCGACTCTATCACCGAGGCTAATTCCATGTTTATAGCTATTGATGCTTCATTCATTTGCAATTTTGAGAACGCGTATAAGAATTGTTTATATTCATCTTTTCTCTCTCTTTTTTTTTTTCCCCTTTTGGTTACGAGAGCGTGTAAGTTGCAGTTTGAAATGCAATTGCCTGCATTATTCCTTTGATCTTCACTTGACATTATGAACAGAAAATTTCCAATGTTGCAGTTTGAATTTTTAGTTCTTGTGCTTTGCTTTCTCGTATTGTTCGTCATGCAATTAAAAGTTTTTCTTTATCATGCTGTGGTGATCTCCGAGAAGTAATTTGTATTCATGTCTTTCATCCATCTGCAGTGAAGGACTTGGCGAAGGATATGATGGGGATATTGCCTTTGCTAGTGCTCTAGAAACTTTTGGTGGAGGGCACAATGACCCTATTAGTGTGGCTTTTGGTGGTAAATTGATATGTCTTGTGGCTGCTTGATGTTTACTACCTTCTACTATAGTTTCTGTCAATTTTCAAATGGATCCTGTTACTCCTTGGCGTACCATTCTGTTCAATTTGAAGCTAAGTTTAATTTTTAGATATATTTTTGCAAAGAAACTATATGCTTGTTAAGATAGTTGATTCGGTGTACATTTCTTTAGGCCCTGTGATGACGAAATTTACTATAGCTTTGAGGGAAATTGGAACATACAAGGAAGTGCTTCGTTCCCAGGTAACCATTCTGATAAATAGCAAACCATGGATTTATTTTAATCTTCTTAAGATATTCTTTGATCATGAGAATGAGAACATAGGTTCTATGGCATATCTGTATGAATTCCACCACAAGATACTCTTATGATTTTGGGTAAACTTCAGTTACTAGTTAGGAGAATAGCATGTTTACTTCCTAACCAAAGGATTGATTTGGGATGAAATCTTTTGGATATACAACTCTCCTTTGTGGGTAGGGTTTGATTCTGTGTTTGAAGTCTGAGACTTGTTAGCTCATTAGTTCACTCTATTAACAAATACAATATTCTCTGAGACTTGTTAGCTCATTAGTTCACTCTATTAACAAATACAATATTCCTTTTTCTTTGTTATTCAACATATTTCATTCCTTTCTTAATTGTTTTCAGGTTGAGCACATGTTAAATGACAGATTGCTACATTTTACCAACATTGACTTGCTTGAGGTCAAGGTATTGAGAATTGCTGATTCTTCTCACATATGGAATCTACTGTTTTGTTTTACAGTAACATGATAATTGTGTTTTAATCAATTTTCCTCTTTAAAGATCTATGAAGAATGTGTTTCTCATGCTTCAGCACATTTTAGTATAACCCACTTCAGAGATGGTCCTTTTAATTTGTCTTATGGCAGGAAGCTAGAAAAAGATTTGATAAGGCTAGCCTTCTTTATGACCAGGTACTTTTGCATGGTTCTATTCTTGATAAGTTTCCACTGGATTCAGGGGCAGAACTACAAATTATTGACACTTATATCTTGGCCCCTTCAATATTTAAAATGGACTTCCATGTGATCTCATTTGCATGCATTTATGATGAATTATAGGTGTTTGATAGGGCCGAGTATATTTTGGAATGTTTTAGAGCTGAGCAAAAAAATCCCAAACCAAATTGTTAAAATCATTAAAACCGCTAACCCGTTGAACCTTTATCTACTAAAAAAATGAATTCCTTTATCATTGTTTGCTTGTTATGGATTTTATGCCACAGGCTCGTGAAAAATTTCTCTCTCTAAGGAAAGGCACAAAGACTGATGTAGCTACTCTTTTAGAAGAGGTATATTGTGTCAGCACATCCACAATGATGTTTGTTGGAAGTTCTGAAATTCAATCTAATATTGTTCTTGCATATGATAGGAACTTCATAGTGCTCGGTCTGCATTTGAGCAAGCTCGCTTTAACCTGGTAAGTATACATGTCAAATTTATTTTCTTATTGGTAACGTTTTCCTGTAATATTTATCATATTGGTGATACTATTGTCCCCTCTCTATCCAGGTAACGGCACTTTCCAATGTTGAAGCAAAAAAAAGGTTTGAATTTCTTGAAGCAGTTAGTGGCACAATGGATGCACATCTTCGATACTTCAAGCAAGTAGGTCATGTGGTGGGAATTTTCTTCCTTTCTAACTTGTTCAAACTTTTGTGTATTTATGATGAATCTTTCTTTCTGGGTAGGGTTATGAGTTGTTGCATCAAATGGAACCTTACATTAATCAGGTTTGTGCAATACAGTTCTTAAGATTATGAGCAAACTATTGCTGTAGTTATATTCTCTATTTGCCAAGACAAAACTTTTGTTACAATGGTTTGGAAATAGAGTAACTTGTAGCATTCCTGTCATGCATAAGTTGATAACATCTTCATCTCAACCAAATCAAAAGCTCTAAACTCTTGCATGATGAATTTGGTACCCTCCATAAAATTTGAGATTAAGGAATTTTATATGTATGATCACTAACAGAGGAATAGAGGCACACCTTGTTGGCTACTCTTGGTTATATTGTATCGATTATAATCATCTCTGGATCTATTCGTAAAGAAAGGGAATGTTAGCCTATGTTGTTGTCTTAAGGGCAATAAACTATCTTAATGATTCTCTTCTTCCCAAAATTGTTGGCATGTCTTGAATTGTGCAGTGAAACAGATGCCTGTTGGACTAAACCATGTCCTGTTTTTGCTAAATGTAGAAACATTAGGTAATGCTTAGCTTTAATTGACTTATTGGCTTCCTTTTTAGGTTTTGACTTATGCTCAACAATCAAGAGAGAGGTCCAACTATGAGCAAGCAGCTTTGAATGAGAGAATGCAAGAGTACAAAAGGCAGATTGATCGTGAAAGTAGATGGTCATCTAACGGTTCTAACGGATCTCCAAACGGGGATGGCATTCAAGCCATTGGTAGGAGTTCACATAAAATGATAGAGGCAGTAATGCAATCAGCTGCGAAGGGAAAGGTACAGAATGTTTTCAGAATAGGAGCTCTGTTTATCTGAATTTTTTTTTTTGGTCAACTGCTGAAAGTCTTTTTTAACTTGCAGGTACAAACTATTAGACAGGGTTACCTGTCAAAACGTTCCTCAAGCTTAAGAGGTGACTGGAAAAGAAGATTTTTTGTTCTTGATAGCCGAGGAATGCTTTATTACTATCGTAAACAGTGCAGCAAACCATCTGTGAGTGTCTATGTGAGGGAAAGAACAGAAATATTTGGGATATGGTTCTATTTCTTGTTGTTCATTGTGTTTTTTGCTTTCTGATCTTCCCTTTGTCATTGGTTTGTTACATTTGTCAGGGTTCTGGAACCCAACTTTCAGGTCAAAGGAATAGCTCTGAGCTTGGATCTGGATTGTTGAGCCGATGGCTTTCTTCTCATCACCATGGAGGAGTGCATGATGAGAAATCTGTTGCTCACCACACTGTGAACCTCCTTACATCAACAATCAAAGTTGATGCTGATCAGTCAGATCTACGATTCTGCTTCAGAATTATATCACCAACAAAGAACTACACTTTACAGGTATAATGCTTCCTGTATCTTGGATTTGGCACATGTATCTGGAAAGATTCTGCTAGGGATGGATATATGGTACGGACAAGGTGTTCTCCATAAAAAAAGAAAAAGAAATTGTCATAATGTTTACTTGTGCTTGTCAGTGCAGGCAGAAAGTGCGCTGGATCAAATGGATTGGATCGAAAAGATAACAGGTGTTATTGCGTCATTACTAAGTTCACAAGCTCCTGAAAGGGTAAATATTGAGAGCATCTTAGATAAGATTCAATTTGATTATCCTAATCAGTCTGATGGCTATATTGCAATTAAATTTCAGTGTCTACCCAATAGTCCTATGGGAAGTGGTCATCACCGATCTGCCAGTGAGAGTAGTTCATTTGAAAGTGCTGACCTTGACCACTCTGCTGTTGAGGAATACACATCTGAGAGGAGCCTTATTGGTGCACACCACGACCGACCATTTAGAAGCTCACAGCAGCAACGATCCACTATAGAGAAGCCAATTGGCGTGTTGCGAAGAGTTTGTGGAAATGAGAAATGTGCT
The DNA here is from genome assembly GCA_027563885.1 of Erythroxylum longipes. NCBI lineage: Eukaryota > Viridiplantae > Streptophyta > Magnoliopsida > Malpighiales > Erythroxylaceae > Erythroxylum > Erythroxylum longipes. Next base: position 6,621,027 of record JAOQMS010000003.1, on the reverse strand, counting down.
GATTGTGGTGCTCCAGAACCAGATTGGGCATCACTGAATCTTGGAGTTCTTGTTTGCATTGAATGTTCTGGTGTTCACCGCAATCTTGGTGTACACATTTCTAAGGTAAATGATTTGAACTTGAACGATAGTTTTCTGTGTTTCTTTCTGTTAAAATTACATGCATATAATTTAGCATAGGGTTGTAAGTGCAAATGGTCGATACTTGTACTTTAGTATGTATATATACAATACTTCCCAGTGATTGGGATTAACCCTATACACTAAGCTTCTCATTAACACTTTCGAAGAATCTCTTCAGGCATTTGAATGACTAATGGTATAAATGCTAAAAGATTAAGGATGCTATGAAAGGCCAGTGGGAAAGTTGCTTAAAAGATTAGTATCTGTGCAATAGCTATAGACTAACTGAATTTGTCCTACAAAGAAATGCATTATGTTCTATTTCATATGCAAAAGCAAAACATCTGGGGTACTGTCATTGAAGCTCCTGTTTCTTTTGAAGTTGAGAAATGTGCTCTAAGGTCTAAGATGGGTTTTATTTTGAATATTCTCAAAATTGGAGACCTTCAAGATATATTGGTATGTCTAGTGTAGTGGAAATGCTCTCATGATATGCTTCTAGTTAATATGTTTGCTAATTTTAGATGACAGTGTCTTTACTAGCTCCTGTACAGCTTTCATACTGTTCTGACTTAGTGCAGGTAAGATCCCTTACACTTGATGTCAAAGTGTGGGAGCCATCTGTTATAAGTTTGTTCCAGTCACTGGGAAATGCTTTTGCTAACTCCGTCTGGGAGGAGTTATTGCAATCAAGAAGTGCCTTCCAGGTTGATATCATTCCTGCAGGGTGAGGATTCTTCATCATGATTTTTATAAAGATTCTTTACGTGCAGCAACTATTTGTCCTTGCTATTTCTTACTACCTGTTACTAACATTTCTGGATATTCTGCTGCTGAAGCTCATATAAATCTGATAGACAACAGCGACTTTTTGTCAGCAAACCATCTCCTGGAGATTCTATTTCAGTAAAGGAGAAGTTTATTCATGCAAAGGTTTTACTTATTCCCTGGTTTTGATGGGCTTTTTTGATGTTTATATATATATATGCCTATGTAAATGGGGAGTAGATAACAAGTGATGTTACTTATCCTTATCCAGTCATATTGGCATTTTATTGATGATTTGTAATTCAATCTTAAGAGACACAACATCAATTCTCTAACATGCATAGTTCAAATTAGAAAAAACAGACAAGTAGTTCAAACAGCTGAAACTGCCATTAAGGTCAAGAGTGATAAGATACATTCTCAGCCATCAAAATTGTGGAAAATCTCCTTTCCAGATACTTGTATTCTTTTGCTGCTGCTGCTTGACTGGTCTTCTAGTTGCTGGGAGGCACTCAATTCAAATATATTCTTTGTTTATGGTGCAGTATGCGGAAAAGCTGTTTGTTCGCAAGCCAAGAGACAATCAATTTCTTCATTCTGTTTCACAACAGATGTGGGAAGGCATTCGTGCTAATGACAAAAAGACCGTCTATCGGCTGATCACTAGTCATGATGCTGATGTCAATGTTGTATACGAGCAAGCATGTTGTAGTTCTCTAACTCTTGCCAGAGTGATGCTATTGCAAGAGCAAGCAGGCCTGGACCATTGTTCTAGTTGCTCAGCAGGGAATTCGTTGGACAGGTCCTCTACTAGCTCATTAAACCTGGTGGGTGCTAGTGAAGGCCCGACAGTGGAGGATCTAGAAGGGTGTTCTTTGCTTCACCTGGCTTGTGAAACCGCAGACATAGGGATGCTAGAACTCCTCTTGCAGTATGGTGCAAATATAAATGCAGCTGATTCAAGAGGTCAGACTCCACTGCATCGCTGTATTCTTGGAGGAAAATCTGCTTTTGCAAAACTGCTTCTCATGAGGTAACACGTACTGATCCTTCTTGCTCTGTTTTCTTTAATTACTTAAATGCTGGTGCTCCTGTCCCTAAACCAGTATGAACGCAAAAATGGAAAATGTGCTCCTGCTGCTCCTCATGAGCCATTTAACTAGGAATGCTTTGGGAAATCATGAAATCCTGCTAAAGAACCTTTCTTAATTGCAGGGGAGCCAATCCAAGGGCTGTCAATGAGGAAGGCAAAATCCCTCTTGAGGTTGCAGTAGATTCCAATTTTGTTGATAACGAGGTCCTTGCTTTATTGTCTGAGTCGAGTGGATGAATTGCATGAAGGGGAAGATTACTAAAGAAAATGCGCATGGCATGTTTTTCTTGCAAGTACAGCTTGTAATTTGAAAGGCAAGCTTAAGTCCGTATTGAAGAAAGTAAACATTACATGTAATAGAATAGAAGCGAGTGATAGGCTAGCATTGGAATACATGCCCTTTGGGCAGATATGGGAGTTGGAGTCTCAGATGTGTCCTCTCAATCCCTAGTTCAGAGCAGAACACAGCTTGGAGTGTAGTCTGTAATGTTATGTATAATGTTGAATCAGCTTTAATGGCTGTTTTTTTGTGGCTGTGGAATTTTAGTTTTAGGGTATTTGTGCATTTGTAAGTAAATTGGTATTTATTTTATTATATTTTATAGTGAAGCTTTGCTGTTTCTCTCTCGAAACACACACTAGGAAGTAGGAACGGAGTTGTTCGTTGAAGTACTGTTCCTCGCTCACTTCATGGTAATATCAGTGTGGGGACCACTTAAGTCAAGGCAAGTTGCAATTATTATATAATTAATTATTAATTAAAAACTGTAAATTTAATAATTAATTGAAGCGATGACACCAGACATTCCTTAGAAACAGTCTATGGCTTATCCACGTGCTTCTCTTCCCTTTCCCTCTTCCCAATGCATAGACAAATTGGTACCACACAATTATAAAGCTATTTTTATTAAATTAAATATATAATAATTATGATTTTTGACTGATGATGTGTCCTACTTCCCCAGGACCAGAAGGCCAAGGGAAGGGAAGGGACGAAAGGAAAGCTATTATTCTCACCTTATCATTTCGAATGATACTTATGCAATGTATAAAGATAAGAGCTTTAAACTTTTACTAATACAGTAATACCCCACCATAAAACGGAGCTTTTTATGTTTAATCAAAAAGCACAAGTACCCTTTTCTTTCAAACGGTTGAGATTTCATCATCTCACAACCAGCGGATAGGATCAAAGCTAGGTAAGATCCTTCCTTGTCTCACACTGTTCGATGTTTCGCTTTCGGTCGTCTCGTGATGGTTACACTAGCGGGCAGCGGCAAGGTTTCTGCCAACGTGGTAATGGGTCCCACTTAATGTCTTTGTGGGGCATCCTCTGAAAGGCGGGAACCCCAGTTTTGTCCTTGTCCCTACCCCACATCATAGGACTTAGGAGAGGAGGTTGAAGAATCAAGAATGGTCCGTCTGAAGAGAGAGAGAGAGAGAGAGACAAGGGAGAAAGCACGCAAAGATTGAGTTTTTAGAGAGAGCAAGCAGCTTGGAGAGTGCATACTATGTAGTTTATGTGTATTTGTATCGAAGCATTAAATGGTCGTCGCTGTAGGACTGATTCTTCCTATATTTAATATACTTATTTGTACTACTTCTCTCTTACTCAGGAAAGGGAAACAGTTAAGGGATTGAGTTTGCACTAGATTAAGAACATGACCCACTTGTCTGACTTTGAAGAAGTTGTTAAGAAGAAAGTAAAGCTTTGATTTTTAGAGGAATGTGGTTGATATGTTTTACTCTTTGGGTCATGGTCGTTTCGGTGAGTGAGAGTGTGACTTACCAAGTGCAGTCTTTTTTGTGTGTGAAAGCTTGGAGATTCGATTTTGTGGGTGTCAGAGTCATCTAGAACAGAGAGGGACTGGTTGCAGGATGGGATATGGTGACTATATGATTGATTCTTTGTGTCTTTCTTGAGAAGATTTCGAGTTGAAGTTCGATTTTGAATGTCTTACCAGCTCTTGATATTAAGCGCTTGAAGCTTCCCCTTCTATTCTAAGACAAAGTTGTGATTTTTAGAGCTCCCCTATTACTAGCCCAGGATGTGAGCAATGAGAATTCTTTGAGCCTCATCCTCGTTGATTTGCGATAAGATTTTCAGGCTCGTGGAATATTACACTGCTATGGAGAAAAGAAGGTACAGCACAGTAATCAGCTGGAAAGCCATAGCTTTACTTTTGTTCATTCTTTGCTTTCTCCACAAAACGGTAGAGTGTCAACAAAGAAGTAGAAACAGAATCAGACGACACTTGTCCACACTGCCTCCTTCACCTTCTCCTTCTACACGTCCCAGTTTCAATAATGGACTCAAACGAATCCTTCTTAGTGTTATTTTAGGAGTATTAACCGGTTTATCAGGTTCCATTCTTTTTGCATTTGCAGTCCGTTTAATCCGTAGCTTAGTTCTATACATGAACCGAACACCAATCCTTAAAGGCCCTGTAATCTTTTCTCCCAAAATCGACCCCAAAACTCTTCAATCAGCACTCCTGACTGAGAATCAGTTGCTGGGATCGAGCACCAATGGTAAGTACTACAGGACAGTTCTGGACAATGGACTCACCATTGCTGTGAAGAGGCTTGAACCCTTTGAAACTGGTTATCCTGAAACGCAGAGCAAGTCCGTCAAGAGACGGACACAGCAAGAGCTTGAAATGCTTGCAAGCTTGAGACATCGGAATCTAATGAGTTTACGGGCATATGTTAGGGAATCTGATAGGTTCTCTTTGGTTTATGATTACATGCCAACTGGGAGCCTTGATGATGCAATGAACAGGGTAAGAGAGAATCAGTTGCAGCTTGGTTGGGAAGTGCGGCTTCGGATTGCAGTTGGGATTATTAAGGGGCTTCGTTATCTTCATTTTGAATCCATGTCTCAAATTTTGCATTATAATTTGAAGCCTACAAATGTTATGTTGGACGCTGAGTTTGAACCAAGATTGGCAGATTGCGGGTTGGCTAAGCTTATGCCTAATTTGGACAGGGCTGCTGCTGGCTATAGCGCTCCTGAGTGTTTCCAAAATGGCAGGTAATTCAAGGTTTACTGTGCATAGTCTTGATATTGCTGATGAATTCAGCATTTTCTTATTAACTTCTGATTTTGTTGATATTGCATGTGCTTCAACTGTTTAATGACTCGTGAGACTTTAATCGTATACCTTGTACATCGTTATATCCCTTTCAAGTGCCAATCCTTCTTTTTTGAAAATAAAAATCCCAGTTCATCTGGCTAATAGTTGAATAAAAGGAATCTCAAAGACAGGCAGGCACTTTTTTTTTCCCCTGTTAAGATTGATTTGCCGTCAGCTTATAACTGGAAAACTACACTTTTAGCTGCGAAAAGCTTCTTCAAGCGATATGCTTTACTCCTTTATTGGTAGTGGTTAGTATTTATTTGGCAAGTAGTATTGCTCATATGCTGTTACAAAACCAAAACGGTTCAATTTCGACAGGTACACGGATAAGAGTGACATTTTCAGCTTCGGGATGATATTAGGTGTTCTGTTAACTGGAAGGGACCCTGCTGATCCATTCTTTGGAGAAACAGCCAGTGGGGGTAGTTTAGGTCGTTGGCTTCGTCATTTGCAGCAAGCTGGGGAGGCGCGGGAAGCACTGGACAAGAGTATACTTGGTGAAGAAGGTGAAGAAGATGAGATGCTTATGGCTGTGAGAATTGCTGTGGTTTGCCTGTCAGAACTGCCTGCTGATAGACCTTCAAGTGATGAGCTTGTTCCCATGCTATCCCAATTGCACAGTTTTTGATACAAATGTAAGTAAATTCGATATGTTTCCTATCGATTTGGTCGCAGATTCCACGAGGTTTTGAGTTCTAACAAATTGTGAGAGGTCCTGGTGTGGTGTCTGTAGAAGTTGGCTTTATGTTTGTTCACCAGCTAGTGAATTTGGATGGTGTCCTAAGCACGAGGACCGTTGTAACTGAAAAGAAAAAAGAAAAAAGAAATCACTAACTTTAGGCGATAAACAGTTTTATCAGTACATGGGACATCTACATTATTGCATTCTCTGTTAATTATAGTGGGGTTTGTTGGCTGTCTTTATTTGGACAGAACTTTTTTGGGATTAAAGGTCTTTTATTTTACCTTTCAAAATCATTTCACTTCTCTTTTTATCCTCTGGGGTTAAGAACTGCCATCATTGGCATGGGCTTTCAAACTTTCTCACTTTAATGTAGATAAAGAGTAATGAATATCTGTCAAATGCTTGCAAGAACGTGTTGGCATGTCACTGTCTTTCATGTTAAACCTTTTTTATGCTGCAAACTAAGTGTTCCTTTGCCTGCTTGTTTATTCAACGATGAACATGAGAACCAAGTTCCTTGTCTGAGAGCTAGAGAAGCACCACAAGAGAACAGCATTAATCTAGCAAGACTAGCTGTGCATCATCTTCTGCCTTTTGGTTCTGAAGAGATGAGTTTGCTCTTTTGCTCAACTGTACTAGCTTGTCATCTTATTTTTCAATTCAATCATAGGCTACCAGGACCAAGTTCAGTACATCTCCCTAAATATTTATGTCAAGGGCCCCTGGTCTACCTGGGCGAGAACTAGTCAGGACCAGCCAAAAAAATGTGTTGACTGGATCTAAATTTTCTCAATCTCTTTCTACCTTATCTTTTTCTCCTTCGATGCAATCATTTTACCTTTTTATGTTGGTTGTCGCATTTAGGAGTGATTTCAGGGCTCGAGTTAATGGAGAGTGGCCCTGCTAATAAGAATCTTATTTGTCTTTACTTGCAGAAAAATGCTTGGCTTGGCAGGTCTCTTCCATACTCCTGCTGTTGAGTTCGTATAAGCTGAGTCTACTGATAAGTTATGTACATACTACCAGGCCATGAAAAGTCTGGACTGGAGAAAGCATGTGGTGGGGATGTTTTGAGAGATCTAATAGGTCATGCATTTGGGGCCAAAAGCATCATATGACTCCAATTGGATGGGTTAAAACTGGAAGGAAACATCGCAGCAATAGATTTACTGTCAATTTCCCCCTCGCAGTTGTGATCCTGCAACTATACCTCACTGCGAACTACTCTCTCCTGTCCCATTTTGGTCTCGGTCAAAGAGGCTAACCAAACCATTTATTCTTCTTTTTGGTATTCATGTAATCTGGTCGCTTCGTATTGTCCAAATTCCTGTATTTCTTAGCCTCAACTTAGCTTGAACACATAGTTCAGTTGGATATCAGCAAATTGGTTTGTGCAGTATCTTCCATAGACGTTTATGGTTTGTCTCAGAATTTTCACGAGCATGGTGCTTTCTCCAAACTCAAGCTGAGAATGGCCGTACTCAGTTGCTCAATTCACGATTCAACGTTGCTTGTGCTATCGTTAGAAAATGATAATGCTTTACTGTTTATACACCCAATCTAATATTAATAAAATCAAAATCTGAAAAAAAAAAAAGGAAGGAAAACAAAGCAGAATCGATCTCTCTTCAGAAAAAGAAAAAGACTTTATTGATTGCTTGAGTATTAAATAATTTATTTAAAATAAATAGTCTACATATATACTTACAAATTTGTTCAGTGTGTCACTGTTTCTTTTTGTTAAAAGAAGGGCCAAAATACCCAGGTGCCATTCCCACCACATCCTTAGTCAGACTGCAACTAAAGCCTTATCCTTTGTTTCAAACAAATATCTTTGAAACCTTATCTGTTCTTGGTCTTTACCAAAATTATACAACCATCTCTCATTTCATTTTGACTTCTCTCTTCAGACATCGATTCTACTCCATTACCACACAATGCAGGTAGTCTTGCACCTTCCATCACCGTTCGTCTCTACTCTTGCACCCAAAAATATCTCAGCTTTGTCAAGGAGTTCCATTCCAAAGTTGCAGACTTGCAAAATTTCCTCAATCAAGGCAAGTGCAGCTCCATCATATGACCCTTCTACTGTTGATTACAGCTCCGTGACATCGTAAGATCTCTTGAAAATTGTCAGCTTTCAGAATCCTATATGATTACAAAATACGATACGAGATCAAATGATATTCCGTTTTGTATGTCCCATCTCAGTGTTTTTCCGGCTGAGGCCTGTGAGACTATAGGAGGGGACGCTTGTGCCGTTGAAATGAATCCAGAAGTTAAGCTCGAGTCCGAGGCAAGAACCACTGTGCCTAACATAACTTCAGAGCTATACGACAGAGAATATCTAGAGTATGATGGCCCCAAGACGTAGGATCTCTAAATCCCATATAAGGTTTGATTGCGATTCATTGAAAATGGTGGATATACAATTGATCAGACGTGTGACTTTGTGACAGGGTGTTCTTGGAAGAAGCTTGTGACGATCTTGGAGGGGAATTCTGCCATCCAGAGTATCAAAGTGGAGCTCAGTAAAACTGGCTTATCCAGAAAGTACACCCTTGAAACATGACTCTTCCATACCTTAAGTTTGATTTTCTGTAAATAATCACTTCGCAATGTATCTCGTAAGGTTCTTGAATGAATAACATGTTTTTCCAAGGGATTCTCTATGATGAACTGTTTTAGCTTTTATGATCCTCATGTGTTTACTTGTTATGCAGTAATAAGCTTCTAACTGAAAGTTGAGTATTAACAAGCTTAATACCAACTGTATTTTTCATCTCATACGCTTTCTTGCTCAATTCTTTCTACGTGATTGGATCCTTTTACTCGATCCAGAAACTCCTTTCTCCTTACACTCCATCCCCAGAAGTAATTAGGACAAATTTGAAAAATAAAATTGGCTAATCCTAAAACAAAGATCAAGAAACTTAATTTGAGTACATTATGTAAGCAATTTTGGAGTGATATCTGTAAGTATGGATAGAAATTGAAGTTTGAGTATTTAACAAGCTTAACACAATTGTATTTTTCATTTCCTATGGTTTCTTAGATCAATTCTTTCTATCCTTTTCATATTACTCAAAAAGACGCCACATATTCGAGCTCGGGTTAGGTTGGGTCTAGTTTGGACAGCTCAAATCTGACCCTAAACTCGAGCCTAAGCTCAACCAAGACTTAATCAACCTGACCTCGGCTTGTTAACTTTAAGTAGGGCCTAAGTAGATTCTTCCTTTCTTTCTTAACGAATTGATCCTCTAATATGAAACAACGAGCCGAGCCCAAGCCAAACTAACAAGCTTACTCAAAACTCAGGATTCTCTCTTTCTTTCGCAACTAATTGGTCCTCTGATGTGAAACAAACACCTTTTTAAAAGGGTTTCTCTTTAATGAGCTAATGAGCCTAATAGACCGCGTCTGTACAGTAATGCTATATTTGACAATCAGTTGATTGCACCAGCTGTTAGCTGATTCTATCAACTATTAGTTTATAGCTGATTCTATCAGTTGATTTGACCAATAAATTGTATTAGTTGTTTGTTAGAGATGTTTAAAAAAATTAGATGTTTAGTGTTAACTGTTTATGTGTAAAATGACTTATGAAAACATAACTTAAAAAATTTACAAAGATATAAATATTATATATCTTAGTATTTCTTTAAATACTCTTATAAAAATTTAGATTTTAGAGAAGTCATGTTCTCCTGTACTGTTTTATTATCTATAAGAAATTTATGCGACTCTTTCTATTTTCATTTTTGTTTAAGGTCAATATTTTATTTCTAACCTATAACTGCATAAAACAATTATAAGAACAAATAATATTCCTAAAACGTAGGTATCTAGGAACTTTAACTAGGTTATCTTATTTACTAGAAATTGTTGTATATTAAAACTAACAAAAATATGACACTTGTAGTACTTAATTGCAAGTTAATCAAGAATATAATTTAAACATTAAAATATTGTGTAAGTACGCAAATGGAAGAATTGAAGGCTAGTTGACATTACAAATAAGTGGAAGAAGAAAAGTGGAAAGAATGCCCTTATTAGCAAGGAATGAAGTGTTTGATGCTCTTTTTTTCTTCTTTAACTGCTAATAGTGGTTACATATAAAAAAGGGTATATTTGGATTTTGCTACATTTCATTTTAGCTGTTGCACGAAAACACTCCTATATTGCAGCGTTTTCGTCTTCAGTTGATTAACTTCAATAAGTTCTTTAAAAAGCTGCTCTCCAAACGTTGTTGTTAGCTGTTTGAAAAGTCAAACGGCTAACAACCATCAATCAACTAAAAAAATAGTTGATTGGTGGGTATCCAAACGAGTCCTAAATTTTTTTTTGAGTTTTCCATATAATGGGTTAAAAAAAACCATCAGCCCCTTTCTTCCACTCCTTCTAAAGGAGTAATTAAGACAAATTTGAAAAATATAATTGACTAATCCTAAAGCAAAGCTCAAAAAACTTACCCGAGCACATTATGTTCGTAACTTGATGTGACATCTGAAGTATGAATAGAACTTGAAGTCGAGTATTAACAAACTTAGCACAAACTGTTTCCACAAAACTAATTTCTTCTACCAAAATCAATACGACCAATACGAGTATCAATGGCAGAAAAATGGATAAAAAAATTAAAAAAAATCATAAGAACAAAGATACATAAATTTTTATATAGAAAACCTCCTTAATGTAAGGCGAAAAAATCACAGGATAGTAAGTACACCAAATTGCTCAAGTATAATCAAGTAAGTTTATAAAATACCCAATTCCAACAATCACCAATGATTACAAAACTTATATTGCAATAATTAATCAACAAAACTCAAGAGATGAGAAAGGATAACATAGTGGTTTAAAGCGGTAGTAATTTCTAGCAAACCAGAGCAGTAATCAAGATCTCCATTGTTTAGATGGAAGTCTTAAATATAGGAGGGGAACCAAAAAAAGTTCATTAGCTCCACCCTTTTTCACTCCATCTGAGAGAGTAATTAAGACAAATTCAAAAAATAGAACTAACTAATCCTAAAGCAAATATCAAGAAACTTAACTCGAGTACATTATATGATATCTAAAGTATGGATAGAACTTGAAGTTGAGCTTAGCTATCTTAGAAACTTCTGAAGGAATGTGACATGCATAGAATTAAGCATATATAGTACTTTGAAGGAGCTTAAGTAAGTGTTTAAGAATGGAAATATGAATGAGGAATTAGTCCGCAAGGAAAATTTTCTCTGTTGATAAAGATTATAGTTGCAATATGTTAAAGGTGTTAGAAAATCGGATTGAGATCTGATCCTGCTTCCGGTAGAATAGTTATGAACTAGAAGCATAAATATATATAAAAGAACTTGTAGGTTTCAATAAGATAGACCAAAACCTTAAAGTGTTGATTATAAAAAAGTAATTTATGAATTGAAGTAGTTTTCAATGTAGCGGTACATTCGTTTTTATAACGCAATTATTTTATATGATTTTCACATTATTAATGAAAACTACAATGTAAATGTTAAAATATCTAAATATAAGTTTACAATTTTTGCTTATTATACAGATGATATTGTGATTGCTTGAAATGATTGCAAGTTTATTAAGAAAATCAAAAGTTGGTAGTCGTTAAAATTTAAAATGAAATCTATAGGTGAAACTGCACATATTCTTAGTGTAAAGATTTCAAAAGGTTATTCAAAAAGATAACTGTCTCCTTCATAACACATATATATTATAAAAAATGTTGAACGAATTTCGTATTAAAGATTATAAGCCCAATGATAATCTTATTGCTAAAGGCGAAAGTCTTAATTAGTCAAAATTTTTGTCCAACAACACCATAAGAAAAGGAATAAATTAATATAGTTGGAGTTCTTATTATGCAATAAGATGTACAAGACTAAATATTTATTATGTTGTTAGATTGGTAATAAGATATAAGTCAAATCTATATAAAACACAAAAGAGAATATTGAGGTATTTAAAAGGTAATATTGATTATGTAGTATGTTGTCATTACCTATGTATTCAAGGTTATTTGAATATAGATTAGGGAAGAGATTTAGATAAAAGAAAATCTACCTCTAGATTTATATTCTTTCTTAACAATGGTACAATATCATATAAAAGTAATAAATAATCATGTGTTGCTTTACACACAATGGTACCCAGATTTATAGTATTTTTAGTTGCAGCATAAGAAATTGTTTGGCTAGACATTTTTTATTTATTTGGGAGTCATAAAAAGTGAAACTAAAAAGAACTACTGTGATATCAAGCAATAATCACTTATATAAAAGATCCTAAATCTCATTGCAGAACTAAGCATATAGATACCAAGTATCATTACATGAAAGATTTAGTTGCATAAGATAAAGTTTACACGAAGTATATATATACTTGATATGGTAGCGGACCTAATGACAAAATAGATTTCATATATATATATATTGGGCATGTGAAGTTACTAGGATTACTAAATTTATGTTCGTTTATAAGATCTTATCTTGATATATTATTTGATATTATCTCATTTTTTAGATTTATTTTGGTGTTTAAATATTAAAATTAATGTTTGTTTTATTTCAGGAGATGAAAAGTAGAGATTGCATCAAATTGGGACTCTATTGATGATAATAAGGAATTTTGGATAAAGTGAATAGATTACTACAGTGGATAAGGCTTATCTCTCGAAGAGTTGGAGTTTAGGAAACTTCTTCTTATCCCTATTATGTAGGAGTTTGAATTTGAATTTGAGACTTATTACAACTATCTTAATATGTTTCGGATTAACTGCTGGTATGGGAAAAATTTTCTTTTTAGATCAATGATCAATGTTACAATTAAATGAGATATTTTCCTTGAATCAAAATTTAGTAATCTTGACTTTCTCATTTTTAAATTCAGTTGATTTAATTTGTTTTTGTATTAATTTCAAATAATCAGTTGCTTAATCAAAAAAAACCCTCATTTACTTCTATGACTTGAACTTAGGAAGCTAGTGTTTAGTTCTCTAAAGATTCAACCTAATTCCACAACTACTACAAGAAGTTTGGAGAATTATTTTGGAGGCTTCGATAACCTGACTTTTTATTCATTTTATTTTCATGTATAAATACAAAACTATGTGTTGACATTGTTTATTATATGATAATCATCATATAAGTCTAGATTCTAAAGTATGCTTCTTTGTATGAATATTTTGAATATGAATCATGGAGTATGTTAGACAGATAAGAGATTGACTCTACCTCCAATATTTGTAATCAATAGAGATGAGACATATTTAAAATTTATAATCTACGTGATAACTAATAGCAAGAACTTTAAAATATAAATGTCACTTGGATAATAAAAATAAAAGAAAATTAGTTTGAAGTGATTAAATGGTCTTTAAGTTACCATATGTGAATTATGAAAAAAATGAATTTTAAAGTATATTAATAAAAAGTGTGTTTAACTAACATTTAATGATATTTCATGAATAAAATGTTGGATATGGGGAGTCCACTTATATGGGAGATATTCAATATGAGTCTAGTGAAGGAACATATTCATAAGTTGACACTACACTTCAACCAAAAACCTTAAGGCTTTAGATTTATTTGTCATTTATACTTATATGTTCTTCACTAATTCCATCTCTTTCTAATGTGAGATTTCTATTTACACTTGACATCAAATTCTCAACAATCACCCCCTCAAGTGTGAACTTCTACATTGGGCTTGGATTCCCCCTTGAGCGAAAGCCTTTTTGCTTAGCACCTCGAGTATATGGCGTCACTCATAGCCCTTCTACTCTATTGGTCTGGATCTACCAGGAGTGTCCTTGCTCTTCTTCGTAGGGAAGCAACTACGGGATCTGACTACCATCTCCATACTTGTTCTTTGCCGAACTATCGGCTCTGATTACCACTTATTAGATCTGGAGAGCTTATTTACATGAGAGATCTTCAATATGAGCTTAACGAGAGAATATACTGATAGATTTTGACGCCACACTTCAACCTAAAATCTTAAAGTTTTAGGTTTATGGGTCATTTCTAATTATATGTCACTCAATAACACCGTCTCTTTCTAACGTATGATTCCTAGTCACAGTTAACTTGTAATATAAAAGACATCTAACTAAATGAAAATTAGTTAATATCGTATTACATAACTTATAAAATTGACCACAAAACATCACGTGCTCTCGAAGCTAAACTTAATACGAGGCATCTTTCACAGTTGTTTAGTGAAACACTTAGCAAGGCCCATGATTGTTTTTAGTAACTTCTGATTACTGTCCCAACTCCCAACTTCTTGTTGGCTTTGGAGTCACGTCAAAAATTATTAAAAGATTATTTAATTAATTCTAATTTATAAAAATTAATTAATTTACGAAAATATCGTAATCATACGTATGGTTACATTACATCCACAAGTTTAAAGCCTCGGATCGACGAACAGTTTTTCATCATTGCACCTTTGCCTGTGACTCGTCGAAAGCTCCGAGTGAGGAAATGATTGTCCAAATTTGTTCTACGGCGCCGCACTCTAATCCTTCACTAGTAATTGCTTCTGACCATGTTCCAGCTTTCAAATTCTCGAATTTCACTAAAATGCCTTCATGGTTCTCGCTTAAATGCACTCCATCTTCATTCAAAACTCCTGAGATTAAACAAGGCCAAGTTGAGAATGTTCATTTAGTTTCTTTATCCAAAAGAGGGAAACTCAATGAAGCTTGTGAATTTCTCAGACAAATGGACGAGGCCGGTATTTCCGTTACACCTGACTCGTATCTTTGCCTGTTTGAAACATGTGGGAAGTTTCAAGCATTATCTGACGGAAGGTTGATTCACGAACAAGTTCGAAAAGAAGCGAAGAGCCCGCCTGTTTTTCTTGAAAATTCCATTCTCAGGATGTATTGTGAGTGTGGGAGCTTGGTGGATGCACAAACTGTCTTCGACGAAATGCTTGAGAGAAATTTGATTTCTTGGGGTACAATTATATCAGCTTACGTAAAGTATGATCGACTTCATAAAGCCTTTTGTTTGTTTAGAGATATGCTCGAGGTGGGAGTGAAACCGAATTCATTTATCTATACTAGTCTCATAAAGTCTTTGATAAAGCCTTCTCATTTGGGGCTTGGTGAACAGATGCATTCTCATGCCATACGGAGTGGACTGGGCAAAACTGTTTCTGTTAACACGGCAATCTGCAACATGTATGCAAAATGCAGCTCCTTGGAGGATGCTAAGCTCGTTTTTGATCAAATGAGTGAAAAAGATGTTGTGACTTGGACAGGGTTGATGGTCGGGTACAGTCAAGCTGGGAGAGAGAAGGAAGCTTTGACTGTGTTTTCCAGGATGGTGTCCGAAGGTGTTGAATTGGATGAATATGCTTTCTCGATTGTTGTCAAGGCATGTGCAGCTTTACAGGACTCGAATTTCGGAAGACAAATTCATGGTTGTGTAGTTAAAGTTGGGTTGGAATCCGAAGTTTCAGTGGGAACACCTCTTCTGGACTTCTATGTAAAATGTTCAAGTTTTGAATCTGCTTCTAAAGCATTTAAGAGGATTATTGAACCAAATGACGTTACCTGGAGTGCTATGATTACTGGTTATTGCCAAAATGGTAAATTTGAAGAAGCCCTTAAAACTTATGAATCCTTAAGAAGGAAACTTGTGGAATTAAATTCATTCACATATACAAGCATTTTCCAATCTTGCTCCGCACTTGCAGACTTTAGTACAGGAACCCAAGTGCATGCAGATGCAATAAAGAGAAATTTGGTGGCTCTCCAACATGGAGACAGTGCAACGATTACAATGTATTCAAGATGCGGCAAACTAAAGTATGCTAGGCAAGCTTTTGAGTCAATAGGAGATCCTGATGTCGTGGCTTGGACTGCTATTATTGCCGGTTATGCATATCAGGGCAATGCTACTGAAGCTTTGCAACTTTTTAAGAGAATGCAGGACTGCGGAGAAAGACCTAATGCAATCACTTTCATTGCAATTTTAACCGCCTGTAGCCATTCAGGTATGGTTACAGAGGGCAGGCAATATTTGGATTCAATGGAAGGCAAGTATAATGTTACTCCAAATATTGATCACTACAATTGTATGATAGATGGATACTCTCGTGCTGGATTTCTATTCGAAGCACATGAGCTGATAACGAGCATGCCTTTCGTCCCCGACGCAACGAGTTGGAAATGTTTATTGGGCGGGTGTTGGACCTATAGAAACATCCAGCTAGGGAAGGTCGCAGCTGAAAATCTCCTTCGGCTGGACCCAGATGACATTGCTGGGTATATCTTATTATTCAACCTGTTTGCTGCGGATGGGAAGTGGCTAGAAGCAGCTGATGTTAGAAGAGCTATGGTGGAAAGAAATTTGAAGAAGGAGCTGAGCTGCAGCTGGATTATTGTCAAGGGTAAAGTTCACCGCTTTGTGGTGGGTGATAAAAACCATCCTCAGACAGAAGATATCTATGCAAAGTTGGAAGAATTCGGTCATTGTATTAGACGAAATGAAAAAGGCCTTTCAACTGAAGAGGATCTGTCAACTAGTTTGCCAGAGATAAAAATTCAACTTCTTGACCACAGTGAGAGGCTTGCTATAGCATTTGGGCTCATATCCACGCCAAGCAATGCTCCTATAACGGTTTTCAGGAACCTCAGGGCGTGCAAAGAATGCCATGATTTTGCTAAACAGGTGTCCCTTTTGACGGGTCGTGATATTTCCGTTAGAGATTCTTTCAGGTTCCATCACTTCAAGTCAGGAGAATGCTCTTGTAACGACTACTGGTGATCCTTGGAAACAAACTTCGCTGCTACTTCCTGAAGGCCTTATTCAGTATCATGGTTGTTGCATCCGAGGAACATTTCTGAGGAAAAGAAATTTTCATGGCTTGAGGAGAAATACGAATCATGGAGAAACGCTAGAGCATTGGCTAAATTGCTGAATGATTAGGTCATAAATATTATGATGTATGGGAGCTTTTGGTATTCGGTTGAATATTATGAGTGCTTTCCACTGCTGGAACATATGGTCCATAACCACTTGAATCCCCATTGCTATAGTGGCACGCCAGTATTCAAGTTCATGCATAACGGACAGGTGGACTTGCAAGGGCGATTTAGATCTTCCTCAACCGTTATATGGCAGTGGGACATAAGACAAACGTACTATAAAGTGGAGACTTTGTGAACTGACACGTCGATGGTATATATCAAAGACAAATAAAGGTAGAAGAATCTCACGGATATTCTATTCTATGCATGATTGCGAGTGATCACTTTTGTTTGCGCTTTGTGCTTTTTGTGGGCGTCCATGCCAGCCCCCTACACAGTAGCCATCTGGAAAGAAATTTCAATGTTGTTTCACTGCCACATTGCTGCATGACATGTAATGGTTAACAGTCGCAGGTTATGACTATTGTTAGAAGAGGAAGAAGAAGAACCCAACATTCTTTCTGAATTGTTGACAATTACCAAACATGCGGGTTATAAAGAACCAAATTTTCCTTATCGTTCTCATTGGTTACACTCTCCAGAACCTGAAATGAAAGCATATGTATGCAACAATAACGTCAGCAAATTTTTAGAAGACTATATCGGTTTTTCTTTTCTTCTTGGTTCAATAAAGATGAAAAGAAAAATGTTTTTCCATTTATACCAGACCATGTGGAATTATAACATCATTAACAGGAAAAGCCGGTTAAATAACTGTAACGCTCAAGTTGATCTAAGATATGGAAGAATTAATATAAAGCTAAAGAAACACATATTCATGTGTTTGCGTCAGTGTGGCGGGGGAGACGAATGAAACAACTGCCGGGATTCAGAGCAAAGGAACAGTAAAGTAATATACACATATCCGAAAAAGAACAAGAAACTGAAAGAAAGTGGTTTTAATCAAAGCTGAATGGGTGCCTGGTGACTGGTGCCTGGTGGTATCGTCAAATTCAGTTGGCGCCAAATGACAACCTCTCAATCATAAATGTATGGATTGGCTATTAATAGATCCAAGTCCAACCCTTATCCACTTCTGAGCCTTCTGATTGCTTGGCACCATGTAACTCTCTGTCCGCTCTATCTCTCTCACACACGTACTCACTCATTTACTTCACCCTCATCTTTTTCGAGTCTCTCTCTTTGGACACTGAATTGTAGCTACACTTTCCAAGTATGGAGCTTTGCTCGTTTTGAGGGTTGTTTCTTCTAATCTTTGTCCTTTTCTCAGTCCAGAACCTGCCCCCCGTTTCTTTTTTTGTGTACTTACATTTATGTAAATTTTGCACTTGTGCTTCGAGTTTACACAATTTGCATATGAGTGCCTGTTATAGACTTCTACAGGACAATGCAGTCAGTGATGGGTAGTTGTTGTGCCAGTTTTCAGAACTTTGTCTATGTCAAGTAAAAAACAAAAATGTTGTCTATAAAGTTTGAGTAGGCTCTCTACTATTGAGTTCGAATAGTTCTTGCCCCAATCAATTGTTTCTTTACTTGCCGTAACCTCCTTGTGATTATGGAGGTTGGAGAACCAAAAGGCGCGTCAGGTTATGGCGAGCCACCTTGGAGATTCAGAGGCAGGCATGAACTCTTTTAACTTCTACTTTCGTTTGCTCTGCCGACGTGATCATTGCTTTACATGGGAAGTTCTTAAACCACATATATATTCTTTTATTTAAGGGCCTTGTATCAGCTTCATCTCGTGAAGGCAGAAACTGCTCGATCATTCATCCCGAAAGAGTTTAGATTGGTTGAAGCTTTTGGGTATGCATATATTTCCCTTACGTTTGCTAATGAACTTTCTCAAGGGGATAGGAGTAGTTGACTACTACAGGAAATCCTTGTTATCAATAACAACTTTTGTTTCTTACCCTGTAGATATACACTTGGTGGGTTTTTCCTTGCTAGCTATGAGGATAGTCCAGCTGGGGCATTTGATGAGGTTTCTCTTATACACCAATTCTGCTGTCTGCAAAGTATTCATATGTTTAAGGGGTTTATAATATCCTGTGACATTGGTCTCTTTTTTGGTTCAAGGATGGGGGAATTGAAAGCAAATTGCTTGATCACTTCCACTTCAAAGCATGTATATGATCACTGCTTCATATGACGTGTAAAATGATATAACTTTTACAATCTTCAATTAAAAACCTGAATTGGAATTCCAGTTACCAGAAGTTAACTTCCCAATTATATTGATCAGTTGATCTGTTGTCACTAGTATTATGTTCTTTTTGTGTGTAGCTGGTGGTGATTGCTGGGATTATGTGGAACCCCCCAACATCTTGCGCGTATGTTTCCTATCCTCAATCTTGTGTCTTCTTTACAGCGAGTTGAGAATAGTCTTGTTATGATACAAATGATGTCTTTTGCATATGTTTCGTATATGATGAGTTCAAAATAGTAGAAATATGAGGGAAAACGTGTCATCTTTCGTGTATTTATCCTACATGATGAATTTAGTCGAATTACGAGATAAAAATGTCATCTCTGATAACAATCCAGTTCCACAGCTGGCAAAATTTTATCTGGTTCCTGTTTCTGTTCAATAGAGTTCACTGTTCGACTTTGATGGGATAGTCAACTTTGTAATTCCTGTCCATGGGAGAGATGATTAAAACTTACTGACAGAGAATCCACTGTTATAACGCTAATCATTGGTTTAGCAACTTTTATATTTCTTTAAAGTAGCCTTGCACATACAACTTGTCAAGTTGCAGTTGTTATGTTGAAGTGACTCAGACAGGGACCTAAAATGATTTTCATATTTTAAGATCAGCATAAATAATACAGGTCATGTAAATTAAGGCAACTGGTTTTCTACTCTGTGGACCTAAATGTTCTTTCAACAGGTGTTATTATATTCTTTTTTTTTCCCTTCTCCATCTTAGTTTTACACTTTTGAGAAGCTCTTAATATTTCTTTCAACAGATGGGCAGCCAGGGTGCTTGTGAGCAGCGATGATGCTTGTAATCATGGAAGAAAGGTGGGAGGTCACACAAAATCAATCTCTTGCATTAAGTGCTGAAATTGTGAGATGGTGAAGTATAGGAGTAGGCATCTGAATTGTTTGAGCAAATGCTAGCATATCACCCTAGACAAGCGTAAATTTTAGATAGAGATGTCTTACAGAATTGGATTATTCAATTTGAACCAAGGCTTTATCAGCTTTCTAAAGTTTCTGGGCTCATGTCTTTCTCCCAGTTGCGACTGATCTTCATGTTTTTCCATCAATATACATCCTTGTTAAGCTTGTAATTTCTAACTTCCTTCGACGACAATCAACTAAGAGAAGTGGAATTCTTAAACCAAATAGAAATTATTATCCCAGATGACAGGTAGAAACCGTTTTTCTTTTTCCTTTGGTACTTCCATGTCCAGGGTATACAGATCTGTAGGCTTACAAACTCCTCAACTGTGACTTATGAAACTTTCATGATTTATCTTTGGTATTTCCTCCATGAGCACACTTGGCAACCAAACTAAATATTTCTGAATGCAACTAGTAGTCTGATCTTTTTGCACTTCTCGCAGCATGTAGGTCTTCCAAGTCAAGTTGCCAAGTTTTCCAAGGTAATCCTTGTTTTCGTTACTTTCAAACATTCCAGTGAACTTCCACTTGGGTATAAAAGTTCAGACCCCATTCAAAGGATCCAATTAATCGACCAGTCTACAGTATACGCCTTATCCAGCATTAAATTTTTTCTTATATACATTCTATGCTGCTTTATAAGGCAGAGCCTGTCTTAAAGTAGCCAGCCTTTATTTTTGTTTCATACAATAATGGCTGCACCTGAACCAATCAAATGCTACAATAAGCCATTGGCACTGGAAACTCATCAGCAATTGTCAGTCATTTTAGTGGATGTTATACAAGTTTCATATTCGTAATAGACTCTGTTTGAAACAGAGAGTCACAGCGATCCCAAGGCAAGAAGGGAGTACATTTAATGGCTTCCTGAACATGATTGGCTTGGGAGGTACACTCTCAAGTGCAGATGATGGCGTGGACGTTCGAGTGACTGAACTTAATGGTCCCTCTGTGACTGACATTTGTGATATTAACCTTAAAAGTGTTGGTAAGTTGATTATCCCCTGTTCCAGAATACTCGTATCTGATCCAGTTACAGTAGCATTTCGAGTTTTTTTGCACCTCAATGCCAGGACTGAAATCCAACAAGTGGATGGGGCCATCAATCAAGATGTCTTTACCAAGTTTTAGGTACTATTCTAACTTCTTTGTGCGATAAAATAGTCACCGTTCATGAGGCAACCTAACGTTCCTACGCCGTAAAATTGCAGTGGTGGTACGAAATACATCCCCAAATTTCTGAGGTATTCTTGCCATATCGAGTGCAGGTACGCTGTCTCTTGGAATTGTAGCCATAGCTATTCTTCGATTACAAATGGACTGACTTTAAGTATCAGTTGAGACTATTAATGAGGCCCTTTTCTATCTGTGTAAGTACAACTGTGGTTAGTAACCATAATGCTACATCCCATTCACATAAATAACTGTCGGCTTCCTGATGCTGTATATAACATCAGTTGTCCAATGTTCAAGCAAGAATTTTGGTATACCGCTTAAGTTTCGATAAAGAAAACTCCAAATTTTGTCTCTGCAATAAACTGGAACAAATACGATGTGTATAAGATAGTCTTGCTTTTCTGGGGATAAATGGTCTCAGGGTGCGAACTGTGCGGCCGGTGAAAGTTTCAGGACTTCCTTTGGAATCAAAGGATGGAGTGCAGGAGACTTTCAGCCACCAAAATTGCCTAACTGCGGAGTCCACCAGAGATGAACTAGATAATGGACTGATTCGAAGCATATCTGTGATGTTATCAAAACCTTTACTGGCATTTGAATTCACCAGTCTAAAAATGCGGGTGGAAGCCCCAGTTGTGCTTACCCACGTCTGTAAAAACACTCTAGGACCATCTTCACAGCTTTCTTAAGTTTGCACTGCTGTTTAATGTTATGTGCTAGTAACTTGAAATGCAAAAACTTGTAACAAGTTCTACTATTTCTACTCCAAATTCTTCCACTTTCAATACTCAAGTCTTGAAATTTTTCTCTCACAGTGCATAAGTCAATCAAATTTCCTTTTCTCTGTCATTTTTTTGATGGAGTTTTCAGATATAGATGTTAATGAAACCTTGAGAGACAAATGTTCAAAATTCATGCTCATGGCATTCTTTCTTTTACCTGAGAACTTCACAGAGTTTTACAGAAGTTTCTAACACCGGAATGAGTAAAACTCCAGAGGACCAAAAAGATAATATCAACCCAACTTTACTTACAATTGAATCTGTATTTCCATAAAGAACTGATCAGAAGATCAGAAGGTCTCAGGTAGAGGCTGGCCTCCCAAAAATGCCCTGAACAGCACGAGCGACCTTTCAGGCTGAGAAAATGGAGCTTCATGGGATGCTCCTCTAATAGTCGCAAAAGATAGGATATCACCGTATACTTGAGTCCAGCCACCAACCTGAGGTTGAGAAACCAATATTCATCCCAACCTTACACCCAATTGTCCATGTTTATATGCTCAAAATTTTGTCTTTTAAGAGGGCTTACCTGCTGCCCAGAAAACCAAACTCTGTAAGGCACAGTGGTTCTCAGTCCCAATTCCCGGGCCAATCCATCAACTAATGTTCTGCTTCCAGTCAATGGTATAACAGAATCTTGGTCTCCACTGTGTTGAAGGTAGCATACCATTAGCCTCCATTATTACCGTCAATTTTTAAATTTTGCAAGAGATCATAAGGCTGAAAAATATTGTCAAAGGCATTTACCTATAGACCAGTACTGGGACTCCTGCCTTGATGAGTTTCCCCACTATGTTAATTGTTGGTATCTCCACGTCAAGGAACTCATAATCAAGGACACTGTTATGAAGAATGAAATATATTATCAAACAACCCAGCCAAAACAGAGAGACAAAGGAAGAGCATTGTGTTAGAATATGCACATGCACGAAAACTCTGAAATAAGTTACTATATTTGTAAGATAATTACTTGCTGCAAACTGCCCACCGACGGACCCCTACAAGCCTTGCATGAAGAGCCATCTGCACATCTGGCCTGTTTAGATAATTCACTGTTTCATCTTCCACACATACATCTATGTTGTCTGCAACTTGCTGTAGAGACAGAGATCAAGTAAACTGTAAACATACTACGTTTAGCACATATGTAGAACGGAAAAGCGAAGGAAACATAAAATTTTCCTGTGATGAAGACTTCCACTTACTTCGGGAGAAATGACTTTAGATTGTGCAAGCACTGATGATATACAAACGTCAAGAGTGACGTCATACTTGTCCACGAACCTACTGGTTTCTTTAGTCACTTGTCCCATGACCATTGAACAGACAGGAGAAACTGAACCTCTATAGTATTCACTTACATATCGTGAGTAGTTACAAGCTGAAGTGAACATTTTGTAAGTTGTATCTGATATCAGTCCATGAGACCAAAAGAACTCAGCCCTTGAATTGAAGTCTGTAGCAAACTGCAGAACGGGATTTCCCAGCTGCAATCAAATGGAGAAAAGCATGAATCTTGCATGAATTCAAATTAACTATGGCAAGAAATGAATGTCTTGAAAGGTTGGTTCCTTTTAGCTGGACTTACAGCAATTCCTTTTAGATTGAACAAGTTTTCCTTCTTGTTGAATTGAAGCATGAGGTCTGCCAATTGAGGCACATAATGACCTAGTTTAGTCAAACCAAAGTGTTACTCCCTTCCAACTTATATCTATTTTTAAAATAAAGGAAAGAAGATAAGTTGTTTCTAAGCAGCTTGACTAGTACCAGCGTAACTTTCTCCTGTGATGAAAAGACTTCTGTTCCTGTACTGTGGAAATTTGACAAACCAGTTTTGCAAGAACTCCAGGTTATCCGTGGCTGTATGTAGCAACGACAAGACAGTTCCATAATGAAAGATATGACCTTTTTGTCAACTCAGAAACAGAGCAATAGAAACAAGCATATGAAGCAATGAAGACAGCACAACTGTAAAGTAGGAAAATGCAGAACATTCTTTTCGAGTATCTATGTTCAGTGCGCTCTAAAGATTCAAAAGCAAATTCAAGAAATTGCAGGGAGTGAGAGACAATGAAGGGGAAAAAAGAAGAAGAAGAAGAAGAAGAAGACAAACGAAAAGATAAAAAGAAATGGAAAATAAATCGACTTTGAATCTTTGATATACAAAAAATTGTGTCTTGTGCAATTCAAAATATTTTGAATACCTTCCGGGAAAGATATTCGTTTCTATGTCTTAAACGTTAAAGCAAATTAAAGAAGCTGATAAAACTTCAATGAGGCTATCAGAATCTGTCTAAGCCTACCAGTGACTTTGTCATTTACAGCATCATAAGCGGAGTTGTCAACAGAATAAGAGAAACCAACTCCAATTGGTGCCTCCAGATACAATATATTGGCCTCTGCAATGCAAAAAGAGAAAAGTACATGCTAAAGATCATTGCTTTGCAGATTCTTCAAACAATAAACAGACCTATTGACCTACCCTTGTTCCAGCTATACTGGTTCCTGACTAGAACCTGTCCGCTCGGTCTAAAGGGTCCATTCTCAGAAAATGCCCCAACTCCTAAAGAAGAACAACCTGGCCCTGCAAAAAAAAAATAATAATAATAACAGTATTTCATGATGAATTACGCAAAAAATAATGCAGAATCTTTTCGTGCCTGTGAATGGAAAAGAATCGAAAATCTACAAGAACAATGAGCAAGGACTTTAGAATATGAAACCTCCATTTAGCCAAAGAACAAGAGGCTTGGAAGCTGGATCAACTTCTGTTTCAACAAAGTAGTAAAACAGAGCTTTCTGCTTCTTTTCATCTACGGTCACATAACCTGAATACTGCAGGAATCCGACAGGAGGTTGACCAGGTAACCACGCAATTATATCGACTAGACAAGGACAGGACTCAACAGCCAGGAAAAACCATAGCTGAAGCACAACTAAACCCAATGCCATTTCTTTCCTTGGAATACTAGGCATGGTTTCACACTGAATGGGAAAGAAACCAGAGGAAGAGAATGCAAATACAGAGAAAGGACAAGAAAGAAAGAGAGAGGTGGCTAAGTTGTTGCTCAGTGGGGGTGCATTATATAAAGAGTAAAAGGTGAATGTGTTTTGTGTACTAGCTTTATACGTACATGTATTATCTAAGGTGTCCCTTTGAAAGCCTTCGGAGAAGAAGAAACAAATGGGAGTGAGCTGTGCTTCTGACTTGGGGTCCCAGTCAGCAACCGTGGTGGCTGTCTACTGAAAATGAAAACAAAGAATGTGCTTTAAAGTTTTGAATTTTATAGCAGAAGTTACAGATGCTTCATCCTTGTGTTTGTCTTTTTAGTTTTTAGATAGCAAAAAGAAATACTCAGTAACAGTATCAGCTTTGGTATGATAACAGTATGTTTCCAATAAAGGAGCCTTTTTCAGGTATTCTTCTCCTTTCTACCATAGCAGAGTCAAGCCAATAGTTTGGTGAATACGACAGCCTATCTTGGCTACATTTGCTTTCTCAGAGTTTAAAAAAAATGTCCTTTTTTCAAATAGGGAATGAGCAGAGGAACAGAATCATTATACATGAGACCAAACTTGCAAATGGAGACCTCTTTTTGGTTTTCCCAGAAGGAAAATTTGGGTTCGGTCATTAAGCCTGCATGATATGAAACCAGAGGGTAAAGGCCAACTGAAGTATATCACAGTCAATTCAAGTACTGCGAAGCTATTATGACATGTACATTCACATGATTTCTTTTTGAAGATTAAGTTAATACGATGGTTGTGTTTTGTAAATGCTTTTGATTGAAGTTGAAAATCTCTTGTAATGATAAATGGAGATGTGATTTCAATGCATACTCAAATAAGAAGAATATTTGCTGTGGTTCCTTTCCTTGACCTGTCTGTCTTGAAAAGTCTTTCTTTCCTTCTGTCTCACCTCTGTAGATGTAAAAGAGATGTTTTCTTGGTGCTCAAACCAATCCATTTACCCGTCCTCCTTCCCTTCCCCTCTCTAGTCTCTAGTCTAATAATGGGCCCTATGGCCCATGGAACAGCATCGCACCTAAGTGTTTTGTAAGTAGTAGTGGTGGTTGGTGTCAGATCAGACGGTAGTGATTTGTGACAATTGCTCTTTATCCTTTTTGTTTTTCTACTCGTGTTATATATATTGGCTGAAAACCTCTGCTTCGGATATTAAGGGCAATTGGATTCCTCATTATTTCTGTGGGGCAGGAACATAATAAAGCAAAATGTTGATATGTTCTTAAAATTGTAATTAGCTTGGTAAGGTAGTAGTACAGTCTCTCACTTTACGTGAAGAAGTCTAAACCGATTGTCCTGTAATATTTATGATAGAACGTGTGAATCCAGCATTTCTGCTCCTTAGGAGTTATCAGATCACTTTTTATATTAAATTTATACGACAGAGGAGTTGCTTGTATGGTGGACTTGGTTGGGAAATGTGCTTTGCAAATAAAAGGGCATTATGAAGCTTGTGTAAGCTTTTCAGTATCTTTTACAATATAAAAGTTTTGAATTATAATTCTTTCTCCTAACTCTCCTTTTCCTTCCCATTGAACAGCCCTTTTGTGGATTTCTGTTTACAAATGCTATAGGGCAAAAGCTAAATCACTTTCTTGAATAATAATGGGACTTCTTTTCTTGCTTTTCTTTTATTTTTTTGGCGATGGACATGCCTGACACTATAATACATAACTGGAACACCCCAGCAGAAGTAAGACTCCCTTCAATCTTTTCCTATTTTTTCAATTCTAGCATATCTTCAATCTTTACATCATAATCTTTTGCATCTCAGCAGATTAATATAGAAAACAGAGTTCAATATCTGGAAAGGTGAGGCTCAGTGTAATCTGGAAATACTCGAAACTATTTGCATAAGAGCGTATCCTCACAAGGAGAGTTAACTGCTAAGATCAAATGCTTCAGTATGAACTGCATTGATGATATCGAAGCAAGTTCAAAAGAAACCAAAAAGAAATGCTGAAATCAGGACACTGCAATGCTCACCTAAGCTCTTTCTTTCTCTCTGTCCTTCTGACTCTGTTTGCGAATGATGTGATAATGTGGTCAGGGAGGGGCAGCAGCATGGATGAAGTCCACTAGAGCATGTTGGAGATAAAAATTAAAAATTATTAATGAATGGACCAGTGGACGCATGCCCACTTGACAAATTTTCACCTCAAGCCAAGAAACTAAATATTTCTGGGGACAAAAGGCAAATCCCGCGGAAGTTGGCATAATGACGCTACCTTCCAAACTTTCACATCTTGAAGATTAGGAGATGTTAAAGTGTATTTAGAAGAAGAGCACTCAAAAACACAATCCTTTTAATCATTTCAAATGATGACAATTACCAAGAAAAATACAAAACATATAAAGAGAGAACAGAGGAAGCAGAGCCACACTTGAAACACGTACGATTAATAGTTTAATTTAGCCAATAGGAAAAGGCACTAGTGGTTGGTTAGAAAAATAAAGTTGGGACCATGACACTGATCAGAAAGTGAAAAACTGGTGGATAATGGATTAGGTCAAAGTTAACTTTAGAATTGCAGGCTCATCACCTTTCTCTATTTCACCAAAAGAAACAATGTTTAGGGTATGCCTGTGCCTTGGATGATGAGACTGACTATAATATGATATATTGAAGCAGCACATGCCCATCAAACATTGAAGCATCAGCTTGGCTATGTACTTTTGTCAACTTCTATATTTTATATACACAGATTACTAACAACAGGGGCAAAGAACAAGACCTGCAACGCGTGTCGAGGGCCATAAGCGGCGTGTCCATATAGAATTACAGAACAGAAAGGGGGTTCCAAATCCAGACAATTTCCAAAGCGCCATCTCACAAAGTTCCACAGTGAAAAGTGACAAAAAACAGTCATGGTGGTTGGCTGTCTTACGTGCACCTTCAGCTGCAAGAACCAGGAAAAGAGTTCCACTAGAAACCTTTGCTTTTACGCATTCATTCCCGTACTAATTATTTGGGGTCAGTATTAGTTAAGGATTGGCAATTTGTGGGCTAAATTTATAAAAAAAATTTCTGTGTATGATGCGGGTGAAAATAAAGGCGAGTTGTTAACTGTGGGACATTGCACTATCGGATTTGGCGGGGTGCAAAACAGCCCGTCATAGTCGTTGGCATGGTAGAACATGTGGCCACCATGTGGCCACCTTGCCATACAAGATGGCGGAATGGCAAGACGTGGACAAACCGCGTGGCCATCCCATTAACCTAATTGGCGGGATGAGGCTACACCTCATAGAGATGCAACCTTTTTAGAGAGCCAGCAATAATGCTGGCTCTCGTGTAGGTCACCTTGCCATTGTCAATGGCAGGGTGGGATTTCAGAGCAATATGAGCCACCCCGCCAAAGAAGAAAATGAAAGGCATATCTGCGAGGTTTCTCACTTATAAGAGAGGAGCCAAGAAAATGAAAGGCATATTTGCGAGGTTTCTCACTTATAATGTAGGAGAGGAGCCACCCCCTCGCAGATATGCATTTCATTTTCTTCTTCGTGCTTCTTCCTCTTCTGCTCTGGTTTTGCGTCTTCATCAACGAATCAACTAGCATTTTTT
>JAOQMS010000003.1:6574738-6590942 GCA_027563885.1 Erythroxylum longipes | reverse complement strand
ATAGTTGTAAAAGTTTTGATTTTTAAAGGAAAACTCTTCATTTTAAATGAACCGGCCGATTTTTTCTTTCACCGGTTCAGCAGTTTTTACCGGTCCGACCGCAAAATGAACGGGTCAATCACTCACAAAAAATAAGGGCTAAACCGGACCGTTTCGTGCTCCGATTCACCGGTTCACCGGTTCAACCGGCCGGTTCGGTCCGGTTTTTAAAACACTGGATTATATAGACATCTTGGACGAATATATACCAACATGACCATATATTGTCACCGCACATTACCAATGAAAGAAGTGGAAACTCAAAAAGTTTTTCTTTGCAAGATTATCTTTAGTTCATATTGCTACCATTGGCCTCATTCAACCGAACATGAAGCTTGCAAAGACGGTAAAGATTATCTGAGGCCCACATACTCAGATCAACTAGCCCCATCGATCTCCTTGCGAGAGGCTTCCCAAAGTCGATGCTCTATTCCCAACTTCCTGAGCTCCATTAATCCTTGCTCAACTAAGACAGTAAACTCCTATTTTAGCATCCATCTAATAGAAGGCAAAGGACCAGTTGCATTCTCCTGAGAATGGTGACAAACTCAAATGCAGTGAGTATTTAGCCTTACCATCAACAGCATCATATGAACTTGGTGAGTGTCCACTACGATTGATCCAAAACTGCAGTCGCTCTTTGGCTGTGTCCTCTTCTATCCCGCGGACTTTGGCTCTTTTCCAAAAATATGTCAGCCATGCCTAAGAAGTAATTTAAACATATAAATCAGCATTTAATTTCCTCTTTGCCATTGATCAGCTGCAAAAGATTTTTTTATTTCTGAAATGCATATTATTAACGAACTAGTAATCCATGGGTGAGGTTACAAAAATCAAAACATGTTTTCATTTGGGTGGATTTGTAAGCCATGAGTTTAAGGTTTACAAAACTGAATGCATTCATTGAAAATCACATCTTCAACAAACTTATGCCATATACATGTACAAGATCACAGATGGATAGTTCTGAGAGGAATTCCCCACCTCCTTGAAAAGAACATCCTCTGATTCTTCTGGACTTAACTCTGCAATTAGAAACATGAAATGTTACTACAGTTATCGTCAGATCTTAAGTCATCCATATGCTACCAATTTTTACGAGAGATGGCGGTCCTTGTGGCTACAATACAAGGCTAACAAGTCGCAATGTAGTAGGTACTACTCCTTAGCATGACTTACCAAATGCTTCCATGAACTTTGGATCCCCGGGAGATTTAGGATCTGAAAGAATAATGAATGATAAGCACTAATTTGGCACCAGTCGAACAAACATTCAATGTAGAAGAAAGTATAGTATATGATACGGAAGCAAGCCAAAAGTGTGGCTTCAAAACATGCCACTTTGGATTCTATTTCAAGAAACACGACTTCCAGAAAGAAGAAAATCTATCAATTAGATCTGGCAGTAGAAAAGAACTAATCCAAGCATAACTAGGTCAGGCAATTCATACCTGAAAGTGATGATCGAACAGCATTAGACCGTCTCTGTTGGGCCAATGCAAGCACAATAGCATTCTCAACCTTAAGAGTAGAAAAGAAAGGCTTCATATCACACATAAGGAGCATAAGCTGGAACAAAACAAGCATGAGAAGCATGAGAGCAAACCTTCAGTGCAGCAAGTTCCTTTAACCCCATTTCTACAGAAAGCATACTTTCAATATTTCCTTCACCAGTTAGATCACCCAGGTCCTGAACAAGTTTGCTTCGCTTCTCATCATCATCATCACCTATTAGATGTCAAAGGTAGTTAAGACAGGGTAGAAAAAGAAAAAACAGATTGATACAAGCAACAAAATCTAATGGATTGACCAGCAAGGCCATAAACAGTAGCATTGGTAGTACTAACCATTTTCCCAGCATTCCTCTTTGGCCTTTTGACCTGCAGAAAGAACAACCTCAAACGGAAGAGGTGCTAAGGATGACCAGTACTCATGCTTTGATACAGCAACATCTGCACAGATACCTATAAAAATGAAAATATTTTTATCAAAAAATTAGTAAGAAGTAAAATGTTAACCACGTATTTTGTCCGCTTCAGAAAAAAGAACAGGATATGGGTATTTTCATTATGTTAAACATTTAACTCGGATGGAACAAGTATATTACCAACATAGAATTGCCCACATCGTGTTACATTATTCAACAAATCTAGCTAACGGCATCAGGATTCTGTATATAGAAACTAAGTTCCATCAGAGGCCTTCAATCTTTAATTAGATGATTAATTCTCATCAACATCATAACAGCACAACGTGAAGATGGAAAGGGATCTTTGTAAATGCACAGATATTGCCTCAATTTCATGGAGAACAAATGAAACAAACAGTTAAAATATAAAGATAGACATTACCATAACTAGCAGCTAAGCCCCAGTAGCGAGCAAGCCAACACCTCTTAAGAACAACTTCTTCCTGAAATTAAACTTCAGTCAAAAAATGGTCTGAAATATTATGCCATTTGCACCACCTAAAGTACAAACCATTTCTCTCTGAGTCAAAATCATCCTCTGCGTCATAGTGCGGAGGGCCTTTACTTCAGATTCAGCTCCAACAAGTTGTTGCATTACTGTTGCAGCCTCATCTTTTGCATACTGATTTAAGCAATTAAATAAAAAATATCAGCATCAGTACTATTAATCTTTTCATACATAATTAAGGAAATACAGAATCCATCTTTCAAAAAGCATCCATAATTATCCTTACCTCCATATCAGACCGAATAGATGCAATTTCCTTATCTGCTGCAAGATTTTGTTTTGCATCCTTAAGTGTAGCCTGTAAGTTGAGATAATGATTTTTGTGGATTCTTTCACTTTTAAAAGGTTCATTACAAAAGCTTCCTGAATATCTTTTCTCCGACCATATAATTCAAGCCCCCAGTCAGATAGAACAAACATCAAAATTCACTCTTTTGTTAGCCTAAGAACAAGTCTTGTACTCCCATCACAAGTTAGTAACAGTACTGAATAATAACTAGGTTAGTTACACATGCAGCAAGACTTCAAGCATTTTAATACCTCTCGCTCTCGCAGCGCAGCTTCCTTTCTGCAAATGGTAGCCCAATAATTCATAAGATAAAAACACTGAAAAGGAAATATCAGAGAAACAACAGAGTTATTTGGGTAATGCCTTGCCTGCTCAACCATTTAGCATCCATAGACACTCCTTGCCCATAAGAAGCAACCTAACGTCCAAAGCAAGAATAAAACAGTGTATTCACATCCAAAGAAGGGAGCAATAAGGTAGAAAAACTATAAAATTAGTAAAAGGGCTGTCATGCTATATACATTTTGGAAGACATAAAATTATAGTTTTGCACCTTGGTCATGCTCCATGCCCTAATAAGAAGGCCAACCATAATCCATGCAACATACCTAGAATATAAATATCATCAAACTATGCCAATGGGGAAGCAAACCAATTACCTGTTTCTCAAGCTCCCTAACTCTAGCTTCTGCTTCCTCACATCTCGCTTCCTCAAGCCTGAGCTGTAAATCAATTTTGCTTTCATTTAGATGTAATGCATCATATCCAGATGAGCATTTCTGGCAGAAGAATAGAGCAAAATAGTACCTTCTCAAGGATGTTTTCGTTCTCTTCCTGTAGGATATCAAGCTGCAAATATATGCCAGTATCATGTTAAAACATAGTTGAACATTATTTTTAACTTTTTCTCTCACGTAAGAGAATAACTTCATTCATACAAGACAGGTGAAGATAGAAAATTAACATACTTCATCACGAAGCGTAGATGCTTCACGTTGATCTCCAGCATCTTTTGAGTTAAAATGTGCAATATCTGATAGGAATCTGCAATTTTTCAATTTAAATCTCTCAAGTCGTAGTATCATATCAAATACTAGTTTCTGCAGTCATGCATGTATCTAATATAAGGGTTGCAGCTGAGCAATGAAACTACTGACAGGGTTATCAAAGCAGGACAAGCATTAAAAAATGGCCCCAAAATTCAAATTCCGGAAGCACTTCTTCCTATGCTCTATCAAGAAAGGATAAGTTGACCCCAATCGAGACAAAGGCCATGTAAGGGCTAGGTCATTTTTGAAGAAATGCCAGCCGAAGCCAAGGGTTTACATGGTAGGTTGGTTCCTAGAAGCGAGGATACAAACTCAATGGGGGTCACACTAAAATCACTTTCCAGCGTAATTACTTTTCTATGCATAAACCGAGATCTATACTTTCTAGCTTTCTTTCATCCAAGATAAGTGAGTGCAACTTTGGAAGTTAGTGAGGCCAAAAACTGCAAATTCCTAGATGATAAATGTAAAGTTTAGTTCTTGTTACATGTAAAATTGATACAGTAGACATAAAGAAACAAAAACGTAACATAAAGGCTAAATACAGCTGTAATAAGATAAACGAGACATGCATTCCAGTTTAAACAATCAATCCATTTATTCTACCTTTTGCTCTCTTTTTGTCCATTTCTGGGAGGATCTAGCGGTGGTAAAGAAACCGCTGTCCTCAGTGACCCTTTACTAGGTGGCACAGGTGGCACTGTCCGAGAAGCCATTGATTGTCTTCCAGCTGAAACCGGAGCTTCCTCTCCTAAATTCCGAGGTAACTAAATCAAAAACAAAAAACAAACTCCAGTCATCAAGTGCTATTAAATCCACTCCTTTACATAGTTGGAACTGCAATTACTACTTATATCTGATCATAAGCATCAAGCATTTCTATTTCCCTAACCGTTAAAGCTGGAGAAAGTTATTACAAACTAAAAGAAAGAACTTCTCAATTTCCAAATACAAGACTAATTTCATGGTCACACTATGCTCCAAATTAGGAAACGAAATAAAATCAAACCATCAACATCCACGTTCTCCACTGAAAAACTCGCCCCTCAAATGCTCCTTTCCGTAGTAACCACACTAACAAAAGTAATAAGAATTGAGCTTCCACCTAGTTCTTATTTCAAACCCTTGAAAAACTAATGCACTATGCAAAATTTTAGCCCAAGTGTCAAGCAAAATCAGTTCTTTTTGGCTTCAAGTTCAAACAAGGCTCAATGAACAACTGGATATGAAACAATACAGTAAAAGTTCAAGACTTTACAGCAGGAGAAGGAGATCTGGTGATTCTAGCAGATGGGTTCGTAGGTTTAGCAGTAGTAGTGAGATTCTTAGAGAGCGAAATTGGCGGCGGTGCACTATAACGGAAACCCAGATCGTCTCCGTCGTCGTCGTCGTCGTCGTCAGCCGTTTGTGAAGCCATAACCTGCGCTAGACGCTGAGCCGCTGCTTTGGCTGCGAAGTTCTGGTTGCGTTTGATGGTGGAAATTCCAGAAGTTGAAGAAGAACGCGAGTGATTTTTGCGTGCAGGCGACATTGCCGGAGACCCACCAGAGTCGCTACTCCATTGGCGTGCGTAGACGGTGGTGTCAGCCGTTTTGAGGTCCATAAGGTAGCTTGTAGTGTGTGGCACAAGACAAAGGTTTGCCAACTTCAAAGCTAAAAAAAGGAGGCTGGAGTCAGATCTTAGTGTAGGAGAGAGAAAACCAAGAGATAGAGATGAGGAGATGTGGTAAGTGGTCGCAAAGGTTTCAACTTTGAGGACAATTAACTGCAGAAACTGTACATAGAAAACTTGTTTATCAGTAGAAATGAGTCGACGCTTTTGTCAGACCGTTTCTCTATTTTTGAGGTTTTTCATATGTTGAACTTTCGTCTTACCAATTAAACCAAACCTTCTTGTCCTCGACACTACCTGAAACAAGTGACCTTTCGTATCTTTTTGTTTTTTAACATTTGAAACAGAATCAACATAGATTTCAAGGGATTATCAAAGCTGTCATTGTTTATGATTGTCAACTTAGAGAGTATATGGACATTTAAAAGGTTGTCCGGTTGTTTTCATTTAAATTTTATAGCTTAAATAAGGGTCCTACGTACCTTATTATTGTAATACGATACGTAGATGTTATGTCCC
Source organism: Erythroxylum longipes (assembly GCA_027563885.1). Taxonomy (NCBI): domain Eukaryota; kingdom Viridiplantae; phylum Streptophyta; class Magnoliopsida; order Malpighiales; family Erythroxylaceae; genus Erythroxylum; species Erythroxylum longipes. The sequence goes on along the minus strand of JAOQMS010000003.1, from coordinate 6,584,957 downwards.
ATATGACAAGCAAATGGATCATGATTAAGGATCAAATCTTTTGTTCCGAGGATTGGAACACAGAACAAAAGATTTGATGTGTCATGATTAACAGAATGGAGGCGTGCCGTATGCTATTCCTTTGGATTGATGAGATATGTTATAAGAACAGTGATTAAGAAAGTTCTGTGTACCCAAAAAATATAGACATACCTCCGACTAAAAGTGTTTAATGGGAAAGGGTTACTTTCAGTAACTAAGTGATAGATAAAGATGGGACCAGAGTGGCTTCAATTGGTCATAGATCACAACATTAAGGCTTCCCAGATTCGATTCTTAAACACCTGCTCCAAATTCTTATCGTGTTAATGGGGTTTCAAGACCCTTTTCTTCTCGTCTTCCTATGGCCTCTTTCTCTTACTTTTTTCTTCTTCTGTTTCTGCATATGATTGCAGTCTCCGTGACTCCACATGGCCTCCCCTTTATCAGATCTTCTTAAAGGTACATCTTTTAAGAGCTACCCTCCCCCAACTTTTGATATCAAGAATAAGTATATCAATGAATTGTGACTAAATCTAAATTGCTTTCACTTATTGAACCAAAATGTTGAATGTCTTCCCTATTGTTGATACAATGATCAAACGTCTCCTCCTCGTCCTCCACAAGAAATGATGGAATTACATAGGAAATTGTAAACAGTTTACATGGCAACTTAGCAAGAAACTATCAGATTCAGTGAAGAAGGAGACAATAATCGAAACAGACAAAAAATTATTGGTTGACTAACGGTCCAGCAAGTGGGCTTACCAATTTGTTAATGGAGATTAGAGAGAGTTAACAACGGATGCTCTAGTTATTAAACTTCCCAATGCAATTAATACCCTTCCTCTTTGAGGCGCTTGATTGAATTCCAGGCAGACAACTTTTCAAAGCCCTGTTTTCTTCCATTAACTCGTTCACAACAGATTGAAGATGTTTGATGATTTCTCTTTTCTCGTCGTTTCTTTTAGCAAGCTCCGCCTGTTGCCGCATATTTTCCTCTATAAGTTTCCATGTCTTCAGCCTCAACTCATTCCACAGTTCTTCACCTTCTAATCTGACATCACCTTCATCGTTTCCATTTATAATCTTTCTCAGACTTTTGTCTCCAACACTGTCTGCTTCCATCTGACTTAAGACGCCATGTTCCAAGCTGATATCTTGAGTTACAGTACCAGAATGTTTTTTGGTTACAAACTCGGGGTAGAAAGTCGACGCTTCAAGCATGGTGGTAGTTTTGTTTTCTTTGAAAAAGTCGAGGAGGAACTGGAATTGTTTGGAGGAATCAAGTGAAGGAGATGACAATCTTAAACGAGCAACACCAAGCCATTCAGATCTTAGCTGGTTGTACTTTTCAGCTAAAACCTGGTAGGATTCGTGCAAGTGCTTCACTATCTCTACGAGCTCATGTCTTCTCTTATAGAATGTCTCGGCTCTCTCAGCAAATGTATCGCCGTTGTTCTGTATGATGTTCACCATCATGTTGGTCTTCCTCTCCAAATCTGCATATTCCAATACAATTGCTTAGTCTCTAATAACAGACTTCTAATTTGGCACATGGAATCCAAAATTTACGATTCTTTCCTTAGCCACAGCAACATTAATGATATCTTCCTAACAACAAAGATCCCAGAAAAGAAAAACCCATTGTGTACCACAAGAATCAGAGTGTATAGGAAGTAAAGTACCTGACAGAGAAGCTTGGAGCCACTGGGACCGGTGGTGACGTTTATGGCTGTCGGACCACCATGAAAATCCAGTAGAATTGTCATCTTTCTCCTCATCCATGGAAACAATGTTTGTTCCTCGGAGAAGAGTTTCTGGAAATCTACTCGAAAACTTGGTAAACCGAACCAAGCAAGATGGATGGGACTCGATTGCGACTAATAAACTTTCACGATGACCAGGCTCTCGTATTCACCTATTTCTCACTCAAACAAAAGGGTCATTTAAAAAATGTCAACAAGCAACATTGGGCAATCATATGCCGGTTTTAGTTTAGTAAGTAAACCTTAAGCAATCGCTGATTATGAGGGATATCCATAACCAGATTGGTATGTATTTAACCTCTCGTTACGCGTAGTGACCGTAGATTTGATGAATTATTCTGTCGGTCGTGCATTCTCCGTACGAAGCTGGTCAAACTCCAAACTAAAATTCATATCATATTAGGTGAGATCTTCTATACCCACTACTTTGTACCTACTCTGTTCTATGCGATTTGATCCGTACATTTTTCTGAGTCTCACATAAGTCCCACACATTTATATGACTGAGATCGCGTGAAACAGAGTTAGTATAAGATAATGAGTACAGAGGATCTGTTTCATATCATATCCAACATCTTTGACTGCTTTTAAATTTCTGGATTATCCCTTATCTTCTTTTTTAAGGTAAGTACGTAAGTATATGTTTTTTAATCTTCATAATTATATTACCATGTATCTTGTTCGGTAACACGTAAGTTTTGGAAAATACTCAACCACTTGTCCCTTGGACCAAATATAGTTTGAGGAAAATGTCGATTTTATTTTATTTTATATTGCTTACAACAGAGCCGAGAAGTGAAACAAACATGAGTTTTCCCTACTCTGACGTCTTACAATTTGGAGATTTCCTCATTTTCAGTTCCATAATGTGGGGATCAAGGGTCGGAAGCAATCAAGTTTATTCAATTAGTCTTCACCCTGCTCAATACGAATCAGAAGCTATGATTGGGATTTTTATTTCCTAAATATCTGACATTTCATTTTCGTGAAAGAATAGAAAATATCTGGTGGTTTGTCACGGCAGCTACGCCTACCACATGCACAGAAGCACGTGATGCGTGATGTCACAATCACATCGACCTTCCTTGTTCTTGACTTTTAGTCCCCGTGTCCCATTTTTGTTAACCAATTTATTCATACTTGTCCCGAGCACCCAGGGCTATTTCAGGTATCCGACCACAAAACCAAAGATACCCCGGCCGTAGTTGCAGATCCAAGTGAAACTTACATCAAAAGAAAATCATGAACACTGATACTATTAGACATTTCTTTGGTTCAGAAAAAACACTCAAGAAAATCATTCAACTTGATTTGGTTCAAAAAAGTCTACGAATCATTCAAATGATCCGCACTCAATCGCCAAGCTTTTATCTTTAAAGTATCCCGTGAGCTTTGTTACATGTCCAGGTGTTACCATTTAATTTCCAAATTTGCACATTTTGGGTTTGGAGTTTATAAATCAAGTAAACACTATGACGTTCCTAGAAAGCTTGGTTTAAAGAGAAAAAGATGAGGCAAGGAGAGTCCCAACTCCGGAGACCTCAGGCACTTCCATCGGGAAATTTCCGGACAGAACTAGCAATGTTACTGCCTTCAGCTTTTAAGTACTACCAATAGAGCATTTAGATTAAAATTCCAGTTGCTTTAAGTCAGTAGACAAAATTCCCCAAGCAAACAAGGCCCACCCCACTGATATTTAAGAATCAATATCCATCAATTTACTCCCCATTTTTGAAATGCAGGTACACACACTCCTCTACTGTTCTCTTTCCATTTTTACTGCGGCTCCCAAGTTTACACGTGGTAAACACCCAGGTTAACCCCCATGGCCATATTCTTTTAAATTAGTAGTACTAAGGTCATTTTCATATAACTTCCACCCAACGCCATCATCGAGCTTCATGAGGTTCAAACAACCTCCAGGAATCCCACTTACAACAAAGTATTAAACTTCCCACCTCAATCCATTATCCCCTCGAGGTTTTGATCCTTTTGAACCTCATGCTTTCAAATTACCAATCCCTTGGGGCTCTCCAGTGAATTTGCATGCAAATGGAAAACAGCCCATCATTAGTTATGGATAGCATCACTCAAAAGTCGAGATATTTCCACTCAAGCTCTGCTCTAAACCCACCAATTCTTTGTTCTAACCCCATTCTATCACTCGAGACTTCATTCGGAACTTGATTTCATATTTATCCAATCTTTAATTTTACCAGAGGGATTAGCATGATCAATTTAGAGTTTAATGGCAAAATCTTGCTCATTTGCTCTCCTGTAAAGCAAGGCTGATGCTTCCACCCTGTTATCAGGAAGAGGGGGGAGGAGAAATAGAGACCAAGCATCGGTTAAACAAAGAGGATGCAGAACCAACGAGTAAAACAATATTAGCAAGTAGAGGAAGTTCTCACCAGCCAGGGTGAACAACATGCCTTCCACTGGACAGAGCCCAATTCACCTGTTCAAAGCAGTGCATTCATCAAGTAACCCTCAAAATCTCCCAAAACAATCCAGACGCAAGAACACTGGTTCACGAAAATCAAAAACAGCTTCATGAAAATCAAAAACAGCTAACAGTACCTTATCTGTTCCAAGCGAGTTAGCAACCACATGTGTAACCTGTTCATCTATCTGGTTTGTGCAGACAGCACCAAATTGTTCAGCTGTCTGCCACAAAGGATGTAAGTGGGGGCTAGCTTCACCAACTGGAAACACTCTGCTAAATACAATACGACAGCCAGCCAAAATCTTCCTCTGCTCGGATGCAAGTATATTTCTAACATCCGCTTCGTCCAAGGAATGATGTGTGAAAAAGTTCTGATGTATTCTCTCAATAACCTATTTCAAGTTGAAACAATTGCTCAAAGAATTCACAATTTAATTATTTTTCCGAACAATCACACAAGAATAGTCATATTGACTCACTGCTAATGAACATGCCAAAGTCCCATCCTCTGGTCTTTCATCATGGTCAATCTCAAGAAGAGAAGGACCTGGAAGCCCAAATTGGCGTCTACTACATGGGAAAAAGATGTACCTGCAATACCACAAACATAAGCATCTCAAGACAAGGATCAAATTACCAAGGAAATAAATGGTTAACCCTTGTTGTCTAACGGCTACCTTTCTACAACTATCAAGTTCAATTTGTTATGAGGCCAGACTCTAACGGAATCATCTATAATGACAACAGCTGATTCCATGCCTAAGACTCCCTCAAGATCCTTACTCTTTGGAACCCTCTCATCACTATCGAGGGGATCGGCATCATCACCCCTGGAAATAACTCGTCCAGCAAATAAGACTCCTTTTGGGTCAAGCAGTTTTGCCATCTCAGTAGCATATAGCTTGTTCCCCATTGTGTAAAGATGCAGCTCATACAGTTTGCTAGCCTAAGTAGGACACAAGAAAGTTAGTGCGCCTCGATACAACTCAAACACAATAATACTTGACAAAAAAGTAACTTCTAAATTATATTACCCTTTCCAAGAAATTCCAGATTCCAGGCCGTAACTTTGTCCACATTCCCATATGAGGAAACCGGAAGAGATGTCTATATGGTTTTTCACGATCTTGTTCCTCTTTCTTTCTTAAGATCTCATCATGCACAGGATCAACCTCAGAAAACTGAAAAAGAGGACAACACATCACTTCATTAATAAATGAAACTTGATATTCAAAATTTAACCAAGAACCAAGAAAAACACTACCTTGGCTGAATTAAGAAGCGTGTGATCTAGATCCAATACAAGGCAGAGCTTGTTTGCAGCAAACATTTTCTTTTGCTCTTCTATCCTTCTAGCTCTCTCTCTCTGTATAGCAGCCTTTTGCTGGTCATCATACCCTTCAAAAAGATGCTCAACATCTCCCCAAGTAGTCTGTGAGTGTGGACCCGAAACCCCTACTCGAGGAGCCGAGTCTCCTGAGGGGGTTTGAATGCCAGAATTTGTCAAAGTTGGTTTCACATCCACTCTATCAGGCTTGATTTGCCACGGTTGTGATGCAAGATTTTGGGAACCAATTGGTGTAGTAGTGGATGATTGGGTAACAGATACAATATTGGCAAGATTTTTCAAGCTCTTTGTGAATTGCAAGGAAATATCAGGTGCCACAGTAGACTGCAAAGCCACTGACCCCACGTGTCTTTGATCACTCTGGTCATCTTTGGTCACCTCGGCAGTTAATGGAGAGGTTGAATTAGTTTTGACCTGTTCAGATCCCAAACTCCCAGCCCTTGGGAGTGTGTAGTTATGCAACACACGGCGAGGGTCACGCGGTTTCATACGAATTTTTGCCACATCATCCTGCATCACTCATGTATCAAAAAATATCCAGAAGATTAGATAAAAGAAGCAATGTCATCTGTCTTCTTACACATTTGAATAAACCAAGTAAAGAGAAAAGATGGGTCTTTTTTATCGTAAATCTGTCAAAATATAAAAGATATAGCTCAGGAAGCCCGAAAAGCACAAACCACAGCTGCATAGAACTTTCTGTTATTATCAAATACACTGTTAAACTATATTGCTGAAAATTCAACCATTTCCCAAAGGGCACGTGATTTGTTCAAACATGACATATTGACATCAATTCAGCAGTAAAACATAGAGCTCACCGCTGTAGCCAACTGGGAAGGAACCTGAAGTGGTAGAGCTGGCCTTGACAAGATACCTGAAGATTGCTGGGGAGCAACACTTACAGCTGGTAATTTTCCCAGCATCAAACCAGGGATTGAAGGAGTTAGTGTACTTTTAGCAGGATCAGATATCTTTTGCTGAGCCTCTGAAGCAAATATTTGTTGCTGTCCCATCTTTAGTATATTTAATAACATTGTTGGATTCACAGCAATGTCCTTCAATATATCAGGTAGGGATGTTGTACAATTGCTGATTTGTGGTAATTGTTCATTTCCAGTAGTGGAACTTGCTCCTGTTACTGGTATTTGCTCATTTCCTACTTGGTTAACTGTTGTTTTACCACTGCCAGAAACACCATTAACTATTCTCCTCGGATCAGATACTGAGCTGTCAGTTGACTGAGTCTTGTTAACTATTTGATCCTCAACAATCTCTGTATCCTCTAGCCAGCCACCCCTTCCAGTCATGGCTTTCACATCCTTTACAAGAGCACAGTCTTCCAATCCATTTCTTTGTCGTTTTAAAGGACCATCCAAGATAGGATCCTCAACAGCCCTTTGCTTTCTTGAACTAATTGTTTCTCCAACTTTTGCTGCATTTGCATCAGAATTAACGTATCGAAGCCTAGGGTCTCTGCTCTTTGCCGAGGATTTGGTGTTTGAACTAGATATAAAACTCACTGGAGTAGCATTTCTGGCGGGGATAACTCCATGCATAACTGAAGTGTCAGGAATGGGAGGAGCAGCAATCTGTGGGACAGAAATTGGTGGAATCACAGTTATAGAAGTAGCAACAGTTGATGAACTGGAAACTTCCCCACCAGTATCCCCATCCCCATCACCTGATTCTTCTGAAGGGGTTGGACTTGGAAGCCTATTGGTCAAGTGGAAAGAAGTACGACTAAATTTCTGTTGATAGCTGGAAACAGCTTTCAGTGCATCAGTTTCATATGGGTGCATTCTAGAATTTCCAGTCTCAAGCCCAACTGTAGGTGTAGGCATTACAGGTTTAATCATTCCATCTCCAACTGTAATAACCCTGCCAACAGGTAAAACAGGAGTTGTTTCCCGTGTGGGCGATGGAAGGCTGTCTGCATCATGATCCTTATGAAGATCCAGCAAAGGGAGCATAATCCCTTTACTCTTGAAATTAGAAGCCCCTGAGTTGGGAGCTTCTAGTGAAATGTTTGCCTTATTGTCAGCAAAAGATTCAGTAACTGATTGTAGATTATTCATAGGAGTAGAATCATGAGCTGCACCATTAGTTAAGGCGTTGTAATCCTTATTCACCCCAAAAGTGGCCTGCTTATCCTTGTTAAAAGATCTTGAACTCAACAAAACGTCAGCAGATTCCAGAGAGGAGAGCATAACTCGTGTCTGCAAACATACACACCATTCTTAAGTTTCCATAGTAATAAACATTCAAAACGAAGGACAATAAACTAGGAAAAGAAATCAAATATCAAAAGAAAATGACAAATATTTGACCTCTTTCAAAAGCTCGGGGGCGAAAAGAGGAGGATTGAGGTTATTTGCAAAGGAAAGAAACCTGTAACCAACAACACCACCGAAGTCTTAAGTAAACCTTTGTAAAGTCCAAGTCCCCAGGAAATGATAATAAAAGCATTATAAAATCGTCCACCTCAGAAAAATAGACTTATTCTGTCCCTTCAATTTCTGGCTCATAGAGCAAAATACCTGCAATGGACGATATTGCAAGTCACAACCAGCAATGCAGTTAACACAATTTCCCTGCTAAACTTCAATGGGGCAAAAGCAAGACTTTCATGGAACCAGGCAACTCACCTTCTTAAGAGTTTGCATTGAAGCAGATGCCAATTGAACAAGAGAGTTTTTAGTGGAAAAATTCGTGTGCATAACCACACCTTGCAAGCTATCCATAGCGTTTTGCAGTTTGGAACAAACTTCCTCAAACGACCTACACAAATCAATCAAAAAGCAAACCAAATCAACGTTCTTTTATCCTTAAATCCCCAAACTATTTAAAAGACGGCAAATCAAATTAAACTCTCAAAATTCTTACTTCTCTGCTTCGACAACAGTAACACTCTCCAAAGCTTCACGAATTAACGTCACTCTCACATCCACATCTTTCTCTTTCGACTGCACCTCTAAACCACCAGCACTCATCTCCTCTCCACACTCTTTCCCAGTGGGCTCCAAATCCAAATCAATCTCACCCTCCTCCAGCTCGCCTTCCTCCTTCTCATCACCACTGTCATCAATCACCACTCTCTCCACTACCTTCTTCTCGTCCTTGGTACTACTATTAACCGACGACGAAGGAGACGACCTCTTCGAGTTCTCGTCGGTCTCAACGTCCACAAACAGCTCATTCAGAGGCTTATTCGACACCGCTTGCGCCCAAGCAAGATTATACAAGCCGTTCACATAACCGCCGCCCATCTGATACTTGTAAAGATCTCTCATCGTCCAAACCCTAGACTCATTCGTTTTCGATTCCTTCACCCCTTTCACTTCCTGTTTGTTAAAATCCTCCTCACTGATCTCCTCCACCGATACCGTATCGGAAATCTCTCCCTCCTCCACGTCCTCCGCCGCCTTCGCCGCCGTTTCATCTTTCCCCATCTCACCTAGGGTTTCTCTGTTTAGATCGTTAAGCCACTCCACACAATTAGATCCAGCGACGAGCATATATATAAATATATACGCACACCCTTTACACAAAATTCACTATCAATTTCGATCAAAAAATGGAAAGAAATCAATTGTAAATTTGTTTACATAAACGAAACTAGAACCGAAGACGAAAGGATTGGATTAAACAATTTTTCGTTTCAATCTCACAGATCTGAGTGATATTACACCCTAAGTATTCATAAACACAAAACAAATTCTCGTTTAGGTGAATCTCAGATCTGAAGTTTGAGAATACAAGACCGAGATCGAAACCGCGAAGTGGACTTCTCGTATACGAAGGCTATTACTTTTTTGTTTTTCGTTTAGTTTTCTCAATTTTCATATCTTGCTTTTACGCCTTTGAACAGACGAGCCAAATACAACCACTTAAGGTAAAGACAGGGGACTATTTATATTTTGGTAAAATCAGCAAGGAAATACGATGCGATGCGAATCTAGTGTAGACTGGAGATTCAATATGGACCGTACACCTTAGCGATCCTCGTGCCAGTGGGAGGGTTTTCCTTTTAATAGGCGAAAGTCGGGGATATTCAAAATCCACGTATTCCAAAAAACAATCTAATTAAAACTCTAATTTCAGTGTTTTTGTTTTTTATTAAATGAGGCTGGAAAAAGAAAATAACAGTTTTGAATTCTAATAAGATTTTCTCATTACTCCGTTTATTGTATTCCGACTGTTTGTGTTTTTTTTAATTACATTAGCTATTTCAGTTTAATTGGACCAATCTTAAGCTCCTAAGACTTCACTTGCTGGAACTCTAAGATTTCTCATGTTCCTAAGTAGCCTGTACATTTCTGCGTCTAAAGAATCGTCACATACTTGATTAGTCACTGCTGATTGATCACTGACCCTGCTCAGCATCAAGTTTCCAGCAACTTCAGGTTCTTTACGCTGCGTTTGGTTACTGTCTCCTGGGTGCAGAGACGGAACGAGAAGGAAATTTAGAGACGGAACAGAACAAAAATTGGAGACAGTAAAGTGTTTGGTTGTGATGGACAAAACAGAAAATACTGTCTCCGTCTCGAGGACAAAAATGTGTTTGGTTACAGTGGACAGAACATAAAAATAGTGTCAATGACAAAAATACCCCTACAGTATAATATGCTTTGAAAT
>JAOQMS010000003.1:6544413-6558697 GCA_027563885.1 Erythroxylum longipes | reverse complement strand
TGTGTTGCATGAATTGAGTGAACCATTGATGATGGTTACCTCATTGAGTTCGCAAAACTCACCAAAATTGCAATGTTATTTTTTCAGGACTGAGAGACAACTGTAGATACTGAGAGGCTCTACCAGCCGTGTGGATTGTGATTTGGCAAGAGAAGTCATAGATCAAAGGTCGGTTAGCTGGGATTTTTGGATAGATTAGGTAGACTTTGTATATTTTCCTCTTTCATGTAGTATTTTTGTACTAGGTTTTGATGATGTACATGTAGTAAGTGTTTAAAGGTACAATCTAGACTTTCGGTTTTGTGAAGTGAAATGAGGAAAAAGTTGGTTTTAAAATATTGTAATTTCCTTATGATGCTTTATAAGTGATTAATGAGATGATGCCATGTGAAGTGAATGTAGTGATCGATAGTAGCCTGCCCTTATCGTAAGATATGTATCGAAATGACCTCCGGGTGTCTCAGTGTGTACCCTGCGGTAAGGGAGCGCTACATATATGCCCGAATAATAATGGTTTATATTAAATGTTATTAAAACCAGTTGCAGACTTGAGTGGCCAACCTCAAGCTATGGTCAATTCCTTATCTTAGTGGCATTCTAAACTTGGTCATGCTAATTTTTACGCTATCTAAAAAGCTCTTTGTCAAGTCAAAATTTTATATTTTAATGGCACTAGTCTTTCAAGTCATACCTGTAATATTAGAAAAAGTCACAAACTTCCTTTATTTTAGTTTTCATGCCAAAGGTCCTTTAAATTTAATATGTTCTAATTTATAGCGTCTATGTCTAATTGATTCAATTGATGAAAATAAAAATATATATTTTTATGATTTTAGCAAATATTTTTGGACTTATTTTATCAAATATAAGTTTGAGGTTCTATATATCTTTATTAAATTTCGTCATCTTGTAGAAAAATATTTTAATACATCAATAAATTTGTTTCAGGCTACTTAAGAGGGCGAGTATTAGGTGTTAAATTCCTATTTTTTCGAGAATGGGATAACTTTTAGGAGTTCTAGTCCCCAGAAGCCTTAATAAAATGAATGTACAAAGAGAAAACATTTCCATATTATTAAAACAGGTTCTGCTCTTTTAAATCACTCCCAATTCCCTAATTTTGGACTTAAACTTTTCATATTATTATGTATGATATTAATTAGCTCCCTACCTCTCTTTTAAATAATAGCACACCATTTACCAAACTTTCATGATCATAATAATTTATATGTCTTTGGGTGTTTATGTTATCTTTTGTTAAGTCCCTATGCCTCCACTAAATTAGCTTTAAGATCCAAAATTTACGTCTTTATATGATATAGTAAATTCTATATGGGCTATCTTTATCTTGACTTATCTTCTGATAAAATGTTTATCTCATATCATGTTATTTTCTTTGAACAAAAGTTTCAGTTTGCAAACAAAATTGATGATGTTTTAAATGTTCACAATTGTATAGCAAACACAATTTTCTACCTTATATGTGACCTATTTCACCAATAACCAAAATTTTGCAATAACTTATCGCTACAACAAATCTTACCATAACTCCAAAACCATAACCAACCTTACCAATTTATCCTAATCTAGTAACCAATAACATGTTCTTTAAGTATATCAAGGATGTTAACCTTTTCCCTAACTTAAGTACGATAACCTAATCCTACATAAACACAATCTTTACCCATACCAAACCAAAATTTGTCTAGATTGTTATTTATTGTTCGATTATCTAATTATAAACCCAATCTTGCACAACCAACTCATACTCACCCAATGGTAACTAGAACTAGTTCTCTTAAACCACGTGCATTCACCACTACCTAATCTCCAATTACCAAACATGTTACATATAAAGAAATTTAAAATTTTAAAAAGTGGAAAAAGGTTATAGAAAAGGAACATTTGGCAATGTAAAAAAGTAAAGCATGGACTCTTGTACCATCTAAGTTAAACCTGGATTTAATTAGGTATAAATAGGGGTATTAGATCAAAAGACAAAAGGATGGATCACAAGAATGGTATAAAACATGGTTGGTGGCAAAACTTTTCACCAAAGACCTGGTATAGACTACCATCATACTTTCAATCATGTAATTAAACCATAAACAATCTGCATAATTCTTTCTTTTGTGGTTTCCAAAGGATGAAATTAATGTCTATAATGAATTTTAACATGGAAAATTAGAAGAATATGTCTATATGGCACCAACTACATGCTTTATTGATCTGAAGCACCTAAATTTTGTGTGGAAATTAAATCGCACTATTTACAAACTCAAGTAAGCCCTAAGATAATGGTTTTGATGTCTCAATAAAGCTTTAATTTCTCTCAAGCTCATGAACTCTAAAATAGACAACTTGTTTTTCTTCTACAAGTAAGGTTTTATTTTCTTTTTTTTTTCTTTACGTTGATGATATCTTGATAACTGAAAGTTATTCCAATATCATTTAAAGAATTATTTATCAACTACACATTAGTTTCTATTGAAAGATCTTAGTAGATTAAACTACTTTCTTGGCATTATGGTTTCTTGGCAACAGGATGGGTTACTACTCACATAAACTATATAAAAGAGTTGTTAATTTAAGCTAAGATGGAGATAAAAAATGGAATATCAACTCCAATTAATCTAAAAGAGCTGCTAATTACTAAAAGGTTTGTAAGGATTTTAAGCGTATAGCAAAAACTCCTAAACCTCTTGTTAGGATTTTAGCACGTAGCAAAAATTCCAAGTTCAATTCAATTGAAAAAATAGGAGAAGTAAAGAGCGAGAAAAATAATCAAAGACATACCAAATTTACATGGAAAACCCTTGGTGCGAGGGAAAAATTACTGGGGATGACGTGGTAGTAAAAAATCTACTATGGTGAAAAGAGAGTACAAGAATTCCCAAAAGAATTACAAACATAATAAAGTTGTAAAGAATTTTACAATCTCTCAATGCCACCCTCTCTAATAAAATAATATGGAATAATAAGACCACAAGCCCCCAAAAGGTGAAATGCATAAGTTATATATATATATATAGTCTCAATATAAACCTAGCTACACACCCCTAATAACAAATATAAACATTACTCAAACATTAGTAGACCATATTAAATATTGTAACATCCTAACCAAAATCAAGGGTAGGAGTTGAGACACCTATATTCTCAACAATCTCCACTTTGGATCAAATTTGATTGAACTAGCCACTGCTATAAAGCCCTGAAGGGTAGTTAAATGTTGTGAACTCCAACAAAGTCCAACAATATTAAAACTTGGTAATAAGAAGAGGTTTGGTGAGCATACTCGTAGGATTCTCCGTCTTCTATTGTTGTTGATGCAAAATATTCATACCATTAGGAGTATAAATAGATAGATAGATAACATTTAACTTTAAAGGTACTATCTTTACTAGGGGAGTGGATAAGGTAATTTCCTTTTAGACGAATTATGAATATTCTTTACTGTAACTTTCCCCGTGATAATAATATCTCTAATAAAGACATCAATATGCTTAGTCTTAGAATGATACATATCGTTCTTGGTCAAATGGATTGCACTTTGACTATTGCAATACACACTTGTAACACCTTGTGCAACACCAAGATTAATGACAAGACCTCGCAAACAAATAACCTTTTTCACACAGTTAGTGACTGCAACATACTCTACTTCTATAGAAGATAAAGCAATAATGGATTAAAGGGATGCTTTCCAAAACTAACAACACCGTAACTAAAAGTGAAAAGATAACTAGAAAAAGACCTACGTCTATCAAGATCGCCAACATAATCAACATCCACAAAACCAACTACATCATTGGATGTAGCCTTGTGACCATCAAACACCAAACCTAAGTTTAAAGTACCATTAAAATACTGAAAGATCCATTTAATATCAATATAATGCTCTTTAATAGGATTGTGCATATACTTACTCACCATGCTCACAACATATGTTAAATCAAGTCTAGTGCACACCTCCGTATACATTAAGCTTCCAATAATACTAGAATAAGGAACACTAGACATTCATTCTATTTCTTTCTCTTTTATTGGTCATAAATTAGAAGATAGTTTGAAATATGCAGCAAGAGGTATAAAAACAAGTTTATTGTCAAGCATATTAATTATTTTAAAGCACCTTATTAATATATTTATTTACCTAGTTAACAATCCCTTTGAATTTTCATTCGAAGTATCTTCTTAGTTATACTAAAGTCTTTTATGGAGAACTCTTGGCTAAGTTAAGTTTTCAAATTGTTGATTAAAGACTTGTTGTGGGATGCAACAAATATATCTCAACATATAACAACAAGTACACAAAAGACCCATCTGTGTATTGTTTGAAATAAACACAAATACCATTTAGCTTTTAGAAAAGCCTTGCCTAAGAATAAAACCTTTAAATTTCTTGTACCACTATCTAGGAGCTTGGTTAAGGCCATAAGGAGACTTACGCAGATGATAAACACAATTCTCCTTACAAGGAATTACAAATTCATCGAGTTGTTTCATGTAGAGTTCTTCTTCAAGCACCCAATGAAGGAAAGCATTTTTTACACCAAGTTGCTCAAGTTCTAAATTAAAAAGAGCAAAAAATGTAAATAGCACATGAATAGAGGTATGACGTACGACTAGACAAAATATTTCATTAACGTCAATACCTTATTTTGGATCAAAATCTTTGACTACCAAGCGTGCCTTTCACCATACATCATCAACCCAAGAGATATCATCCTTTTTTATGTGGATCCACTTACAACTGAAAGCTACTTTATCTTTTAGTAGCTCTACTAAATCCCATGTACCGTTTTTATGGAGACTTTCAATTTCTTCATTCACCACCAT
The DNA here is from genome assembly GCA_027563885.1 of Erythroxylum longipes. Lineage (NCBI taxonomy): Eukaryota > Viridiplantae > Streptophyta > Magnoliopsida > Malpighiales > Erythroxylaceae > Erythroxylum > Erythroxylum longipes. Next base: position 6,553,855 of record JAOQMS010000003.1, on the reverse strand, counting down.
TAATCATTTAAAAGAATCAACAAAGAAAATGACTTTAGAATAGTAAGAAGGTTCCATACCTTCACCATCATCTTCTGCAACTAACAACATATAAGCAACCAAATCATCATCAATCTCTAAATATCTGGCAGACTCTCTAATTTATCTCCTCGATCTATCACAAGCTATAGAATAATCCTGATGCGTCTCAACAATAGCTGTGGTACTAAAACCATCATCATATTGTTCACTTGGTTAAGTGTTGGAGGAAGAACGAACATCAAAATTTAAAGGAGAAACATATCTCCACTCCATCTTCTTGCTGGTACTTTTCAAATCACTTGTACTAATAGAAGAAGAAACATTAGGATCTTTTCTAGGAGAAAGTAAAGCATCCTCATCAAAAATTAACATGCCTACTAAGAATGACTCTGGGAGATTCCGAACTAGAACAATAAAACACCATAATCGATATCTCTTAGACTGGGATGCATAACCAAGAAATATGCACTTTTTGGCTCTACGTACACGCTTACAATTATTAACATATGCATATGCAGGACATCCAAAAATTCTCAAAATAGAATAGTCAACAAGATTAGTTGACCATACTTCTTCTGGGATTCTAAAGTCAAGAGAAGAGTATGGAGATCGATTGACCACATAACAAGTAGTAGAGACCATCTTATCCCAAAAATCACGTTGATGCCATAAGCTAGCATTAGAGAGCATACAATAAGCTATCTCTAAAAGAGTCCTATTCATCTATTTTACAACACCATTCTATTGAGGTTTCCCAATAAGTGTTTTATGTCTTATTACACCATAATTTGAGCTGTTTGAGTGAAGTCAGCATAATCGAACTCTAACTTATTATCTATTCTAAGCTTCATAACCTTTTTCCCTATTTGGTTCTCAACAAGATTTTTCCACCTATTAAACACGAAGAGGACTTCATTTTCGTGCCTCAAGAAATAGACCAAAACTTTTTGGGAAAAATATCAATAATAAACTTTAAATATATTTTTCCACCATAAAAAAAACTTTAAAAGGTTCCGTAGATCAGAATGTAAATACTCAAGAATGTCTTTGGTATGGTAAGTTATAGTATAGAAACTATAACTAACTTTTTTTTGTTTCCCAAATATACAATGTTCACAAAACTCCAACTTACTATTGCCTTGATCTTCAAAAAGACCCTTCTTGCTTAAAAGTGTCATGTCTTTCTCACTAATATGACCCAAGCATATGTATCATAATTTGGTGACCTTAGAATTAGATATAGGAGAGAAAACAACTATAGAACCTATCACAGTTGAACCTTAGAATACATAAAGACTATCAGAACAATTAGCTTTCAAAACAACATGAGAATCTTTTAGAACCTTAAGAACTCCACCTTTAGTTGTGTATTTGTAACCAATAGATTCAAAGGTTTCATAAGAAATCAAGTTTCATTTTAAGTCAAGAAGATAACGAACATTGGATAAAGTCCTAAAAACACCATCATGAGTCATAATATGAATACTATCAGTGCCACTTACTTTGCACTAGGCATTATTGCCCAAGACAACAACACTATCAATGAGTTAAAAAGTGACAAACCAGACCCTATAAGGACACATATGAAAAGTACATCCAGAATCAATAATCTATTCAGTTTTACTCCTCTTATCAGTTGGAGTAATAATAACAAAACATCAACTTCAAACCTAGTCTCAACAATACTAACGTCAACAAATATTTAGGGTTGTTTCTTTTTCTACTCATTCTCTTGATTATTTTTCAACTTGTAACATCCAAAAATTTCATGTCCAAACTTATTTCAATAATGACAGGTCTTATTAGATTTGCATCCTCTAGATTTAGACTTGCATTTATTTAAATTACTTCTACCACCCTTTTCTTGCTCACAGTTAAAGCTTTATCATCAAAATGAAGTTTAAGATTGAAATTTTCCTTATATAGCAAGTTAGATTTAACATTTTCAAAAGACAAGGTGTTATGAGTTCCACACAACATGATTTCTTTGAAGTGTTTATAAGAACCAAGGAATGAGACTACTTGTAAAGTGGCTTTATCCTTGACTTTAACTTTCACATCATATTTTCTAGATTCATGATAATATAATTTAACTCATCAAGATGAGATTGGATGGGAGTACCTTTGGCCATACGTATCGTATATAGACACTCCTTAAGACAAAGATTTTTTGCAAGGTTTTTGGTTATGTACAAGGACTCTAATTTTAGCCACAAGCTCGAAACAGTTGTTTCATTCACCATTTCACATCCTTTTGACAAGCAAAGTTATATGGCGGAGAGCGTCCTTTCATCTAACTTCTCCTTCTGTTTATAGATCATGGTGCATGGCTTTTTGGACTTTCCTTCCAAACCTCTTTTTAATCCATTATGGATAGGAACAACCTTCATCTAAACTCTCTAAATGGAAAAGCTTATTTTTCCCATCAAACTTCTCGATATCAAACTTTGTGAAGGTCGACATATTGAATTCTCAATTGAGTATAATGTTCTGATATCATTTGTAAGGATTTTTAGCATGTAGCAAAAATTCCTAAGCCTCTTGTTAGGATATTAACGCATAGCAGAAATACCAAGATCAATTCAACTGAGAAAATAAGAGAAGTAACGAGTGAAAATAGTAATCAAAGACACACCAAATCTATATATAAAGCCTTTGGTGTGAGGAAAAAAACACAGATAATGATGAGTTAGTAAAAAATCTACTATAGTGACAAGAGAGTAAAAGAATCCCTAAAAGAATCGTAGGTACAACAAAAATGTAGTGATTTTTATAATCTCTCAAAACCATAATCTCTGACAAAATAATGTAGAATAATGTCCCAAAAGCCCGAAAAGGTGAACTAATATGTATATATATAATTTTAACATTAACCTAATCACACACTCTTAACAATAAATATGGTCATTAATCAAATATTAATAAATTGTATTAAAGATTATAACATGCTAACCAAAATCAAGTCTAGAAGGGGTTTCAAACACCCATATTCTCAGCATGGTTTACTTTCGAGGATCTCATTTTGTATTAATTTATATCCTTGCAGCCAATCAATTGGATGCAAATTAATGTATGTCATTATTTTGAATTAATGAAAAAGCTTTATTTATCTTTATGTATTAATTTAGTTAATATTTTATGTTTTAATACTAAAGATAAAATCCTTCGAATAATTACTATGTAATTGAAATTATGATAAATTATAATTATGAGATTCAGTTTACACTTATGTATTATTCCTAAATGTTCCTAGTTGTAGTTTCATCAAGATGGAATATTGTTGAAACGGTAAAACTAGCACATATTACGTTTTTTTTAATGAAAAAAGTAATTTATCTCATAAATTAAAGTATAGAGATGCTTAAACTAATTTGTGGGTGATTATTAGAGAATAAATCACTAAACTGACTCAATTATCAGAATTTCGGATGGAATATTACTTATGTGTCTATGGATTATCTCATAATGATGGTTGTATAATTGATCCTCAAACTTGAGATTATCAAAGTATCTAGTGTGGGAATTACTATGTTTTAATATTACTTTTAAATCGTCCTAAGATAATTTAGTCGGTAGTAATTGGATATAGTATGAACTATATGTAGATAATTGAGTAAAGCAATTAAGCATATCAATGGGCAGGCGGCCTCAATCACCGTGGGCCACCACCCGGCCCGTCGGTAGTTTTTAATTAAAAACAAAACAAAACGGCGTCGTTTTGGACAAAACAACGCCATTTTGTTGGACCGCGGGCCCAGTCCGGGCAGACCATGGTCTACCAGTGGCTCGCCCATGGCCCGCCAAACCCGAGCCAAAAACGGACCGGGCCAGAATTGCCATCCTTAAAAGCAATATATGATTCGTCACTCTAAAGTAATTAAAGAGAATATTCTATTATTCTTGATTAGTAATAATTTATGAAATTCTCTGACCAGATTGAATTGAAGAATTGACATTTGAAAAGGTGTTTTCAAATTTCAATTATAAATCAATTAGTAATTAGCAAGAATGAATATGATTGGATGATAAAAGTAGACATTTTATCCATACTCTGTCCAATTAGAATATTGAATGATGAAATGATTAAATTATACTTCATAACCATGCATTGATAGGTTAAGTCAATCACTTTGACATTCCTAATATTTGGGTAATCATAACATGTTGCTAGACGTCAATCATGATTTATAATCACGAATTATTTAATTGAAGAATTAAAGATAAATTAAAAGAAATTTTAATTTATCTAATTAGAATTGTGAATTAGAATTGTAATTTATAATTATTGCCAATTTATTAGGAAACTAATTTGTCACACATCAAAGAGCAATTTGTGAAATAAAAATCAATTTAATTAAGTTGGACTTAATTATAAAGTTTGAGAAACTTTGGGCATCAAATATGAGATATTTGATTTTATTAAAATTAAATTAATTAGAATTAGAATTAGAATTTGATTTTAATTATAATTAAAGAAATTTAATTTTAATTAAAGACCCTTATGATTTTTCTATATAAAAAAGGGAAGAACATTTTAGAAGCTAGCACTTTATTTTTTTCCTCTCAAGTTAACATTGAGAATTGCTTTGTAGATACCATCAAAGGTTGGACAATTAAACAGCTCGTAATTGATCAATCGAAAAGGTTACAAAGATTTTTCAATAGGAAGATGAATAAGGTACAATTTGCAATTCGTTTTGTATTTTATTCAAGTTTAATCAATTACCGGGATCTGCTCGAAATTCATAAAATTGTTTGTTTTTTCATTGTATCTGTGATTCGATCATGACTGGATTTCCACAGTGGTATCAAAGCCTGTGTTAAATTGCTTAACTTGGATTAGGTGCTTGATTGTTGTTGATTTTGATAAAAATTAATGTGTTATGCTTTTGATTTTGTCTTTCTCCACATCTATTATTTTGTTTGTTTATGAAATGTGTTTATGCATGTTGTATAATGTTTCTGATAACTTTATTCGCATTTGTGTATTTGGAAATTGTTTCCTTGCTTTTGCGTTTTGAGTTCTGAAAATATATGTGCTTGTAGTTACTGTACATATAGTTCATGCGATAAATTACATCAAATGCCCACATATTCATTCATAAACGTATTTTGCGATTCTGGAAATTGTTTCTTTTATTTATCTATGTTGAAGATGTAATCACGACATAGCTCTTGAAAGCCTTGATTTTTCAATTATGAAATTTGGGTTTTATATGCATCTGTATTGTACTATTTTGTATTTTTAACTTGAAAATTAGTGGCTTTCTCTTTGAGTTATGCATTTTTTGAACAAGATTGCAATTTTAAATTCTTGTGTGTTTCTGCCCTATTTTGTTTCTACGTGTTTTCCCTTATGATTGTGTTCAATTTACTAACTTGCGTGTGAACGAACAAGATGGGCGATTAACGCCCATTGGACTATTGCATCTGGCGACCTAGTGGGTCACCTACGACACAACACTTGCTAGGCATCGCCTGTGACACCACTGGATGGCATCAGACAACGCTAAGCATCACACATGATCTCAAGCATGGTGGCTAGCGGGTGGAGACCTAACGGGCGATGTCGACGGCGGAAAGGGCAGTGTAGTGAGAAAGCAATTGAAGAAATGTGTGAGCACTAGTTTGAAAATGTGGGTTGTGATTTAACACACGAGGTAGTGGGAGTGTCGGTTGGCAAATCGTGGGAGGGATCAGTTGCAGAAGCAGGTAGAAGCTTCTGGACAAGATGATGGGCGAGTGTAAGTCATGCGTCCACCATCTTCGGAACACGCATGCGCCAATCAACCTCCTGTTGACCGTGGATGCTTGGCGCCAAACACCCTCCCATCCCTCTTTTATTTGTTTTTAAATGTTTTTTAAAAACATTAAATTTTCAATTTAATTAATTTAATTGAGATTAAATTAATTTATACTCCTAATAAAATTGAAAAGTGTTTTATTAAATTTTGAAAATTGTTTTCAAAGGGAATTTTTATTAGGAAAAGCTTTTGGAATTTAATTTAATTTTTTCAAGAGTTAAATTATTAAATTAATTTGTTATCAAATCAATAATTAGAATCAAGAAAAAATTTAAATAATTTCTTTCATAATTATATTATGTTTGAAATTATAAATATAATGAGATTATTTTATTTTTGATGAGATCGGAAATTTTTAAAATTTTAAATCCCTCAATAAAATATTAAATACATGTTAGGAACGTGATAGTTGGCTTCCATTGTTTGAGAATAAAACTAGAATTCTGTTTATTGCTTGGCTTGTTAAGTAAACTCAATGTCACTTTAACCCAGATATGTTTTATCTTAAATTAATGGGTCATATTTAATTAAATTTGTATGATTTGGATGAGTAAACTCATGATCATATAGATTTAGAAGCAGGGTTAGGAATAATATATGTGATATATTTTGGCAAAAGTTGTCACTTAATGATTCTAGGAGTCACATGAGATGTGATTGAAAAGTAGTTTTCTACCTAATTTAATTTTATTTCGCTTGTTGGGAAAACTCAAGATCAATTAATTTTAAATATGATCTTAGCCCGCTAGGAAATTATTTGATATAATTGTGAGGGCTATTATTTTGACTAAAATAGTAAGAATAATCAAATAATTTTAAAGTCCTTATTTTATTTGATTTTGGATATAAACTAATATTTGCTCCTTTTATATTTTTTCAGTTATTGAATTTGAAGATGAGTACCAATCTGATATTGAAGAGCATCATGGATGCTAATAAGCTGACTAGACCTAACTTGTCAGACTGGTTACGAACCTTAAGAATAGTTTTTAGGCGAGAAAAGAAGTTATACATACTCCTGCTCCATCAAAACCTTGTTTAAATGCAGCTGATGAAGATTGGGAGAAATATCAATGTTATGTTGAAGACGTTGAACAAGCTACATATGTGATGTTAGCTAGCATGTCTCCTAAACTTTAGAGGCAGCATGAGAACATGGATGCATCTACTATGATATTGCATCTTAAGGAGTTATTTGGTGCACAAAGGAGGGTGGAGAGATATCAAATCTCCAAGGCACTGTTTCAATGCAAGATGACAGAAGGATCTTCAGTTAATCTGTATGTATTGAAGATGATTGGGTATATTAAATAATTGGCCCAATTAGGTTTTGTCATAGACCACAAGTTAAGCATTGTTCTGGTGTTGCAGTCTCTAAGTTTAAGCTTTTCACTGTTCGTCATGAACTTCAACATGAACCAGAAGGACATGACATTGCTTAAATTGTTGAACATGCTCAAGATTGCGAAAGGGTGCCTTAAGAAGGAACCCAGTTCTGTACTTTTTGTCGATTCTTCTAAAAGCAAGAAAAAGGGCTTTAAGAATAATAAGAACAAGAAACAGAAGGCTTCTACTAATGTAGTAAAGGCCAAAGGAGATGTCAAGAAGAAAAGCAATGACAAGGGCACATGTTTTCATTGCGGAGTCAACGGACATTGGAAGAGGAACTGCCTATCTTATCTTGCTAGCCTCATAGATAAGAAGCTTAAGGAAGTTGTCTCTTCAGGTATGTTTATGATTGAGATCAATCTTTCTACTTCTGTTCCACATTCTTGGGTATTAGATACTGGTTTTGATTCTCACATATGTATGCAGATGTTAACAAGGAGTAGATCATTGAAGAAAGGCGAAGTGGACTTGCGAGTTGGCAATGGAGCAAGAGTTGCTAAATTAGCTGTAGGAACTTGTAGTTTAACTTTGCCTTCTGGCCTTGTATTAGAACTTAATAATTGTTGTTACGTTCCTATTATTATAAGAAACATCATTTCTATTTCTTATTTGTATTTGAATGGATTTGTCTTTGTAATTAACGATAACAGTTGTTCTTTTTATAAAGATGATGTTTATTATGGATATGGATTACTTACAAATGTTTTGTATAAGTTAGATCTTGAAGGTCCAATTCTTAATATAAATAGTAAGGAAAGAAAATTAAGTAACTAAACTCCATCTTATTTATGGCATTGTAGGTTAGGTCATATCAATGAAACTAGAATCACAAAATTACATAAAGAAGGATATTTGGATCCTTTTGATTATGAATCATATGAAACTTAAGAATCTTGTTTATAAGGAAAGATGGCCAAACTACCCTTTAAGGGGAAGGGACATTGTGCTAGTGAGTTACTAGAATTAATACATTCAGATGTATGTGGGCTTATGTCCATAAATGCTAGAGGTGGATTCTCATATTTCATTACATTCACAGATGACAATTCTATATATGGTTATTTGTACTTGATGAAACAAAAGTCTAAATCATTTAAAAAGTTCAAAGAATTTAGGCAAGAGGTTAAGAAACAAACTGGCAAAAGTATTAAGATACTTAGATCAGATCGAGGTGGTGAATACTTAGACTACGAGTTTCTTGGTTACTTAAATTGACAATGAGATTCTCTCACAATGGTCTCCTCCTATAACTCCACAATGTAATGGCGTTTTTGAGAGGAGAAACCGTACACTATTAGATATGGTATGTTCCATGATGAGTCATGCAGTCCTTCCTATGTCCTTTTGGGGATACGCAATTGAAACCGCAGTATATCTTCTAAATAGAGTTCCATCTAAATCGGTTGATAAGACACTATATGAGATATGGACTGGTAGGAGACCTGGATTATCACACTATGTAAAGTTTATGTGAAGTGTTATATTTGATAAGTTTCAAGCTAAATCAAATAAATGCAAATTTGTGGGGTATCCAAAAGAGAGTTTTGATTATCAGTTTTATCATCCTATTGAGCAAAAGGTGTTTATCTCAAGATATTCTACATTCTTAGAAAGAGAATTTATTCTCAAAGAAAGAAGTGGGAGTGAGGTTGAACTTACAGAATTCAAGAGCCATAAATTCACATCGAAATGGAACAAAAATCTCAAATTGATACATACGATGTACAACCGAGAGTTCAAGAGACAAATAGTCTGCAAAGAAATAGTAGAATATGTCATACTCCCATTAGATTAGATCCAGTATTATGAATACTGGAACGTTTGGTCAGTATTTTAAATATCGGCCCGTACCGACCGGTATTTAAACCTGGTACAATCGACCCTTTATACCGTACCGGACTGATACCGGTCGATATTCAAAATACTGACCAAATACCGGTTAGTATTGAAAATTTTAAAAAATTGGGGGACTTTTTTTGCAAAATTTTCAAAAACTTTCAAAATCTCCCTCCCTCCCTCCTGCCTCTCCTTCCCCCCTTTTTTCAAAGTTTTTAAAATAATTATAAATTAAATAAAACTTAAAAATATAATTATTTTTATTTAAATATTTTATTTAATATTTATTAATAAAGTATTAATAAAAATATTTTATTTTAAAAATAAATAATTTAAAAATTATTATTTATAAACTAATATTTATTATATATATTTTTAATTATTAAATCAAA